>LNAC01000812.1:443494-609006 GCA_002007465.1 Ailurus styani | reverse complement strand
GGGGGGGAGGTGGTGGGGGTAGGGGGGCTGTCGGAGGTCCTGGCTGAGAGCGTGGAGTCCTTACCAGAGCCGCTACGACGTGGCCAATCCTGAGCTCCAGCCTCTGTCTCCCAGCATCATGAGATGGTCAGAATCTCTGCTTAGCGTGTTGGCCCCTAGAAGCTGCTTCCCATTTAGTTTCCTGGCATCACATCCAGAATGTGTGCCATTTTAGCAGGAGGCAGACGTTTCAGTAGGAAATTACACAAAGACTTCTGCAGTTTCCCCTCTGTGACTTCCTCTCTTCTGGAATATTGATCCCTGGAGTCCCTGCCACCTGGGAGGCCCCCAAGTCCAAGCCTATCTCCCAAGGTCGGTGAGATTGTGGAGGGTCCAGGCCTCTGACTTTCTCTTGGTTTCTATCATCCTACTCTGCTAACAGGAAAATGATCCACGGTGGGAAAAGTGAGGTGAATGTGGGGCCAACTAAAAGTAAACTAGTTTCCTACTTTATTCACACCACTCCTGACACCAAATGTGTGGGTTTTACACACAAGGATTTCTCTCATACTCCGTATGTGATACCACCCCGGTGTCCTATAATTTAACTCCATTCTGACACTACCCAGAGTTAGTGCAGACCCCAGAGATTAAGGGCTCAATCCTTTAATCTCAAGACTCAAGTCTCAAGATTGCCCTCCACTTTAGATGCCAATCAAAAGTCTAGGCCTCCTGTATTTCTGACCTGCCGGCTATAAATTGAGGGATCCCATGATTTCCTCCTTGGGTTTGATAATTCACTACCATGGCTCATGGGATGTAGGAAAAGTGCTTTACTTACTATTACTGGTTTATTATAAAAAACACAACTCAGAACAGTTAATGGAAAGGATGCACAGGGCAAGTAATGGGGAAGGGGCCCAGAGCTTCCATTCTCCTCTGTGTACACCACCCTCCCAGAAACTTCATGTGTTCACCAACCAGGAAGCTGTCTAAACCCCACAGTCTACAGCCTTTTATGGAGGTTCCATTACGGAGACATGACTGTCAAATCATTGGCCATGGGTGATTAACTCAACATCCCTAGAGGTCAAAGGGTGGGGATGAAAGTTCACAACCTCTAACCACCTGATCGGTTACCCTGGCAACCAGCCTCCAACCTCTAAGTGTCACCTCAGCATAAACTCAGATATGGAAGAAAGAGGCTTAAGACAAATAACAAAAATATTATTCTTCTCATCCCTATCACTCAGGAAATTCCCAGGGTTTTATTTTAGGAGCTCTGTGCCAGGAGCCAGGGATGAAGACCAAATACATATTTCTCATTATATCACAACATCACAGTCCTTTTCCGAAGGATCCTACCTTGGTTGTTTTACAGGACTTCAAACCAGCTTTTAATAGTTTCCCAGCTTTAACCAGTATTGTCTGTGGGAGGGTTAGAACAATACTATCTACTTCATTATAAACAGAAGCAAGTCTTCCTTGCTAATTGGCTTTACAGGAATTTCCAGCTAATTTTCATAACTAAGTGTACCTGGTATACAGGCAGTGGCCAAAAACTATTTTCAATGAACTTTTGGGGGGTATTTGTGAAAGAAATAAAGTCAAAGTAAGAACTTCCCAGGGGACAGCCACGCACTGAAACCACCACAGTCACTGTGACCAGTACTGCATGGTTTCCACATCGGCAGTCTCTGCAAAACAGTTAATTTGGTGACAAAACTAAGAATCAGTTCATTTTTAGGCTATTTAGTCCCCCCAGGTTCTGGGAAGGGCAGCAAGGAGAATCTGCTATCATTCATTGACCTGACTAAACACTGAGTAAGTTTCTTACAGCTTAACGTGTTGGCTTCCATTGATGGTACATATATGGCCCTTTTGACCAGAGTTTGAGGCAGTTTAAAATATTTATATTAAAAACTTAATATTTTTATGAGTTAGCATTATTATACATAAGAACTAATAAAACTACTTCGTCTTTGAAAAATGCACAAGCAAACAAATTATTCTTTTACCACCTGACTCTAAAGAAGAAAGCAGAATGATACACTGTAGGATTTGGTAACTGACAGCCACCAACCCGGATTCCCAATTGGCTTTATCCTTTATAATCCAGGCTCAAGAATACTGCCCCTTTGAATATTTTATAGGACAGAAAAAGGAAGAGATTCTGCACCACTATTTTACAATCGGTACACAGCCCTTTAAAAAAGGCCACACGTACACATGCACACACACGCACACACACATTTTGTGTATACACAGCAATATACATAATAACGAATTCTTTTTTATATAGTCTCTTAATAAGTAACCTAAATACCGAACAGGAAGCTCTTATTTAATGCTAGTTCTTTCTAATTTGTTTGGCATTAGAATCACTCAGAACTTGTGCTTCAACCAAGCACTTGGAGCCCCCAGTGACGAACGACCTCTCAGGTCTTGAATAAAAGGGGTGCTTTCCCAACTAAGAAGTCCCTCTCTCTGGCGAGTGCGTTTTGATACCACTGGATGGAGAGAACCAAAAACAAAGGCAGAAAGCACAGAAAAGTAACCGAAGAATGCTTCAAAAGAAGGATGTGTGTGTGTGTAGACTCACCCCATGTGGTCACAGGCTTGAGGTTTTCTTCATCTGACTGAACAATGCTGGATTGTGTTGGCTTCTGGAAGTCCTTACTGCTTACAACCTTCTTCACTGGGTTAAACGTTTTAAATGAGGGAGAGACGTAAAGTGTCTCTACAGAGGCCTGGTTATAGAAAGTAGAATCTGACTTTGACATCCTCAAATTAGGGCTGATAAACTCTTCTTTATCCAGTGACCAAAATGATGGTAGAGTTGTCAACGTTTCAGAACTTTTTGCAGCTGACTGCTTTTCTAGAGGCATTTGCAAAGGGTGTTCGGTTACAGTATTTGTAACGGTACTGTCTGATTTCTTGTCCAAACTCACATTTGTCTGCAGAGATGGGCTCTTTTCTGAGGGAGCAGACACAGCATCTGTAAAACAATAAATAAAAACTATGATAAAAAATACAGCGAAAAATATTCTATTCCAAGTCCATTGCGATTTTAATTTATTTTTATTTTTTCAAAGTAAACTGCACCATATGTGGGGCTTGAACTCATGATCCTAAGATCAAGAGCTGCATGCTCCACTGACTGAGCCAGTCAGGCGCCCCCAAATCCATTGCAATTTTAATAAATCAGATTTTTTTAATGCCATAACGGGATCCTCTATTTAGTTGTTTCTACTTTCTTACTACGTTCTCTTCTGCCTATGTAAAGTAAACCCCAGCCATTACTGATGCATTAGTCATTTGGTGGCCGTTTCTCTCTCTCTCCTCACTGAAGCACAAGGCAAGGAAAGCTTCAAATAACTTGTCTTTAAATATTTCTCTCTTCACCCACTTATCTGTCTCTGAAACCACTATATTTTTAGTGCCTTCAAACATTCGTCTTTTACAAGATAAACTAGAGAAAATATGCCACATCATACTGGTCTATCCCTATAGAACCCCACCTACAAAAAAAGTCTTTTCCCCCTATAATAAAAAAATGTCTTTTGGGGGCACCTGGGTGCCTTAGTCAGTTAAGCGTCTGCCTTTGGCTCAGGTCATGATCTCAGGGTCCTGGGATTGAGCCCCACGTGGGGCTCCTTATTCAGCAGGGAGCCTGCTTCTCCCTCTCCCTCTGCCAGCTGCTCCCCTGCTTGTTCTCTCTCTCGCTGTCAAATAAATAAATAACATCTTTAAAAAAAGTCTTCTTGTCCCAGTGAAATAAAGAAAATCCTATTTTTTCTTTCAGTAGCAGCCTAATTTTAATGAACCCTTTGTCTATGTGGGAGAGCAATCTTTCAGAGCCGCTGTGATGATTACCAAAATGTAAGTTCCCTCAGGTCGGAATCTTTGTCCATGTCATTCATTCCTATCTCCACAGGGTACCTAGACTAAAACAAAGTACCTGGAATGTAACGGACAAGTAATATCTATCACAAATAGAAGGATCTGAAAGGAACAGATATTTAAGGTGGGTCAAATTATAAGCCTGGTCCAAATTTCTAGATGCCAATTATTATTAATACTCTGTGCTAGGGCTTGTTCTCAAGTAGTTTTACCTGAAGTCGGATATGGAAGGAAAGAAAATTATTTGAAGAGACAGAGTTGATGAAGTGAGAGGCATAATGAGATGAGAGTGGGCAAAAGGAAGGTGAGATCATTTGAAGCTCCCAGAAGAGAAGAGGATACAGGAACTGAGTAACCCGCTGTCAAGGGGTGACGTATCACAATGTACAACATAACCTACCTCATAATGCACGTTTAGATGCTGTCACCATCACTGTCAGGCTCTGAGTTATTCAAGAAAAACACATTTCCTCTGACTCTAAAAATCTTCCTTCCCCTTTTCATCCACCATTAGAGGCCAGCCCGGGCAAAAGGGCTGCTGGGATGCCACAGCACTGGACCTCACCGCCTCTGTCAGGAATTCTGTTCTTTCCAACCCTCTCAGCTGCACGCTTTCTCATCTTTTCAGACTCATTCAAGTTTCATGTTCTCCTGGCCTGGTCCTTTCCTTTTCTTTCCTTACCCTATCCTGTTCTTGTCTTTCTTAACCGTACCCTGTTTGGAGCTCTGTGAGTCATCATGCTTCATCTCGTTTCTCACTGGTCTGGCCCCAACCTGAGAATAGGACCCTGAAGAGACATTAGTAGGAGTCCTGTCTGTGCCCCATCACAGTGCAGTCCCTAGGATGTGTTCAGTAAATGCTTGTTGAGGAAAAGGACAAATCGAAATACAAGGAAAAAGAAAAAAAAAAAGAAATAATCTTCCTTTTGCCCACTCTCATCTTGTTAGTGGCTTCTACTTGGGTCATGATCTCAGAGTCCTTGGATTGAGCCCCACATTGTCAGGGTCTCCCTCTCCCTCTGCCCCTCCCCCCTGCTTACTCTCTTTTTCTCAAATAAATAAATTTTTAAAATCGTAAAAAAATACTAATATGTTCCCGGTAGAAAGCTAGATTTATGGTATTCCCAAGTACATGTGTAATCACTATATTTACATAAAAGCAATCCTTAAAAGTGAATAGTAGTCAAAGATTTCTCCATCGATTTTCATTTTACATTTGAGAAAAATGGGGGGAAAGCATTTTCTATTGTAACAGAATCATCTTAAAATTTAACAATATGTAAAGTAAAATAATTCAGAATGACAATGACTTTCTGATGGAAATATTCATAATAACACTCAATCTGGGGCGCCTGGGTGGCTCAGTGGGTTAAGGCCGCTGCCTTCCGCTCAGGTCATGATCCCAGGGTCCTGGGATCAAGGCCCACATCGGGCTCTCTGCTCAGCAGGGAGCCTGCTTCCTCCTCTCTCCTCTCTCTCTGCCTGCCTCTCTGTCTACTTGTAATCTCTCTCTCTGTGTCAAATGAATAAAAAAAAAAATAACACTCAATCTGAATCTTAAAACTGGTATGTATAAACTCATCTGTATAGCCATCATTTTATTTATTTATTTATTTATTTGTTTATTTGTTTTTTAAGTAATCTCTACACCCAACATGGGGCTCCAACTCATGACCCTGAGGTCAAGAGTCACATGCTTTATCCACTGAGCCAACCAGGTGCCCCTAGCCATCATCTTAATGTTTAGTACAGAAACTTAAAATTACAAAAGAAAAAGTTATCTTAAAATTCAATGAGATAGGGGCACCTGGGTGGCTCAGTAGGTTAACCATCTGACTTTTAAGTTTGGCTCAGGTCATGATCTCAGGGTTGTGAGCTCCAGCCCTGCATCAGGCTAGGTGGAGAGTCTGCTTGGGATTCTCTCACTCCCTCTGACCCACCTCCCGCCCAGCCACTCATGCTCGGCGCTCTCTCTCTCTCTCTCTCTCTCTCTCAAAAAAAAAAAAAAAATTCAATGAGAAAAACCAGACTGAAAGTCTATCCACCCTTTTCCCCAGTTGTCCAGGAGGAACATAACAGTCTTCTGATTACTTAGACTTTGTTTGTTTGTTTGTTTTAAAGATTTTATTTATTTGTTAGGGAGAAAGCACAAGCGGGCAGAGTAGCAGGCAGAGGCAGAAGCAGGCTCCCCGCTGAGCAAGGAGCCTAATGCGGGACTCAATCCCGAGACTGAGATCATGACCTGAGCCGAAGGCAGATGCTTAAACAAGTGGGCCACCCAGGTGTCTCTAGACTTTGTTTTTTAAACTAGTAATCTTTTTTTTTTAAGATTTTATTTATTGGAGACAGAGAGAGAGAAAAAACAAGCTGGGGGGAGGGGCAGAGGAAGAGGGAGAAGCAGACCCCTTAATGAACAGGGAGCCTGACTTGGGGATTGATCCCAGGACCCTGGGATCATGGCCTGAGCTGAAGGCAGATGCTTCACCGACTGAGCCACCCAGGCGCCCTAAACTGTAATCTTTTTAAAAGAAACAAGCATGACAACAACTTAAAAATAATGATTTTAAATGCACAGCAGATGACAGAGGCAAATGTTTACTTAACTAGAAGGTGCGAGAGGCCTGAGGAGTCTAGAGAGTAGGCCGTGCTGGGGGTCCCCCCGCCTCCTTGCTCCACCCTCTTCCGCTGTGATGCGCCAACCAAATCCTCCGCAGTCCTACCACTACTTTATTTATAGCTAATACTCACAAATCCTTCAAAAACTCCCTCTTGTTTCAGTGACAAAGTCTAAATTCCTTGGTTTTTTAAAGGCCCTCTATTGCTGCTGCTTTTTTTTTTTTAATTCGTTTTTCCTTTTCTTCTCTTTTTGGATATAGTCACTCTAGAAAACTAATATACCCCGCTAAGGCCTTTATGGAGTTAAGAAAGTCTGACCCACTGGCATCTGGCTCTACAAGGTCTGGAGGTATTGGGTGTGGGTGTCAGCCGTAGCACAGGGTTTGGTGAGCTGCTAAATGCCAAGTGGAAGGTGACAGGCTTAGATCTTGCAAATGCTCTCCCGGCCTATCCTTCCAGTTTCTGGGGAGCATGACCCTGACTAACAGCTTCATTCTTCATCAAAGGATCCACTGAAGACCCTCCAACTTGATTTCCATTTATATACACATTATCTAGAAATCTCTACTGCCTTCCAACTTTTAATAACTTCATTTTATTGTTTCTTTTTTTAATTGAGCTACAGTTGACATATAACATTGCACTAGTTTCAAGTGTACCACATAGTGATGTGAAATGTGTGTATATCGTAAAATGATCACCACTCGAAGTCTCATTAACATCCTCTACAGTTATAAATTTTTTTCTTGTGATGAAAACTTTTAAGATTCTCTTAGCAACTTTCAAATATACAACACAGCACTGTTAACCCGAGTCACCATGTTGCACATTACATCCCCAGGACTTATTTTAAAACTGGAAGTTTGTACCTTTCAATCACTTTCACCCATTTCTTCTTTTCCCATTATTGTTATTCTATTGCTTATTTTCTATCGCTACTCAACAGAAAACTAACCTCTGGTCAGGTCGTCTCTTCCTCACTCACATAGCCCACGTTCATTTGAGTCCGTTTAGCTTCATTCTCCACGGTTCTTTATCTTTACTACCATCGACTACTACCCTGCACGCCAGCATGGAATACCCTCCCCCTTCTCTATTTTCAACCTTACCAACTTCTCAAGGCCCGTCTCAAGTACTTCTGGAAACTATTTCCAATCGTGTCTACCTAATCCTTCCCTTCTCTGAACAGTAAATATTAGCTTCTGCAAATTCATTTTTTTGGTAAATTCATTTTTTCCACTAATTATATGCTCTGTAGAGCCTATAACACACCATACTAAATTTCTTCATTCTTCATTAGAGCCTCCACCGTGCTTTTGCATGTAGGAGGAATGCAAATATTTGTTACATTTAATAATTTATAAATTATCTAATATAAATATTATATGTTGATTTTGTGTATAATAACGTACACTGTATGTGAAGGCTAAAAGGAAGAATGATCAATCAAGAAACACTTCCTGAGCACCTACTGTTTGCATTGGACCGTATTAGACTCTGGACCCATACCTAAATGCTAGTCATAGTTTCTACTGTCATTGAACATAAGATCAAGTGTGGATTTTATATAGGTAGATAGGTAGAATATATATACATACTTGCATATATATTGTGTATATATACACAAAAGTATATGTATGATAAACACATAGAAATAACTAATAATACAAGTTACCAGTTCAAGTTCATAATGTCTATGAGATTGTAGTTTCTCAATAAGTGAGTGAACATAAAGAATACATTGGTATAATATAGTAAATTGAGTATGTTTCAGATTGGGGTCCCCCAGAAGCAGACTCTGAGAAACAGACTTGGATGCGGGTAGCTGATCTGGCCAGCCATCCCAAGAGCACATGTAAAGGAGTGGAAAATGTCAAACAAAATAGGGATAAAGTCAACAGAGTGTATTAATGGCCAGATGACCATTGTGGGCAAATGAAGTTCCATCCTGCTGGGTGCTGCAGAGCTGTTCTTTCAGGAATGGGAAGGAGTCTCTCGCCTTCACTGTTTGAGTGTCACCCCCATTAGTAATAAATCTGTGGCAATTCTAGGCTGTCCTGCACTTTTGCTGAACAAGTCTCTGGGCTCCAGAGGAAACTCTGGTAGAGGACTTGGCACAGGCACTCTCGGGGTATTTGGGAACCGGTCACCGGGACTGCAGTGGTCCTCAGAGGCAGGCCCAGAGAATATGGGGTGGGGCATTCACAGCACTGCTATAAGACATACTCATTTATTAACTTTCCTTCCCCAAAACCCACTGAAGTGACAGAAAGTGGAACAGAGAGGTATAAACCTAGGACGGTAAACAGAACAGGAGAGAAGAGAGGACAACAGAAGATGAGAAATGTCAACAAATTATTAGAAAAGGAACAGTTGATGGAGTAAGGAAGCAACCCCCCAGATACCGGTAGAGGGGAAGGCAATGTGAAAAAAATCAATTCCTACCACCGAACTCCGGGAAGTTTCAGGAAGGGGAGGGTGAGGCGCCTGGGAAGGCTGGGGACTTTGTGCCTCATTATTTTGGGAGAGGATCTTCATTCAGACAAACAGTGAGAGATGTTTTTGTTGCCTGGATATTCCGATATATGTAGAAGAATGTGGATGGATGCTGAGTAGCCAGTCGATGGGCTGGGCCAGTAATGAAGCTATTTTCTCCTAGCTTTGTGACACGGGGGACAGGACATCACAGACCACACCTCTGCTTTGCTGCCCCATTTTGTAGCACAATTCTTCCTAAACCTGCCTGATCCTACTACACTTAATTTCTTTCAGTTCTTCAAATTTACCATGTTTCCTCTTTGTACCAAGCTTTCCCCCATGCTTTTTTTGTGCCTGAAATGCTCTTCCCCCTCTTTTTCCCTCTGATTTCCAATTTCTAAGGTGATGTCCATTAGGTAGACATACATTTGCATATCTCTCTGTTTTTGTTCACGCTGCTCCCTAAGCCTATAATATCCACCCCTACCCTTCTTCTCTATCAAAAACAGCTTCATTTGTCTAAACTCAATGGAAATACTACCTCTTTTGTGAACTCTTTATCCTCCAAGCTAAAACGAAACCCTCTTTTCTTTGTTTTTGCGTTATACAATGTGGCTATCCATATTTTTCACTTATTTCATTATTTCAAATATTAATCACCCATTCCACAGATATTTATTAATTTCAAGGATGTGACAGCCACTATTCTAAGCTCTGTAACAGCGGTAAACAAATTTGTTGTTTATGACTCATTATAATTTCTTGTTTACAGATGCGTCACCTCCAGTAGACTGTACACTCCTTCAGGGCACACATCTTGTCCAACTTGCTCAACCCATAAGCGAGCTAGCAGAGTATGTGACAGTCCTTTGATAAATGTTAGTTCAACAAATCATTATATGGATGGTCTAGTCATTAAAATGGACTCAACTGTGGAGAAAAAAGTCCTGGAGGATCCTAGTTCAGCCCCTTTGTGATATACACGAGAACCTGAGACTTCCGGGATCAGGAAGGGTAGAACCTCCGTTTCTTGAATTCTAAATCAATGCTCTTTTCAACTAGGGGCAAAGAAGAAGAAATAAAACGTGTGGTAGAACCCGCTGTACCGAGTACTTCTTCACTGACGATTCTTCTAATGGTCCCTAGCTGGGAAGTGACTGGTGTTTACCCTGGGGGTCACCCCTTTTGTCCCTGGTGCCACTTTTAGAAAAGCAGGGCCATGTGGGGGAGGAGTGAGTTAAGCACACAACTGCCCCATGTGTCTGCACCTCTTTGTCTCCTCCCAGGAAGGGCTCAGGGGTAGGTGTTTTCTTGAATCCATATAAAGGATCCACAGCTTTTATGGAAAATTTTCTGAAGCCCGTGGGAACTCTTGGGGATTTGCTGGAGAACCGCCATAAATATTATTTCTATATGGTTGAACACAAAGCACATAAATGTAAATTCTGTAAACACAGAAACAATTGTTTCATGAGGGCTTCCCAACTTTCTCTGGGAGAGAATTTCTCTGAATTCCACTAAAAAGCAGAGAGGACTACAGAGTGAATTAATTTGGTTGGCTTGCTTTATCTGGTTTCTCATTTTCTTTCAATTTAAACCTGAATGTCAAAGAGCTTTGTTCTCAAGTATCTGGCAGACTCCTGGATGAGAAGCTCAGTATTAAATTATGAGACTGTACCCAGTTTTCTTTATTGTACAGTGCTTTACACCTGCCAATATACTTGATTAATGCAAAACAGGACATTGAAACATCAGTCATTGTAAAGCTGGTTTGATTACTCTTGATAGTTATCTTTAGGAAGAAGCTTACTCCCTGTATAAGACATTAGACTACAAATTTAAATGCAGACTATCACTAAAATGCCTGAAGGGGGGGACCCCCCCCAACAGAAACCCCAACAACACCTCTCCATGCTTTGAGCCTAAGGACAAAAGAGAAGAGCTGTGCTGTTGAAGGTACTGAAAATGTTTTTGCTCGTTTGGAGACGATGATGAAATCATTTTTGAAAGGGAACATCGGATTTAATTCTGAGTTAAGAGACTTTGCCTACAGATAGGAACATTCTATAGTGGTAACTCTTTTTCATTTTTCAATAATTCCACAGCCGTATTTCAGGTACTATAATCATCACATATTATTTTATATTCCATTATATTGTGAATCTAATAATGGATGTTAATTCCAGCAGAGCTATTGCTGTGATCAATTCTCCTGTTGGTCTGATATATTGTATCCAATTACAGCTACAAAGCAGGGAGCTGGCAAGCCTGACAAAAGATGGATGCCAAAATATGTCTTTCTGTAGTTTAAAAATGTGTAACCGAAGGAGCTTCTACTTTTGCAATTATGTTAATCAAAGGAAATAGGATCTGATGATAAGAAGTCCATTTTGCTAAGATGCCACAGTTATAAATTATTACTATAGAGGGGTGATTTGAATTGCTCATTAATATATTGGTTTAAAGAAGACAGACAAATCACTAATTTAAAATGGATACTGAATGTGAAACTTGAATAACGTTTGACATGACAATGTTAATATATTTTTATTACAGTATATGCATGAAATCCCAAATTATCATAAGTTAGAACAGCTACAATTGCCCTCTGATCTGTGTTAAGTGTGTGTGTGTGTGTGTGTGTGTGTACATAGTTGTAGGTTTTGAAAATT
Source organism: Ailurus styani (assembly GCA_002007465.1). Classification (NCBI taxonomy): domain Eukaryota; kingdom Metazoa; phylum Chordata; class Mammalia; order Carnivora; family Ailuridae; genus Ailurus; species Ailurus styani. Next base: position 597,358 of record LNAC01000812.1, on the reverse strand, counting down.
TCACCTCATCATATATTGTTACATTTAACTGCAGAATATACTGCATCCAAGTTTTAAAAAAAGAAAATATTTTGGAAAACATGGCTATGAAATATGGCAAGTATATTTACTACTTCAATATAAATTTGAGATAATGGCTTAACTTCTCCCATCCAAGTACTAACCAGGCCCGACCCTGCTTAGCTTCCGAGATCAGACGAGATCGGGCACGTTCAGGGTGGTATGGCCGTAGACTGGCTTAATTTCCCATAAGGAAATAGAGATATGGTGGACACATTTAAAGGTGCTTTAAAAACCTCTTCAAGTAGGGCAGCTGAAGACTTTCAGGCCATGAAAATGGATCATAGAGAATGGATTATAAAATAGGTACCGGCTGCTCATTATTAAATTTTATATCATAGTTATGGTTCCACGAACAATAAAAATCATAATTTCCTTGAATAGATTATCATTATAAAAATTGAAGCTGAACATGTCTTTGGGGAGCTAGTGACCATTACCTATTGCCATGTTCCCTGTGGTTTAGGCTAGGGTTGAGATGGAAACCGATCTCTGGCACGTGAAGGTCTCCTGCTTTATAGAGTATACTCCAGGCTGAAGGGGATGAGCAGGTGCCTGAAGGCACAAGTGTTTGTGACCATCAGACCAAACCTTAGCGTGCCAATAAAATCCTACAGGGCACCCTAGGAGAATACAAAATTAAGATAAATTGGTCAGAAGTTCAATTCTGATAAGAATTAAATACAGGAAATGCTTGAAGTGGTACCTGGCACACAGTAAGTGCAACAGGTCCTGGGTATTGTTACATGGAACAGTCTGAAGAAAGAGATGGAACTCCTGCGGAGCTTCCACCACAGTCGTGACTGCAAGCAGACGGGCACCAGCGTGCAGCCGGTACTCTCCCTTCCCCCCGGAAATTCCTGTGTATGCCGACCGCAAGCATGATGCTCGTCCTTTGCGCCCACTGTTCTTAGTCGGCGGTATTTGAGAGCAAGAGAACTGATGGTCTAGGAGAGATGATGATGAGATGAAGACCTATCATCCTCAACATTTTCCTCATTCGAGATACAGACCAATAATTGATCTTGACTTCATTGTGGTGTAAAGTCATGTCTAAGTCGGCAACGCTGCAACAAACCTGAGAATATCATTTAAATTGTGAATTCAGGTGAAGTGTTATTTCTCATGAAGTACAAATGCTCTATTTACCACAATAAGCCAAGAAAAAAAACCTCACCCATGACAACTTCTTATGTCATATAACATACGTCCCTTTGGAAAATACCTTCCTGAATACCTAAGAGGACACATACCATTTCTCTTTCCCAGGCAGAGTCAGTGTATGGTCCTCAATCTTAAAGCTCTTTGCTTATATTTTTATAATAAGACTTACAGCGCTACACTGTAATTTACCTATTAATGTTTCATTTGCTCTTTTTATTCCAGCACTTCCCACATATTTTCATTCATTCATTTATGTAACAAATATATTGAGGATGGACCATGTACTGTGCACTGTGCCTGCAAGTACAAAAGCCACCAGAATTAGACCAGCAAACTCTTCTGACATGGTAATTCATTTCAATTACAAAACACAGAGGATAAAATAACCATTGATATACTTAATATGCTTAAAGAAATACAAGCTTGAAAATTTGAGTGAGGAATAAGATTATAAAAACAAACCCAAGTAGAAAATCCAAGTAGAACTTCTAAAAATAAATAACTGAAATTAAAAAAATAATTGCTGACATAAACACAAAGCAGATTAACTCCAGTTTAAAAGACAACGAAACTGGAAGATAAGTACAAAGAAATATTTTAAAATACAGCACAGAGATCAAAGTGAAAGAAAATCTGGGAGTGAGCTGAGGCAATATGGCGGATGGAGCGTTTTCACACTAAGGCCGTGCCTAGTCAGAGTGCAACCTTCCTTCCGGTCTCCAGTGATCCACCCCAGCACATGTCAGCCATTCTGAATCACTAGAAAAGGTCCCCATACCCCTGGTGCTATCGCATCCCTGGGCTTTTGTGCTGGCTGCTCTCCCTCCCTGGCCTGCTTTTACTTCTCTTTCCCTTCCCTCATCTGGAGGTTGACTTTGACCTACTTATGGGACAAAGCTCCTTCCTCTGAGCTATGCTCTATTCAGCTTCAGAGCAGAGGAAGGGATTAAGAGACAAGGGAGTAAAAGACAAGTTGTCTATCTCTTCCTCGTCTGGCCACTGCTATAGTCACACATCTCCTGGTTGCTTCTACTGCTTAGGCTAGTATGGCCACCCACAGCTTTTCTACAGCAAGCACCCAAATGCTGGCTCTCTTGTGGAGTGAAATGAGAGTTCTTCAGTGCACCCTAAGGAACCCCCTAACCACACCATTCTCTAATGTGGGGCATTCAGGTCTGGTTCAACCACCTCCCCGCTGCACCCTCCCCACAGTGACTTTCAATGTTTGCATCAAGCACCTTGGACCTGGTGCACATTTGACTCCCCCCTTCCTTTTCTCTCCAGTGTCGGGAGGTAGCTGGACAGTTAGGTAGTCAGAGCCAGGGTCCCCAACAGGAAAAGATGGACTCAGGACAGCCAAGACCAAACAGCACTGACATCCTGTTCTGCAGCTTATATGGGACTGGCACTGACAGTCTGCTTTGTAGTCTCTGCAGAAGTGACTTCTGCAAAACATCCTAGAAGAAAACAATTAACTGCAAAGCATTTTCACCAACATGGGCAAGGGGCAGTTAAGACATAGGCCCCCAGATGTCAGCAAAAAAAAAGACCATCAGCATGTAGACATTAACCTAATAAAGAGACAGATATGAGACCAAAGCCTTGATTGGCAGGACTCAGCCCAGCCTGGTTACTTATTTATTTATTTAAGATTTTGTTTAAGATTTTATTTATTTGAGAGAAGAGAGAGAAAAGGCAACCAAGCAGGGTTGGGGGGAAAAGCAGAGAGAAAGGGAGAAGCAGACTCCCTGCTGAGCAGGGAGCCTGATTCGGGGCTTGATCCCAGGTATCCCTCCAGGACCTTTTTTACTTTTGCACAGTAAGCTTTGCTTTGCAGCCCACCGCTCTTCATCTGGGCTACCTCTTCATTCTTCAAATCTGCGTGACCAAGAACCTCGGGCACTAAGGGGACAAAAAGTCCTGTAACGCCAGGTGACTGACTGCTCCTCAGGAAAATTCTCAACTCTAAGTTCATGGTTACCAAGCCCCATGGGTCCTCAGGACTGTCCATAAATCCTTTTGCTTGTCCTTTGCTCTCCCACTTCTCTCAAGGACATTCCCAACCTTCACTGCTCTCCTGGAGCACCCTTGTCAACTGGACGTTTTCTCTCTTTTTAGGAGATGATCTTCCCTATTGCTCAAGAAAAGAGAGGCTTTTCAATGGATTTCTTTCAGCTTCTAATCCTCCTGGCAACCAATGGAACTACAATCTAAAACCACTTCTCACCCCCTCCCTTCAGTCTTGAGGATCAGAAACACCTCCTATGACTATTCAGGCCTGTCCTGTCATGTGTGTCACCAAAACACCACCCAAGTTGCCTCCTCTTCTAATCTTCAACTCCTTTTTTTTTTGTTGTTACAGTTCTCTTCTCAGCTCACAGATGTGCCTGGTCTCTTTTATTTTAAATACTTCTCTGGGCCTCTCTGTCTTCTGCTCCCCTCACCCAAACATACTGAAAAACAAATATTTCCCCCCCAATGAATTCATTTCCCTCTTTCCTGTTCACCTCCTCAGAACACCACAATCTGGCTTCCATTCCTATTTGTTGACTGAAGCTGTCCTCTCTGAGGACCACTGACCTTTTCACTGCAAATTCCAATGAACATTTTTCAGTCTTACGTCACAGGACGTCTCTCTGTGTCATTTCAGCTCCATTAGTCCCTCCTCCCTCTGCACCCCTTCATTTCATACACGCTCTCATTCAGAAGATATTTATTAGGGAGTGTGGCACACACCACCCTAGGAACTAAAAATACAGCCGTGAACAAAATCACAAAGTTTCTGTCCTGGAGTGCAGTGACAACGTACATTACAGGGGGAAAAAGTTGTTAACAACCAAAGACTCACGCGCAGTACGTCAGACGGTGATGGATTCTGGGGAGGACGATGAAGTGGTCGCGGGCGTGGGGCGGACCAGGGGATGAGCAGGCCAGCGGTGGGCTGGGCGGGCGGTCTCACTGGGAAAGTGGCGCTTAGCAGAAAGCTGAAGGAGCCGGGCAAGAAAGGCATGTGGAGTAGCGGAGGGCAGCGTTCCAGTCGAGGAAGAGTCACTGCAGGTCCCAGAGGCAGGAGGGCACCCGGCCATCCCCAGAACAGCCAGAGGTCTAAGATGACGTGGCAGAAGAGCAAGGAGGAGAAGGGGCAGGAGAGGAAGTCAGAAAGGAAGCTGGGAGCTAGATCAGAGCTACTCTTGTGCGAGATGACAAGTCCCTGGAAGGTTTTTAACCAAAGGAATGATATGACTTCTTTTTAATAAAATCACGTTGGCTTTTAAGTGAAGAAAGGCCAACGGAGGCCAACGGGGAATCAGGGGAGAGGAGAGGAGAGGTCCTGAGCAAGGAGACCACTGCAGGCCCCGGTGTGAGTGAGAACTGTAAACAGGACCAGGACCAGCAGTGGAGATGACCAGTTTCTCGATATACTCCGAAGGCAGAGCTGCTGTAAGAGCAAGCTGAGGGTGACGCCCAGGTTTGTGCGGATGAGTTTCCCTGTCCAGCGGCCTGTTCATGACATTGTCCTCACAGACCTCCAGCCTCTTCTGGCTGGGCTCTTGCTGCCCTCCCGGCAGCCCTACCGGACAAGACCCAAGATGACCACCATGGCTTTCTTCCCATTTGGCCCACATCAGTGCAGCAATAACTCTGATCAACTGTGGGGCACAGGCCAGGCTCTTATGGCCTCACCTTCAGAGCTACAGGTCAGCTGGTCTCTCCCCAGGCCAGAGTCAGATCCTGACTACCATCTCAGGCATGAATTGCACACTGGTCCTCCAATTCCAGGGAGCATATGTCAAAGCCTCTCTTGCTGGGGCTGGGTGTTAGCAGCAGCGTTCCTGCTCCCCCAAAGAGGGTTTGGGTACACATGCTCAAAGCCTGGCAACAGTCCTCCTCCCCAGAAATCTCCTCACCAGATTCTTCCTGTCCTGCCACACTGTCTCCTTAAAATCTTCCAAACTGTGTGTGTGTATGTGTACATGTACATGCATGTGTGTGTGTGTGGGGGGGGTGAGAGTGAAGCTCAAGAGTTACAGAGCAGGTTTTCATCCATTTTTAAAAAAATCTCCACACATGGATTGGATATCTGGTATCCAGTCTACAGCCATACCACCCTGAACGTGCCCAATCTCGTCTGGATATCTGGTACGTATTTTATTATCAGCACCTAAAGCGAAAGAGTCAGAAAGAGTCCCACTGAACGTTCTAATACACATATGTAGTCGGGCAGAGTCTAAAGTTAATACAGTAACCTAACTCCTGAGTTATTATTTGGAGACTTTAGAACCTGTAACTCTAATTTACCCTCCCTCAGTTGTACGCTATTGTTACCTAACATTTTATTTTTTTCTTACACCACAATTAGATGTTATAATTAATTTTAACAGACTAATTTGTTTAGATTGACATACGTATTTACCAAATTCTTTTGGGGGGGAGGGGTAGAGGGAGAGGGAAAGAGAGAATCCCAAGCAGACTCCATGCCCAGGGCTGAGCCCGATGTAGGACTTGATCTCACAACCCTGAGATCATGACCTGAGCCAAAATCAAGAGTTGGACGCTCAACAGATCAAGCCGCCCAAGTGCTCCTACCAATTTCTTTGTTCACTGTTCCTTCTCACACATCAGACCTTCCTCTTGGATTACTTCCTTCTTCCTGAAAAAAATGTTTACGAGTTCCTTTACTGAGACTCCATGGTGATGAACTCAGTTTCGTTTATTTGAAGCATCTTTTCTTGGGAAAATATTTTCATTTCACTCTTGTTCTTTAATGACTACCTGCTTTAGGTTGGCAGATATTTTCCCTCAGAAAGCAGACAATATTCCCTGTCTTCTTGGTTTCTAATGTCGCTGTTGAGAAGTCTGCTCTTTTATTCTTTCATAGATAATCTGTCTTTCTCTCTACTTCTGGTGTTGTAGGTGTTCATTATAACATATGAGTTTGCAAATTTTTGTAGTTATTTATCCTGTTTGCATATATAACTTCCCTGTATCTTTGAATGTATGCCTTTCATCAGTTCTGGAAAAATGATCCTCTATTTTCTCATCAAATATTGCCTCCAATTGGTGATACTAAACTTCATTTATCATTTGTGTCTCAGCTTCTAAAAAATATTTTCTACCTTGTTGGCCTCTTTGCTGTATTCTGGGGAATTTCTTTGGATACACATTCCAATTCACTAATTCTCACTTCAGTTTATCTAGTGTTGAAGTCATCCATATCCACTGAGTTTTTACTTTCAAACAATTTAATTTTTCCTTTCTGAAAGTTTTATTTGGTTATTTTCCAAATTTTTCTAGTCATCTGTCCTCACTGATTCTATCCTTTTTTTTTCTTTAAATATTTCATAGCCAGCTAATATTGTGTAGCTAATAGTTCATACGTGAAATCCTTGGAGGCTAAATCCTGCTGTGTGTGTCTTTGTAGGCTTTCAGGCATGGAGGCTTATTCCCTGTGTTTCTGGCAAACACAGATTGTGAGATTATGTTTGTTTTGAGGTTAATATGTAAGAGTCTTGGGTCTCAGTGGGGCCTCCAGAAAGGATCTGTATTTTTGTCAGGAGCTGAGACTACACACCGGAAGCCAGGGCAGCCTGCTTTGCGTACCCCACTGAGGCCAAGTCTGAGACTCTACTTCCTCCCTGCTGCCCGCTTAGGGCTGCGCTCTCCGGGATGCTGATGTCAGCGTTCGCCTTCAGGGAAACCTGTCTTTAGAGTCCTTCACGCTCACAGCTCCCTGCTCCAAAGAGGTTCCAGGTCTCAGGTTTACACAGCATGGTTTTTGTTCTGCTATGCCCTTAGAGATTTCCTCTGGTTCCCACGAACCCAACAATGTATTAAAAGGTATCTTTCATCCAGAATCTAGGTTGTTGGGTTTTTTTTTTTCCCCATAGCAGGAAGCTCTTCAGTCCACCACACTACTGAAAATGTAAGAAGTCAGGAGTATAGTTTTCATCTGTAGATAATGAAAAGCCATTAGAGGCTGTTTTGAAGATTTGTGTGTTAGATCTCTGTGGAGATTATGTGACTGATAGGAGCGAGGTTCAGGCACAAAGATCACTGACAAAGGTATCCTAATAGTGCAGGCGACAGATGACAGGAGCCCCCAAAGTAGGGACAGAAATGACAGTTAAGATATGATTGTCACAGAACTGTCACAATTTACTGACCGAATATTTCTGAATAATTAAGCTTTTCCGAAGTTTGTAGGTAGCAAAGGACTGGTAACTATCATTAGCAAAGCATGAAGTACTCCTTTCTGGGTTTTTATTTTCTGCATTAAATGAATCGAATACCTTTAAGGAAGCAAAACGCCCTTTTAATCTATATTTATTCAAAGTCTTTGACCTTGGCATGAGCCACACGAAGCTATCAAGATTTGTCACAGCTGTAGCCCCTTGCTTATCTTGTGGCAAGGCCATATTGTATGCCGATCCAAAGTATAAAAGAAACACCTGCTGCCAAACTTCCAGAATACCTCTGTAGTGCATAGTGCTACCATCTCTGTCTCTTTCTCTCTCTCTCTCTCTCTCTCTCTCTCTCTCACACACACACACACACACACACACACATGTGCATACACACACATACACTATAAAGTCTTTCAAAAGGGAAAAAGGACATTTACAGGAGTCTAATCAACCCATCAGAAAGTAGGTCATTCATTGTCTACTTTGCCCAGTCCTCTAAAACCCCCATACTCTGTTGCATGGAGGACAGCCCTACAAAGAGGAAAAATCAAGTACCACTATTTACATTTTGTGAAAACTGCTAACTTCAGGGAAGGTGAAGCTGTGGTTTGGACATGTTGGGCATGCTGGACTGAAATCAATAACAAGGGCAAAGAGATGAACTGCTAGACTGCTCTCAGAATTGTATTAAGGGATTGGGCATGTCTGGTGATGACCTACATTTGAGGTTTGTGGTGCCTTTTTTTTTTTTTAATAGTAATGGAATGTTCAGATCTCTGAATTGCAGAGCAGACACACAACCAGCACAAAAGCACACAACCCAAAAGCAGAGTTAGAATTTTTTTTAAAAATTAGGTGTCTCAAGGAAAGAGAGAGTGATTCGAGAAGTAGGATAAACAATCATCTAAGTCCAATTTAGTTACTTTAGTGTACTGATATTCAGTATTTCCAGAATACAGGGATTTATATGGATGTCTCACAGGCAACTCAAGTGTAACATATCCAACACACGGCCCTTAACACTTTCCCCAAGCCCGTTCTCTCCCCACCATCTTTCCCTTCTCAGTAACACCATCACATGCTACTTCCCAAAGGCAGAGCACTAGGGCTCATCCTCGTTTCCACCCTTGTCCTCATTCCAACAACCAATCATAAGGAGTCCTGAGGCCTGACCTCCAAAACTAATCTCTGGTCTGTATACCTTTCTCCATAGCCACTGCCTCCACCCTCATTCATGGTCACTTGGACAGTCTACCTACATTTTTCATTCATCTTTCCACTTCTGTCTCCCCCCATAATGCATTCTCCCCCAATTTATATTTAAGTAAATACAAATCAGATGCTAGCATTCCTGTGCTTCAGGTGCTCCCACTGTGCTCAGAATTCCGTCTGAAACCCCTCCCTATGATTGCACCACCCTGTGTGACATGGCTCTGCCTACAGTTTGCTCACCTCCACTCATACCACCGTCCCCTCATCTGCTTGCAGTTCTAGGAGCAAGCTAACTAACCTCTTCTTCCTGCCCCTTGGGCCTTTGAACTTGCTGTTGTCTCTGCTTGGAATGTTCCTTCCAGGCCTCTTCATCCTTACCTCATAGCAAACCAACTCTGTGTGGGGGCTTTCTCTTACTACCCTAACTAAAGCTTACATGCTTCCATCACCTCACTGAAGCTCCAGTGCATTTCCTTATAGCACGGGTTACAATCTGTAAAATTTTTTTGTTTATTGCTGATTACCTTCCCCAGAAAAAAGTTCCTTGAGGCAGACAGGGCCTGCCCTGCTCACGGCCATATCTCCATGCCTACCACCAGTGCCTGACACATGATAGAAACTCCAGAAGTACCTGTTGCATTAAAACCAAATATCTCAATCTTCCTTTCTAGAATTTTATTCCTGTTTATCAACCAATACCTAGTTGTTGATAGCTATTTCAGTTTATGCTATAAAAAGCTGGGCAATCTCTGGGTTTTGGCTCAAATTTGGAGAGTTAGTTTACTAAGTTGGGGTCTTAGGGAAAACCTAGCATTGCAAACAGTAAGAATTATATCGACACTCCTTATTAGTATTAAAATGAACAAGTCATGTGGCTTTGTTGAAAAGAATTCTGTTTCAACAAAGAATCAACAATACTGAACGTTCCTTCCAGATCTCTTTCCATCTTTACCCTGATGACATCCCCACAAGGTTCCACTCTTCTCCCTTCAACATCTGACCAATTTCTGACTCATCCAATATTCAATTCAGTAAAGATGAACTGAGAACCCACTCTGTGCCAGGCCCCACGCTAGGAACTGTGGCCACAAAGGTAGAAGGATGATGGATGAAGTACTAATAGGCACCCGTCGCCAAGCACAGTCACCTAAATACAAGCTCCTGCTGCTCAAGAAGAACTGTCTTGATGGGTCAGAGATGAAGACTTCGATTCAAAACAAAAGCCAGATTAACTTGTCACAGAAGGAGTTTGGGCAGAATACCGCTTCAGCCGAACTCTCCCTACCCTACCCCTCCAAGTATCTGCCTCAGACTAAAGATCCTCTGAGGGAGGAGACAAATAGAAGAAGCAAGAGTTAGATACTGGCAAGGATGTCTTGTGCCCTGAGTCTGCCCAGAGCTCAGTCATGGGAGCTGGGGAGACCAGGGAGAGGCTAGTCATTCCTCTATCCAAGTATTTCTTGAGCACTTATTGTTGGCTAGCCATACTTCTAGGCCCTGAGCGCTCAGCAGAGAAGAGAATAGAAAAAAACGTTCTTTCCCTCATGCTGCTTTCATTCTGAGGGTGAAGAGGATTTCTGCTTGTTCCCCAGGTGGAGGCTGGAAAAGTGAGTGACACTTAGAATTCCCCCATCTGTCTTTACCTCATGCCAGCAGCCCAGGATGGCAGCAGCTGCACACGAATGCAGGTGGGTGGGTCTGGGAGCAGGGGACCCGGGGCAGTCATTCAGAGGCCCCTACTATGTGCGAGAGGTGTGGGAGAGCACCCAGCAGTGCCTCAGGGCTGCAGAATCAGCTGAGGGAGAGAGTGGCAGAGGGGAGAGGGCCTCACTAGTGGGACAGAGAGGATGCTGAAGACACAGCCTCACAACCTCATACCAGCACAGCGCTATTAAGATGCCAGTGGGCTCTGGCAGAAAGAGATGTAGACAGAGAACAGGAGGCTGTTTCCTCTCAGCAGAAGTCAGTTTTAAGAGATGCCCATCTCCAAAGTCATGATACTAAAGTTGGTCTCTGAAACTTGGATGACATCCTTGAGAGGAGGAAGGAGAAAAGGAAATCCTGAATTGACTGAGTTTAAACCAGAAATGACTGAGAAAACAAAATAAGCTTATATTTTTGATCATTAGGAAATTTAAGATTATCTTGAATTGTAGAAAAATACAGCTACCCCTTTTGGCACACGGGGGTCATAGCTTGAAAATATCATGCCAATGACTCAAGGATGAGTAAGACCCACCTTAGCCTATGAGGCGGTTCTTCCATCTCCCAGAAATCCCTTGGTCTTGCTTCCCCACCTCTTCCCCACAAAGATCTGCTCAGCTCTCTCTCTGCCCTCCAGACTTTCCTCCCTCTACGACCCACTACCTTGAGTAATATCATCCAGAAACTGAGGTGAAATCGCCCATGCTGTCTCTGGGCTCTTGCCACACCCGAGACAGATCCTGGTTTCAGACCAGACTTGAAGTAATGTGAAAGGAAAAGCTAAATAAATAAAAGCTGGGCCAACACCAGTGTTCTTGTATTGTTCCCTCTTTATCCTTGAACATGATTTCAAATTTTATGTGTTTTGAGCACTTCCTCCTTTTAAACAGACTCTCCTTTGGCTGCTATAACAATCAAGTGTTAACCAGGGATGAGGAAAATTCTACATCATTTCAAAAGCCGACACTGCTGGTAGTGAACCTTGTTGGTGAACCTGGAGTACACCCATGTGTTGCTCATGCTGCCCTTCTTCTACAAAACTATGATAACTCTCCTCTGGAGATGCTTTTAAAGTATATGCAAAAATTATAGAAAGAGCACTGTGAGGATGACTGTCTTCAATTTAGGGGTACTTCAAATGACACTTATTTAGCCAACAAATATTTAGTGGATACTTACTATGTGCTAAGCACTGGCTTGGAGGAAGAGAATAAAATGATGAACAAAACACAGACCTCTCAAAAAGAAATCATAGTCAAATCAATGGAACAGAACAGAGAGCCCAGAAATAAACCCACTCTTATAATGGCCAACTAATTTACTACAAAGCAACCAAGTAAGGGACAGTATCTTCAGTAAATGCTTAGTGCTGGGAAGACTGGACAGCCACATGCAAAAGAATGAGGCTGGACCATGACCTTCCACCATACACACAAATCAACTCAAAATGCCTCAAAGATTTTGGGTTAAGACCTGAAGCCATGACACTCCTAAAGGAAATACAGGTGGTAAGCTCTGTGACATCAGTCTTGATGAGGATTTTTTTTAGTTGGACACAAAAAGCAAAGACAACAAAAGCAAAAGAGGAAATAACAAGCGTTGGTGGAAACGTGGAGAAAAAGGAATCTTGTGCACTGTGGGTGGGAATGTAAGTTGGTGATCACACTGTGGAAAACAGTGTGGAGGTTTCTCAAAAAATTAAAAACAGAAATACTGTATGATCCAGCAATTCCACGTCTAGGTATTTAACTGAAGAAAATGAAAACACTAACTCGAAAAGCTATCTGCTCCTCCATGTTCACTGCAGCATTACAATAGCTAAGATATGGAAACAATCTAATCTAAATGTCCATTGACGGACAGATGGATACAGAAAACAGAACACACACACACACACACACACACACACACACACACACAGAGGATTATTTAGCCATAAAAAAGAAGGAAATCCTGCCATTTGAAACATGGATGGAACTTGAGTACATTACAGTAAATGAAATAAGTCAGACAGGAAAAGGTAAATCCATACGATCTCACTTATGTGTAGAATCTAAAAAATAAAACAAAGCCAACCAACCAACCAAACACAACGAGCTCATGCATATAGAGAACACATTGATGGTTGCCAGAGGTAGGGGGCGGGGGATGGGCAAGGTGGATGAAGGGGGTTAAAAAGTACGAACTCTCAGCTATGCAATATGTCAAGGGGATGAAATGTACGGCACGGGGGCTCTTAGTTAATAACACTGTATTATATATTTGAAAGTTGCTGAACAGTAAATCTTGAGGATCATCACTGTATTCTCTGCCCAAGAAAAAAATCTGTGACAATGTACTGGTGACAGATGTTAACTAGATGGTTTCGCAATATACACAAAAACTGAATCATTAGGCTGTACACCTGAAGCTAACAGAATGTTCTACATCAATTATATGTAAATTAAAAAACCACGGTCTAGTAGGTTTGAGAGCAGGAAGGAATAATGGGTAGTTACGAGAGAATCGGCACTGGATCTGGAGTGTGCAGAGGGTCTCGAGAGCCCAGAGGAAGAGCAGACACCCCTGCCTTTGGTGTGTCAGGAAAGGCTTCCAGGGGGAAACAGCATTTAGCTGAATCTTAAGGATTCACACACAAGGGGCGGGGCGGGGCTTCCCAGCCGAGGAAGTGGCACGTGCGAAGCACTGGAGACAGCATGGCGTTTAAGGCAAGTCGTTCAGCAACCACAGCTAGACCATCACATGTGACGGGAGGAGTGTGGTGACAGGTACAGCCGGAGAGAAAAACAGGAGCTTATCTGCTAGGCTAAGGTGCTAAGACTTCATCCTAGGGGAGCTTCTCAGAGTTGTGACCTGATTAGAGTTGCATTTTAGCAATGTCTGAAGTCTCTAATTCTGCTCTGACCCGATTGCTCTAACTTGCCTCCTCCAATCCTTTCTTTACCTCCACAGCCACCTTCTTAAAGCAAGGTTATATCACGTCCTTGCTTAGAACACTTCAGAGGCTCCCCATTGCTATTCAGACACAACCGGCACCCCTCAACATCCTTCATCAGGAGACAGGGCACGCACGCCGGTCTTCATCTGTTAGGGATGTGAGAGCAAAATACCACAGACTGGGCAGCTTATAAACAACAGAAGTTTATTTCTCATAGTTCTGGAGGCTGAAGTCCAAGACCATGCCGCCAGCACAGTCAGGTTCTGATGAAGGCTGTCTTCTCAGCAGCAGACTGCCCACCTCTCACTGTGTGTGCTGACAGAGTGGAAGGGGCTAGGCAGCTCAGTGGGGTCTCTTATAAATCACTAATTCCATTCATGAGGGCTCCATTCTCCTGACCTAGTCACCTCCCAAAAGCCACACCTCTTAATACCATCACCTTGGGCATTAAGTTTTCCGGATATGAATTTGGGGAGGGGGCACAAACACCCAGACCACAGCAACGTCACTTTGCCTAGGGACTCCAGCTTTACATCTGTCATCTTGGCATGATTATTCATCGTGCTGCCTTTCACATCAAAAGTGTCCTGGTCTCGGGGCTCCTGAGTGGCTCAGTCGGTTAAGTGTCTGCCTTCTGCTCAGGCCACTTTCTCCCGAAAGCCTCTCCTAGCCCCTGAAGTCAGTGATAGGTGCCCTCCTGGGTGCTTCCCTGTCTTCTCCCTATCCTCACACTTACCTCACTGTCCAATTAGACTTGATCCCTGACCTGGGGCTACAGAAAGCCAGGGATCTTGTATATCACTGAGTATCAAGTCGTTAGCACCACAGTTGGCACATAGGAGGTATTCTGGAAATTTTTACAGCACAAATAATTTACTCATTTTTAGAAAAACATATATAGTCATTTGTTTCATTCAAATAAGTCCACTTGGGACTTACATATCTGAGAGGTCAGTCATTTTGATGAAGAACCTGTCACCTTACTTTTTAGATTGTTTGGTTCTCCTAATTTGGAATGTTGGTGGGGCTACGTGACATTTTTATAATACACACACTCATTAATAAGGGAGAAAAGGATTTAGGATGGATGGGTTCTTGACCTAAAATTCACAACTAATTAAAAAATCAGTATCTCTTAATATTTCTTTTAATCATCACAATGATGAAAAAATTTGGCCAGTGTGTGACAAAGAAAAGGTGGCATCTTTAAGTGTAGTTATATCTTGCCCATCTTTTATTATTTTTTAAAGATTTTATTTATTTATTTGACAGAGAGAGAGAGAGATTACAGATAGGCAGAGAGGCAGGCAAAGAGAGGAGGAAGCAGGCTCCCCACTGAGCAGGCAGCCTGATGCAGGGCTTGATCCAAGGACCCTGAGATCATAACCTGAGCCAAAGGCAGAGGCTTTATAACTCACTGAGCCACCCAAGCGCCCCCCTTTTAATTATTTAATTGACTTCTACTGCAAATGATTATGATTTTGCTCTATTCACTAATTTCAATGGAAGCCTTTAATAGTTTCGTTTATGTCTGTTTTTCATGTGTGAGTCATGTTTTCCTGTATTTTTGAGGTAAAAAGGAGGGAATAAGTTTGAAACGGTTTTAATTGGATATCTTAATACCAACCATATAATACACAGTTGCTATGTTGATAACCTCTCAAATTTCTGTAGTCAGTTCTGTAATTTTTCAAAGCATGCTTTGTAATGCTCTGGTGACTGACATAAAGACTCTTGCGGAGAAGTGCGAAAGCACACAGCAACTGCCCTCAGAACGGAAGACACCAGTACAATGCACCCAATTCATGAGCAACATACAAAAACAGTATGCAACTGCTTGAAAAGCAGAGTATATACCTAGAAGTGGCAAAGAGCAGAGCCCAGAGTCAATGCTCTGCTAATGGCGGATTCACTATGATACCTGTGGGTGGGCTGAGGAACTTCCGCATCAGACTAGTCTCTTACTGAACCAAATGGATGTGCGCTCAGATGCTCATTAGTGCTGCTGAGGAGACAGAGTGGGGACGAGGCACAGGGAGTGCCAGTGGTGGTGGTGGTGTGTCAGTTTTTAGTAAAATATTCAGGAAAGCCTCCCAAGACCCTAACATTTCAGCAGGACTGGAAAAAAAGAGGGAGAGAGAGAGCGAGAGAGCGTGCCAGAGAGTGAGAGAGAACTGCGTACGGGACTCAGGAATGGCCTTCAGAACAACAGGTACTTACTTTCCTCCTGGCACCCTGGAAAGGAAACCTCAAGGCTCCACAGGATGGGACTACTGGGAGGGATCTATTGTGTACAACACGCTCAGACACCTCCGATTGTCCTGGAGGACACCTGCTTTCCCAAGGCATGCAGAATGAAGTGTGCCAGGGCACCAGCGGCCCCAAAGAGCTTTTTCGTGCTTGTCTTCCGTAAGCTGGAGATGACTCCAGGGATGATGCCGAGGTGACAAGACTGGTGACAAAGAAATGTGGATGGACCTCTTGGGATGTATATGTGAAGATATTCATGTCCCGCAGAAATGCCTGCCATGGCACGTTCCCTGTAGAAGAGGCTCTCAAAAAGTGGGTGGGCAAGACACTCTGTTTACTGGCTGCCAATCGTCCTCTTTCCCTGTTCATTCCAGTGGCTGTCCAATAGGCTTTGACCTTGTGGCGGGGAAGGAGGCTAGGCACGGGCTCCCTGACACGAACTCCTCCTGGCCACGGTGACCTGGCTACTCAACTGCAGAGTGCCGAAGCTGTCGAGAGTAGAGATTACCGCTACATCCCTAGCCTGGAACCATTTTCCAGGGAAAATGGCCAGTGACTTGGTGTCAGCTTGGTTATACCAGACCTCTCCACTATAAAGGGTGCAGTGCTTTGCCATCATGGGGGTGCACATATTCTGGGGGCAGACTTGTCTTCCCTGCCTGCAGCCCTTGCGGGGGCAGCCTGAGTGAACTTACAGAAGTCCTTAGCTACTTTGGCATCATCACAAACAATCCTACATGAACCGGAGTATTCAAAAAAGAGCAAATGGTTCCAACTCTTTTTATGAGTCTAGCAAAATCTCAATATCAAAACGAGACAAAGAGAATATTAGAAAAGATAATCCCAGTTAATTTCACTCCTAGACATAGAAGCAGATCTCCTAAACGAAACATTAGGAAATCAAAGCCAGCAACATATCCATAAGAAAATAGAGCATGGCCAGATTGAGTATACTCCAGGAATTCAAGGTGGTTTTAATATTTGGATATCAACTACTTCCCAAATTAATAGCTCAAGGGAGAAAAACCTATAAGCATTACTACAGATGCTTAAAATGGAGAAAATTCAACATATACTCATGAGAAAACCGTTAATGACTTAGGAATGGAGATCTGTATAATTACATAGAGCAAACCCATCCTAATGGTAAAATGTTGAAAGAATTCTCTTAAGATAAAGACCAAGTATAGGAAGACCACAATCACACTTTCATTCAACATTGAGTGGTTCTACTTTGCATGGAGACGTAAAAAAACAATTCGAAGTTTATAAACAAAGAAACAATTTTGCCATCATTCACAGATGATATAACTTTCAACATAAAAAAACCAGAAGAATCAGAGATAAATTAGGAAAATCGGTGAGAGTTAATTAAGCAAGGTTGCTGGCTATAAAATCAATACACAAAAATTAATTCCACTCCTTTTCACCATCAACAGTTGGAAAATGCAACTTACAAAATATCAATTAGGGTAACAACAAAAATACACAAATATCTAGGACTAAATCTGACCAAAGATATAGGAGACCTGTGTGGAAAAAAACTATAAAATGTATTAAAGAAGACTTAAATGAATAGAATGATGCGATGTTATAAAGATGGTACTTCTCCAAACTGATTTAAAGATCTGAGACAGTACGGGACAAGTCCCTCTCTACCTGGGACACATTCCTGCCGGCTGTTATCACTTTTCTTTTTTTTTTTTTTCCATTTTTTTTTTAAATTTTATTTTTATTCTTTGCCCAAGGGGTACAGGTCTGTGAATCATCAGGCTTACATCTTTCACAGCATTCACCAAAGCACAAACCCTCCCCAATGTCCATAACCCATCCACCCTATCCCTACCCTCCCACCCCCCAGTAACCCTCAGTTGTTATCACTTTTCTTGCCTAGCAAAGCACCAGCCAAGGAGAAAGCCTAGACTGGTTGCTAGTCCAAGACAAGATGGTCACCAAATTTGTCTTTCTACCGACTTTCTCCCTCGTTATAATGCTAAAAATCATGCCCAGAGAAGGAGACTTAACATGCAAACGAAACATACAATATATGGAGAAGCTTGTTCGGCCAACCCTGCCTGCATGCCCAATTCCCTGTACTGTCCACCCCCTCCCCCCAACAAGATTAGCTGTCACTCCTCCTGCGGCTCAGGTCCTTTAAAACTTTCTCCGGCTATTGTTCAGGTCTGGCTCCTTTGTCATGGCCGTGTTTCCCTTCAGCTGCAGCTGTTGCCTCAATTAAGCCTCGCCTGTGCCTTTAAATTTGTGGTTCAGCCTCGTTTCCACTGTCGCTGTGCCCCAGGACCCAGGCTGGTAACAGACTGGCAGCGCCAGTCAAAACTAATAGGTTTTTTTCCCCCAAAGAACTTGACAAGCTTTTGTGTGGGAAAGCAGAGGACCTAAAACAGACAAAAACACTTCCGATGAGGGAAAAGTCATCAAGAATTATTACAAAGGTAGGGTAATTAAAACTATTTGTTGGTGCAGGGATAGTCACATAACTTCTGGAGCAGAATAGAGACCAGAAACAAATCCATACATCTGGGTAAACTTGCTTTAGGATATAAACAGCATCGCAGCTTTTCAAACTTTCAGTGGAGAAAAAGCAGACTTTTCAATTAATGATGTGGGGACAGCTGGTTATCCATTTAGAAGTAAAACTGGACTCCTGCTTCAACCGCTCACAAAAACCAATTCTAATGGCATAAAAATTGTAATTGTGGAAAGCAAAACTAGGAAAATTTTAGTCTCGATAGAAGTAGGCTATGTAGTCTAGAGACAAGAAAAAAAATTTTAAAAATAACAAGATACAAACAGTATGATCCATAAAGAATAAAATTCTACCTCATTAAAATTGAGAATTTCTATTACTCAAAAGATTCCTTACAAAGTGCAAAGACAAGTCACAAAGTGGAAAAACTTTACAAAATGAAATGTTTAGCTTCCAGAATAGATACGGAATTCCAACAAATCAACTAAGAGAAGGACAAACAACCAAATAGAAAAATGGCCAAAAGAGATGAACAGACATTTCACAGGTAAGGAAACATGAATGAACCACACACATATGAAAATATGCTCCATTTCATTATTTGAAAAAAAATTTTAGAACAAATGCTATACCAATTCTCGCTCGATAGGCAATTTTTCTTTTTCCAGAAATGACAATATGAAGGCTGGGTGAGGATATGGGACAATTAGAACTCTGGAAAACAACTGGGCATTATCTAGTAAATTTGAAGATGCTTATACCGAACCATCAGCAATTTCACTTCAAATGTATGCCCTGAGCAACTCTTATTCATGAGAGGCAGGAGGCGTACATAAGTATGTTCACAAACAGCTGTTCACATTACAACACTGTTCACAATACAAAAAACCTTGCCACGGTACTGATGATAGTGGAGCAGAATAAACACATTCGAAGGTACGTATACGGTAAACACTGAACAGCATCTGTGAAAACAAATGACAACCATATACACGCGTAGATGAATCTCAAGAACGTATTATTGAGTGATAAAAGTCACCAAAAATAAATTCAAAATGACCCCATTTAGGTAAAGTTGAAAAGCCTGTAAAACTAAGTAAGATATTGTTTAGAGTTTAAACGTAAGTAGTAAAACTATAAAGAAAGCAAAGAATGGTGAGCACAAAATTCAAGAGTGGCCACTCAGGGAGTGAAAGAAAGGGATGGGGTCGGTGGAGTTACAGCGGAGGGTCAGGGAGGCTTGTAAGGACTCCCACACACTGCAGGCCCTCGTGAACTGCAGACTGCTTAGTGCCCAAGAAGGGAGAAGAGGATGTTGTACAGAATGACTTTCGTCCTTTATTTTTGCCTTGGGCTGAAGTTGCCAAAATCATAACATGTAAAGCAGAACCATCTGATGACAGGATAAGTTGTGAACTGGACAGAATTTATCAACAGAAATCTAAAATAGTGTATTTTAGAATCTGCATCAAATTGTAAACAATAAAATAATATAAATAATAAATAACAAAATAAGTCAAAAGCCTACTTTATTTGAGAGGGAACAAAGATGTCATTTCATCATTATAATAGTAAAAACCCAGAAATAACTAAGTTACCATTAATATAATAGTGGTTAAGTAAAATAGAATACATTAATACTATGGCATATTATTAGAGAATTTAAAAAAAATTAAACAGACCAGCACTGGAAGAATGGATCAACAGAACAGAACAGAGTTGTTAAACAGATACTATTTAGTACAGGTTAAAGAGTCATTTCAAAACAGTAGAGAAAAATGAACTAGTCAATAAATGTTCTTGAGACAAATGACTGCCCATCACATCTAGAACCAATAACAAATACTTCAAATCCAGATGGATTAAAACACTAAAACAAAATTTAAAAATCGGTGACTATGCACCATGAATTTAGTATAGGGGAAACCTTTAAAACACACAAAGGGCCACCCTGGTGGCCCAGTTGGTGGGGCGTCCAACTCTTGATTTTGGCTTGGGTCATGATCTCAGGATCCTGGGAATGAGCCCTGAGTTGGGCTCCCCACTCAGCAGAGTGTCTGCTCAAGCAGTCCCTCCCTCTCCCTCTGCCCACCTGCCCTGCCACTTGCACACACGTGTGCTCTCTCTCTAAAACAAAACAAAACACAAACATACATGCACACAAACATGGTATTTGTCTTTCTCTACTTATTTCACTTAGCATTATACCCTGTAGGTCCATCCATGTTGTTGCAAATGGCAAGATCTCCTTCTTTTTTGTGAATATATAGATACACACACACACACACAGTGGAATATATATGTATATATATATGCAGTGGAGTATTATTCATACATATATGAATATATATATACACACACACACCACGTCTTTATCCATTCATTTATTGATGGACCCTTGGGTTGCTTCCATATCTTGAACATTGTAAATAATACTGCAGTAAACATAGAGGTGCAAGTGTCTTTTTGAATTACTGTTTTTGTCCTGTTTGGGTAAATACCAGTAGTGGAATTACTGGATCATATGGTATTTCTATTTTTAATTTTTTGAGGAACCTCCATGTTGTTTTCCACAGTGGCTGCACCTATTTACATTCCCACCAACAGTGCACACAGATTCCTTTTTCTCCACATCCTTGCCAACACTTGTTATTTCTTGTCCTTTTTATTCTAGTCGTTCTGACAGGTGCGAAGTGATATCTCATTGTGATTTTCATTTGCATTTCTCTGATGATTACTGATGTTGAGCATCTTTTCATGTGTCTGTTGGCCATCTGTTTGTCTTCTTTGGAGAGTTAGACAAAAAAAGACAAATACCATATGATTTAACTCATATGTGGAATCTAAGAAATGAAACAAAGGAACAAACAAAGAAACGGAGACAAACAATAAAACAGACTCTTAAATACAGAGAACAAACTGGTGGCTTCTAGAGGGGAGGGGGGGTGGGTAGGGATAGATAAAGGGGATTAAGAGGTACAAACCTCTAGTTATGAATTAAATAAGTCACAGAGATGAAAAGTACAGCACAGGAAATACAGCCAATAAGATTGTAATAATGCTGTCTGGTGACAGATGGTGACTATACTTATCATGGTGAGCACTACTGAGTAGGGCACTGAATTCTTGGATCATTACGTTATACACCTGAAACTTATATAACATTGTGTGTTAATTATCCTTCAATATAAAATAAATTTACACAAACACAAAAAAACAAAATCTCCGGAAGGAAATAATAACACACATGACTACATAAAACATGAACGTTCTACAAAAACAACAAAACAAAAATCTTCTATAAAGAAATCTGAGGGCGCCTGGGTGGCTCAGTGGGTTAAAGCCTCTGCCTTCGGCTCAGGTCATGATCTCAGGGTCCTGGGATCGAGGCCCGCATCGGGCTCTCTGCTCAGCGGGGAGCCTGACTTCTCCTCTCTCTCTGCCTGCCTCTCTGCCTACTTGTGATCTCTCTCTCTCTGTGTCAAANAAAAAAAAAAAAAAAAAAAAGAAATCTGAAAAATAGTTCATAGCCTAGAAGATGATATTTGCAACATAAGTAACAGAAAGGATTAGTAACTGTGAAATTAGTAATGGGGAACCCTCACTAAAAGGGAGGCTGGAGGTTTCCCCAGGAGAGCTCTCATGCCCTTCCACTCCAGTCAGTTGCAGGTGCAACAGGAAGAGTTGGAGTTGACCTTGCAGGTGCACATTACTCTACCGTTTAGGTGAAGGAAGAGATGCTTTCCTTATCCCCCTCTCCTCCAACACCAGCTCAGCCAATGACAAGCCCCTACACTTGGAACTCTCGGTTTACCCCAATGGACTTTAGCTTATAACAGCCTTCCCAACTACCCCTTTTCTCCTTAAGAAAGTGTACCTCGCCTTTGTTCCTTGCACTTGCCTATGTTTTGCTACCACTTGTTTATCCTGGATTGCAATTTTTTTATTCCCAAATAACCCCATCTTTTGCTGGTAAAATAGCTGGCAGTTTTTATTCTTAAGGTTAACAACATATATAAAAATATTACAAAGTCATTTAATTTAAATGAACACAAGGCACAATCCAAAAGAAAAACAGATTAAGGATAAAAGCAGGCAATGCACAGAGAGGAAATTCATGGAGATATGCAAATTATACCTACCACGCAATGCAACCTTTTCCAAGTGATAAAAATGTAAGACTTGAAAAATATCAAGTGCCAGTGAGGGTATGAG
The DNA here is from genome assembly GCA_002007465.1 of Ailurus styani. Taxonomy (NCBI): domain Eukaryota; kingdom Metazoa; phylum Chordata; class Mammalia; order Carnivora; family Ailuridae; genus Ailurus; species Ailurus styani. The sequence continues at coordinate 575,142 of LNAC01000812.1, read as the reverse complement.
TGAATAAGTACTCTTATAAACTGCAAGCCAGTGTAAATTGGTATTGATATTTTGAGGAGTTATTTGGCAGTATTAACTAAAATGAAAATGGGCATATATTATGACCCAGGGATTCCATTTCTAGGAATCCACCCTAAAGAGACACCCACATATGTGCACAGAGCTATCCACTGATCACGTGTAATAGTGAAAAATATAAAACACCAACGGTCTATCATCAGGGAAAAAAACTATAATATCAATGTAGGAGGCATGTAGGAGTTAAAAAAATATATGGTAAATCTCTAAATATTGACATACACTGAAGGATCGCCAAGTGATATTGCTTTAAAAAGTTCCAGGAAAATACAAAAAATTCTAAATAAAAATAAAGTCAGTTCTCCATACTTTCAAAGGTACAGGTATATATATAAATGTACAGAGAAAGACCTGGAGAGTAACCAACAAACTGATAATAACAGTTAACTCTGGGGAGGGGCCTATGTTGGGGTAAGGGACAGTCAAGGAGGATTTTGAAGGAGGATTTTGATTCTATACTGTTTGAGTTTTAAAAAATAGAGTATATTCACTTATTATTTAATTAAAAATTGATAAAACTTATAAAATGATACATAATTATAAATTCATATCTAAGGTTATAGGCAAAGTCCCATTGGAACACAGTGAAAGAAAAAATTGGTATGTATAAAAGATTTTATAGCAGTAGTGACATTTGAGCTGGGCCTCGCTATTTAAATAGAATTTTGTCAAGCATCCATAATTTGGTGGAGGACTGTGGCAGACTATATTTTCCAAAGATGACTGTACTAACACACACACCATCCTGTATGCTTTTCTTTCAATATGACATTGACACTTGTCCGTAGAGGAGTGGGGGTCTACATTCCCTCCCCTTGAACTTGGGCGAGATTTTGTGATTGCTTTGATGAACTGAATGGGGAGGAAGTACCACAGCATGATTTTTGAGATTATTCAGCTTCTGCCCGGTCCCTTCTTTTACAGGATGCTCACTCTTGGAACCCAGCCACCATGCTGTGCGAAAGCCCAAACTAGCCCATGTGGAGAGACCACATGAAGAGGCTCATGTGGAGAGAAACTGAGGCCCCCAGCCGATAGTGGGCACCAACTACCAGACACATGAGTGAACGCGCCTTTAGATGATTCCCGTCCCCAGCCTTTGTGTTCTCGGGCTGAGGCCCAAACATACGTCATGGGGCAGAGATAAGTCATCCCCACTGTGCCCTGTCCTAATTCCTGACCCAGAGAATCCATGAGCAGAATAAATGGTTATTTTATGTCACAAAGTTTTAGAGCAATGTGTTACATGGCTGAAGTAACTGGAACAAAGACTTTCTAAGGAGAAGAAACTACACAAGTAATAAACATTGCAGAGCATTGTGAATATTGGCAATACTGGGTGATAAGGTCACAAAGGTTGGCAGGGACCAGGCCATGAAAACTCTCATACGACAGCATAAAAAAATTAGACATCTTATTGGCAGTGGAAAACCGCAGAGAGTTTTTAAGCTCAGAAGTGAAATGCTTAGACCTGAACTTTAGCAAGATACTTCTGAGATTGGTGGGAAGGAAAGGTGGGAGAAAAGGGAGACTCAAAAGTAGGAAAAGCTCCTCCAATTAAGATGAGTTCCAACCAAGTAACATGGTGGAATCATCCCTCACTCAACATCTTTTGTGACTTTTTTCCTCTTAAGAAGCTGCCTCTTAGGCTCATTTATATTCCATTTCACTTGTATTACAACGTTGGCAGGGGAAACTTATTTCCACACAAAAACATGCCCATGGATATTTACAGCAGCTTTATTTATAAATCCCCAAACTTAGACACAGCCAAGATGTTCTTCAGCAGGTGAATGGATAAATACCCTAGTATATCCTATTCAACACAAAAAAGAAAAGGGCTCTCAAGCCATGAAAAGACATGGTGGAGCCTTAAATGCATGCGACTGAATAAAAGCAGTCAGTCTGAAAAGGCTACATCCTGTATGAGTCCAGCTATAGGACTTTCTAGAAAAGGCAAAACTATGGAGACGGTTAAAATATCAGCAGCTGCCAGGGGTTAGGAGGAAGGGAGGGATGGCAGGCAGAGCACAGAAGTTTTACGAGGCAGTGAACTACTCTGTATGACACTGTAGTGGTGGATGCATGTCTTTATACACTCATTCAAACCCACAGAATACACAACACCAAGAATGGCTCCTAACGTAAACTATGGTCTTTGGGTGATGGTAGAGCGTTAACGTACGTTCGCTGATTCCAACGGATGTGAGGTGTTGGTAGTGGGGGAAGTTGTGCTTGTCTGGGGGCAGGCGTATGCGGGGAAATTTCTGTACCTTCCACTCAATTTTACTGTGAGCCTAAAACTGCCTTAAAAAATGAAGTCTATTTTTAAAACGTTGGGAGGGGGGAATATGAGGGGACATTAGATCACAAAAACGTTTTCCTTACCATTCTTTCAAGCTTCTGGATCTGGATCAGTTTACATGAAGTGTATTCTAAGAATACGGAGCAAGCTGTCTTAAAAATGGTAACCACTTATAACGAATTATCCATGTGAGTAATAATACCATCCTTGTACTACAAATATCACCATAACCCACAACTCCGTGTTCCGTGTTTATTGAAATATCCTGCTCATCATTCTCATGACTAGTTTTATAAGAAAATTATATAAACGTGAAGCTCTAAGATGAATCTGTTCTAATCAACTATCGTTTTTATATTTTGGATATTGGGGATCTATATAAGGAGAAAATCACAGTGCGTGGCCTAAAGAGGAGGGAGCAGATGAAACTCAGAACATACGGAGCCACCTCTGCAGTGAGGGAGAGGATGCCTGGCTGAATATAAAAGCAAAGATAAATGAAGGGCTGAAAGATACTAATGAGAATGTTTCATTCTCATCTTGGCAGAGGGTCCTGAGTCCTATTTTTTGAGAAAAGCAAGAGGAAGAATGTATTAAAAATCGAGAGTTTCTGAAGAATGGGGACAGTATGGAGGGGCTCCACTGTGAATCAATCAGAGCCTGAGTAGCAGCAGAGCCCAGGTGGAATCAGATAGTGTAATTTATTGGCGGCCAGTCTGTATCATTTTATACCATACCTTCTCTAATGCTAATTATTCAAGAGGTGATAAACCAATTTGTGGGATGCTGTACATCTTGCTTTTCACACTCTGGTCTAATGTCTGCTTATGAAAAACATCACAAATTTAAACTCTTTATCAAAGGGCGCCTGGGTAGCTCAGTCGTTAAGTGTCTGCTTTCGGCTCAGGTCATGATCCCAGGGTCCTGGGATCGAGTCCCACATCGAGCTTCCTGCTGAGCAGGAAGCCTGCTTCTCCCTCTGCCACTCCCCCTGCTTGTGTTCCCTCTCTCGCTGTGTCTCTCTGTCAAAAAAATAAATAAAATCTTAAAAAAAACCCTCTTTATCAAAGAAAAGTTAATATAAATGAAAAAAGGAACTCCACTTTTTCTGCATTTTAAACCATTCATGAGAGATTTGAGGTTTGCAGCTAATAATTTTTGAAACAATGAAAAAGGAAAAAAGCAAAATAGAGGGAATAAAACCCCACTGAAACAAATGTTAAATAAGATTATAAGATCACGTGTGAGTTGAATTCATCCATGCTGGTCCCATCCTGCATTATCGAAGTTAAATTAAAGCCATAGCTGCCGTATTTCACAAAATAAAATCTGATGAAAAGCAATTCCTGCCCAATGTTTCTTACTCATTTCTGAGTAAGTTTTCTAATCTTTAACCAATTTACCTGCATCCCAGAGGTTACAAACGTCTGCTGGCCCTTCTGATAACCATTTAGTTGACGAGATAATGGAAGGAGGAATTGTTGGCAAAAGTGGCTTTGGATCATCCTCATAAAATAACATCAGGTCTTTAGAGAAAACAGGAGAGCGCATGAAGGCTGAAGAAAATAATCGATCCCAGTGCTTCAATTTGTTAAAACAGATGGACAATTTATGGAGCTATGATGTGTCTATATGTGCTAACATAAACATATTTTAATTGAAAGAACTCAAATATAAGTTAGCTATACACTCGGTGTCCACTGGGTACGGGGTGGTTTTCTACCCTTCGAGATCCTCACTCCGTGATGAAGACAGCTGGGGTAGGCAAGCAGTGATTCTCTTTGAGGCATAAACTGTCCTTATCAGCCCTTGAGCACCCTTAGAGCACAGTCTCAGAAGCTGATTTTTCTGTTTTACTGGTAATAATAAAGCTGCCTGTGTATATCTTTTATTCATATTTTAAAACTTTACCTTTTATCACGGAATAAAAAAATAGATGATAATCAATCCAGTCATGCAGTTTAAACAAATCAATGCATGGCCAGTCTTGTTTCATCGATACCTCCCACTCCTCATCTGTTTTATTGTGAAGCAAATCCTAGATATATCACTTATTTCAGTGTATCTCTCTAAATGACAAAAACTCTTTAACATAATAATTATTATTTTATACCTAGAAACTTCACAGCTCCCTAATGTCATCAATTATAAACTCATCTTTTCAATTTCTCCTAAGTACCATAAGCAGGTTTTTCTATAGTTTGTCTAAGAGGATTCAAATAAAGTCTACACGGTGGCATCAGTTGACATGTCTTTTTCCCCCATGAACAGAGATTTGTTCGACAGTACTTTATTTAAGGTATAATTAACACAGAATGCATAAACCTTAAGTGTAGAGCTCAGTAAGTTTTAACATTATGTGTATATCTGTGTAGCCACATTTCTGTCACTCCAGAAAGTTCCCTCAAGCTCCCTTCCAGCTGATACCATTCCTCTGCTACCAGTACACAGTGTTCTACCTTCTACCATAATCAAGGAATTTGCCTGTTCTTGAGCATCCTGTGAATGTAATTATATACTATGTACTCTTTTGTAGCTGATTCCCATTGCTTAACATGTTTGTGAGATTCATCCATATTCTGTGTGTATCAGTTCCTTTTTTTTGGTAAGTATCCCATTATATGACTATAATTTGTTTATCCATTATCCTCCATATGGACATTTGGATTGTTTCCAAATTTCAGCTATTATGAATAAAGCTACTATGAACATTCTTATTCAAATATTTTTATGGACAAATATACTCATTATTGCTGGATATTTACACAGGACTAGAATGGCTAGGTCATAAGATAGGTTAACTTTTAACTTCATTGAAACTGCCAAACCATTTTCCAAATGATTTGCCACTTTTTGTATTTTCAACTTTCATCTTAAAGTCATTGTTGATTCACATTCAGTTGTAAAAAATAGTACAGAGTGATCCTGTGTATCCTTTATCCAGTTTTCCCTAAAGGTAACATCTTAAAAACTATAGTACAATATTATCCAGGATATTGACATTGATACAGTCAAAACAGAGGACATTCTCTTCACCATAAAGATCCTTCCTGATACTTTTTTATTACCATAGCCTTCCCCCCACAACTACTAATCTGTTCTCCATTTCTGTAATTCTAACATTTGAAGAATGTTATATAAATGATCCTACAGGATATAACCTTTTGGAATTGGGTTTTTTCACCTGGCATAATTCCTGGAAATTCATCCAAGTTGTTTCATTTATTATAACTTGTTCCTTTTTATTGCTCTGCAGTATCCATGGTATAGATGTATCACAGTTTGTTTAACCTGTCAAAGGAAATTGGATTGTTTCCAGATTTGGGTTATTATAAAAAAGTTGCTGTTAACACTATACTCTGTACAGGTTTTCGTATGAAAATAAATTTTCATTTCACTGGGATAGATGCCTAAGAATGCAATTGCTGGGTTGTATGGTAGTTGCATGTTTAGTTTTATAAGACTCTGCCAAACTGTTTTCCAAAATAGTCATACAATTTTACATTTCCACTAGTAATATTTGAGTGATCCAATTTCTCCACATGTCCGCCAGCACTTGGTGTTGTCATTATTTTTTATTTTAGCCATTTTGACGCTTCATTGTGTGTTTAAAATTACATATTCCTAATAGGTAATGATATTGAACATCTTTTCATGTGCTTATTTGCCATCTGTATTTGCTGAAGTGACTGTTTTTATCATTTACCCATTTTCTAGTTGTTTGGTTTTTAACTGTTGGATTTTGAGGGTTTTTTAAATTAATTTTTAAAAAAATTTGGCGCCTTGCCCAATGTGGGGGTTAAACTCACGACCCTTAGATTAAGAGTCGCATGCTCTACCAATAGAGCCAGTCAGCAACACGGAGAGGTTGTTTTTTTTTTTGTTTGTTTGTTTTGTTTTTTAATGCTCCAGATATTAGTCCTTTGCTGGATATGTGGGTTCCAAATATTTTCTCTTAGGCTGTAACTTGTGTTTATACCATTGTGTGATGATGTTAAACTTTTTTTTCTCTTAGGGATCATGTTTTTGGCCAGCCTTAGATCCCAAAGATTCTTCTCCAGTATTTAAAAAAAAATCTGATAGTTTTAGATTTTACATTTATGTCCATGATCCACTTGGACTGAATTTCTATGACGTTAACGTGGAGGTTCACGGTTTTGCCTATGAATGTCCAATTATTCCAGTATCATTTGTTGAAAAGGTTATCTTTCCTCCATTGAATTCCTTTGGTTCCTCTGTTAAAAATCAATTGGCTATATTGGTGTGGGTCTATTTCTTGGTTTTCTATCCTTAGGTATCTATCTCTCCACCCATACCATACTCTCTTGATTACAGTAGCTATGCAGTAGGCTTAAATATCAGGCAGAGTGATTAATTCCACTTTATTCTCCTTTTTCAGATGATTTTAGCTATTCTAGGGCCTGTGCCTTCCCACATAAATTTTATAATAACTTTATTATCTCTGTGTTAAAGAAACTGCTGGAATTTTGATAGGAATTACATTAAAGGTATAGAGTTATTAGGGGCATCTTTACTATGACAAGTCTTTCAATCCATGAACATGGTATGTTTGACTGGTCTTTAGGTTCCTTCATCAGTATTTTATAATTATGTATTTTATAATTTTCAGCATACTGATTCTATACTTGTTTTGTTACAATTATACCAAAGGATTTCATTTTGGAGCATTAACTGCAAATTGCATGTGTCTTAATTCCAGTTTCCACATGTTCACCATTAGTATATAAAAATGTAACTCATTTATGTATGTTGATCTTATACCCTATAACCCTACTGAATTCACTTGCTGGTTCTATGAGGGTTTTGTTGTTGTTGTTTAAGACTTATTTATTTATTTTAGAGAGACAGAGCACATGCGTGTGGGAGGAGGGGTGGAGAGAGAAGGAGAGAGAATGTGAGGCAGACCCTGCACTGAGTGCAGAGCCCTAAACTAGGCTTGATCCCATAACCACAAGATCATGACATGAGCTGAAACCAAGAATCAGATGCTCAATCAACTCAGCCACCCAGGCACCTGAGGTTTGTTTTGCCATCTCTTTTGAGATTTTCTATGCAGACAGTCTATAAATAAGGACAATTTTTTCCCCCTGCATTTTACATACCTTTTCTTATTGCAGTGGCTGGAACTTCCAGTGTTATGTTGAATAAGTCCTGGCCTTGTTCCTGATCTTGAAAGGAAAGCATTCACTGTTAAGAATGATGCTATTGTAGGTTTTGTATAGATTATCTTGATCGAACTAAGGAAATTCCTTATTTCTAGTTGCTGAGTTTTGATCATAAATGGGTCTTAAATTTTGTTAACAAATGCTTTTCTCCATCAACTGACAAGATCCTAGGATTTTTCTTCTTTAATTTGTTATGATGAATTGCATTGATTGGCTTTCAAATGTTGAACCACACCTGGATTAAATCCCACTTTAACCTGGTGTGTAATTTTTTTAAATACATGGCTGGATTCAATTAGTAAACTTTTTGAGGATTTTTGCATCTAATTTCATGAGAGATAATAAAGTCTATAGTAGGGCGCCTGGGTGGCTCAGTCAGTTAAGCCGCTGCCTTCGGCTCAGGTCATGATCCCAGGCTCCTGGGATCGAGTCCCGCATCAGGCTCCCTGCTCCGCAGAGAGCATGTTTCTTCCTCTCCCTCTGCCTGCCGCTCTGCCTACTTGTGCTCTCTACCTCTCTGTCAAATAAATAAATAAAATCTTTAAAAAAAAATAAAGTCTATAGTATATATATTTTTTTGTAGTGTCTTTTTCTGGGCTTGGTAGCAGAATAATATGCCTCATATTGCCTCATAAAATGAACTGTGAAGTATTCCCTCCTGTTTTCTGAAAAACATTTGTGTGAAAATAGTGTCAATTCTTATTTAAATGTTTGACAGAATTCTCCAGTAAAACCATCTGGGCTTGGAGATTTCTCTTTCAGGGGACTGATATTACAAATTCACTTTAAAAAAATGGTTATAGAACTGTTCAGGTTCAATTTTCATCTTTGAATTTTGGCACTTTGTGCTTTCTGAGAATTGTTCTAGTTCTTCTAAATCGTCAAATTTATGAGCATAAAGTTGTTGGCAGTAATTCTTTATTATCCTTTTATAGCTATAAGAACTGCAGGAATATCCCATTTCATCCTGATATTGGTAATCTGGGTCTTCTCTCTTTGTCAGTCTTGCTAGAGGTTTATCAATTTCATATTTTTCAAAGAACTAGATTTTTATGTCATTCATTTCTTCTGTTAACAGTTTTCCTGCTTTCAATTTCACTAGTTTCCACTCTTTATTTTCTTTCTTCTGTTTCATGTACGTTTATTTTGCTTTTCTTAGTTTTTTTAAAAGAAACTTAGATTATTGATTTTACACCTTTTCTCTTTTCTAATGTAAGCATTTAGTGCTGTAAATTTCCCTCTCTCCACTATTTTATCTGTGTCTCATATATTTTGATATGTTGGGCTCCCTTCTCATTCAATTCTATGCATTTTTTGTGAGACTTCCCCTTTGACCTATGAATAATTTACAAGTTTGTTTATTTTCCAAAAAATTTCATGTAAGATTCCTCATGAGTTTAGACTGATATACCTTCAATCCAATTCAGGTCTATGAAGTCACGACAGTCTCTTCTATCTTACATTCATATCTCCTTTCCCTCATGCTGAGAATTCCAGCTCTCAAGGACACCAAAGAGGATACAATAAGAGTACCACATGATTATCATTTGATTCATTCCACATTATACTCACAATAATCTCGGGTCAAAAATACCAACATCTTAGAATAAAAACACCAACTGAATGCAAGGAGCATTTGCTTAATTTTATCTTACATTTTAAAGGGTTATTTTCTTTAGTATAATCTTGTTTTATAATTATGCAAAAATATTTCCAGGATTCCAATGACAAATCTAAAAACATGGTATGATCAAAGAAATCTAGCTTCTGTTTATCCTTTCCACCTTATTCTCCTCTTTCCCTTAATGAGTAACCTCTTCTTTATGTTTAATGTTACAGCTGATCTTTAAAATGGTACATCTTTAATAAAACAAACAGAAAATCCAAGAATGGACCTAAACATAAATGGGAATGTATGTGATAGAAACCACAATTCAAGTCAATGGGGAAAAGATGGATTGTTCAACAAATGACATTGAGACAACTGATTATCATTTGTAAAAATACAATGTAAAAGGTGGATCTTTACCACTGCCCATTCATCTAATAAGTATTTGATGGATAACTTTTAAATATATTTTTAAAATTAAAGCATAAAAGAAGTACGGTAGTTTTTTTTTTTTACAAAACTAAACATATGCTTATCATACACCCTAGCAATTGCACCCCTTGGTATTTACACAGAGGAGTTGAAAACTTATGTCCACACAAAAGCCTACACACAATTGTTCACAGTAGCTTTCTTCATAATTGCCAAAAGTTGTAAGCAATCAAGATGTCTTTCAGGGGGTAAATGGCTTAATAATCTTCATATCCAGACCACGGCGTATTATTCAGTGTTGAAAAGAAATGAGCAATCAAGCCATAAAGAGACACAGAGGAATCTTAAGTGTATATTACTAAATGAAAGAAGTAGTTTGAAAAGGCTACATACTGTATGATTCCAACCATATGACTTTGGAAAAGGCAAAACGAAGGAGACAGTAAAAGGATCAGTGGTTGCCAGGGGTTAGCAGGCAGAGGAATGAACAGATGGAGCACAGAGGATCTACAGTACAATGAAACTATTCTCTGTGATACTATAATGGTAGATATACCATTATACATTTATCATTAAACATTATACATTTATCAAAACCCAGAGAATACACAAAACCAAGAGTGAACCCTAATGTAAACTATGGTCTTTGGATGGTAATGAGCATTGATTTAGGTTCATTGATTATAACCAATGACCACTCTGGTGTGGTTGTTAGTAGTGGGGGAGATCATATGGGGCAGAGGCAGGTGGGGGTACATATGGAGTATATGGGACAGCTTCTTGCTTTCCACTTACTGCTGCTACGAGTCTAAAACTGATCTAAAAAATAGCTTGTTAGATAAAAAACTAGGGTGGGGTGCCCGGGTGGCACAGTAAGTTAAACGTCCTACTCTTGCTGTTGTGTTCGACTCTTGGTTTTGGCTCACGTTCTGACCTTGGGGTCATGAGACTGAGCTGAGCATGAGCCTGCTTGGGACTCTCTCACCCTCTCTCTGTGCTCCCCCCCCCAACTCTCTCTAAAATAAATAAATAGGCCTTTAAAAATAAATAAATAAAAAGACAGGGTGGTATTTAATAAAAGAGACTACAGAAGGTCTTTCTAAGAATGACTTAAAATCTAGAAGCCATAATGGAAAGGCAAATTTGATTACTTTTTAATAAAAATCGAAGACTTCTTTAAAGCTGTGATATTGTGATTTATAATAAATATATATTTGGGTTCTGTCTATGGTTCCTGGCACAGAGGTCCTAAACTCTTGTAATTTCCTAAGTGATAAGAGTACTAGGAGTACTAGGAGTTTTAATATTTAATCTTTGACTCCTGTTTCTGTCACAGAGCTCCTAAATCTGTTGGAATTTTCAGGGCAATCAGAGTGACTTTTGTTTTATGAGGTGACTCTTGGTGGGCTCCCAGATAGCTTCAGGATGGGGACTGGTCACCAGAAAGACCAAGCCATGATTAGAAGCCTGGAACTTTCAGCCCCACACCCCATCCTCCTGGAAGGGGAGAGATGCTGGAGGTGGAGTAAAGGATCAATCATGACTATGTGATGAAACCACCATAAAAATCCCAAATATTTGGGGTTCGATGAGCTTTTGGGTTGGTGAATATATGTACCTGCCAGGAGGGTGACACAGACCAATTCCATGGGGACAGAAACTCTTGTACTTGGGAAAGTTCTGAGTCTCACCCTGTGCATTTCTTCATCTGACAATTCATCTGGATCCTTTCTCATATCCTTTATTGTATAATAAACCAGCAACTGTAAGTAAATATTTTTATGAGTTCTGTGAGCTGTTCTAGCAAGTGATCAAACCCAAGAAAGGGGTGATGGGAATCCCAGTTTCTAGTGGTAGGTCAGACATACAGGAGACAACCCAGGGCTTGCAATTGGCATCTGAAATGGGATAGGGGGGAAAGGGAGCTTTGGGGACTGAGCACTCAGCCTGTGAAATCTGATGCTATCTTCAGGTAGACAGTGTCAGAATTGAGTTAGATGGCAGGACACCCAGCTGGTGTAGCAGAGAATAGCTTGGTGTGTGGAAAGCCCACATCTCTGCTGTCAGAAGTGAAGTGTGACCGCAGTGTGAGAGGAAAAAAGAAACAAAGGAAGAGCAGTGTATTTTCCCTTCATAAAGGCCAAAAAAAAAAAATAAAAGCCATAAATAAAGTAAAAAATCAAATGAAAAACTAAAAATGAATAGACAGATAAAGAAGCAGACAATGGGCTAATCATTTAACAGCCAAATAGCTCTTAGAAACTGGTAAGAAAGGGGCACCTGGGTGGCTCAGTCAGTAAGCCTCTGTCTTCGGCTCAGGTCATGATCCCAGGGCTCTGTGATCCTGGGATCAAACCCCACATTGGGCTCCCTGTTTGGCGGGAAGCCTGCAGAATCTCCCTCTCCCACTCCCCCTGCTTGTGTTCCCTCTCTTACTGTGTCTCTTTCTGTCAAATAAATAAATAAAATCTTTAAAAAAGAAAAAAAATCTGGTAAGAAAAAGATGAGAAACCAGAAAAAATGAGCAAAGGACATGAATAGAGTTAATAATAAAAAAGAAACACAAATTCCCAATAACACATGAAAAGTGTACAAGATGGTAATACTCAGTATTTGCGAAGACAAGGGGATACGCTTTTGGTGGATATAAATTGGTGCAACTCTGGGGAGGACAATTTGGGAGGACTTTTCAAAATGAAAAATAAATGTAACCTTTCGGTGTCTCCACTTTTAGGACAATATCATATAAAATATGAATAGGAGCCATTATTATAATATTGCTTTTAATAGACAAAAGCATAAAAATATTCCTAAGTGATTACCAACAGGGGGTGGCGAAATAAATGAAGATTCATTTATGCATCTTGATACAGCAGTTATACAGACTGATAGAGAAAGGTATCAATAATCTACAGTTTAGCGAAAAAAGATTTGCGACATACATTAAATGATTGTGCCGATTACATAAAAAGATGTCCAAGATGTATTGCTTAGTTCACAGCACGGAACAGTACATACTGAATGGATCCCTTTAGGTAAAAGAAGTGTACAGACACAGAAAATTTCCCTCCCAAATCTCGAAGAACCTAGTTAGTAATGGATGCCTCTGAGGCAAGGAACAGATATATATGGAAGTAAGAAGAAACTTTTTCCGTCTTTACCCTTTCATACCGTTTGAACTTTTCCCCGTAATTACCTTCCAACTTAAAAAGAATAAAAATACAAACATGAAAATAAAAAAGGGCTTTTTTATTATTTTAAAGATTTGTATTTATTTATTTGACAGAGAGAGAGAAATCACAAATAGGCTGAGAGGAAGGCAGACAGGGAGGAGGAAGCAGGCTCCCCGCTGAGCAGAGAGCCCAATGCAGGGCTCGATGCAGGGCTCGATCCCAGGACCCTGAGATCATGACCTGAGCCAAAGGCAGAGGCTTTAACCCACTGAGCCACCCAGGCCCCCTAAAAAAGGACTTTTAAGCATGAAGTAATGATGCAGGAAAGAAGTAAAGGGATGATGGATTAGCATGATTAGAATAGGTATAATTTCCATTTCCCTAACAGCTTTGATGAGTTCAAATTTTTGCAAATATAACAAATGATATGCTAATAAACCCGAGGATAAAAACTGTTTACTCTTCATTTAGCAAAATAATAAACAGAGGCAGTAGGAAATAAACATTTATCTTCCATCGCTAGCAATTTAGCAACTCACAACTAGGCTGAAGGCTTTGGTCAGCTTTAATTTTGTGTGAACCAATTCGTAGCATCCCTATCTGTTGCTATAGAAACAACAGTGACCAAAAAAAAAAAATCATAACCCTTATTGTTGAATCTCCTCAAAAAGGAAAAGAGGAAGGTCTTTCGAGGTGGTGAAAAGCTACATATAAGCTTATTAATTAGCAAATTTAATAATAAAGATTCTGGACAGTACGCAGAGAGAAAACATATCCGTGTCTAAGTGTCATACGTTTGCAGGCTTTTCTTAGTTTTGAAAGTACCACAGACAAGCACTGTTCTGCTTTTGAAAGCCCTATTCTGTTAAGAATTTTATTTACTGCTTTTAGATCATTCTTCCATTTGCAGAAAGAGAATAAAGAGGTTTCTATTTAAAGTTTTTAAAAGATATTTTTAAGTACCCTTCATCTGCCTAAGCAATCAACAGTATCATTTCTACTTCATTCTTATTAAGAACATGAGAATTTTAATGTAGATGTAGTACATTTGGCAACAACAATTAGATTTTACTGTTCAGCCTGGTAGGTGTTGTCTTCTGCCACAAAAGCAGATTTCTGAAGAGGACATATTAGGTTGCTTCAAATATCCCTGACGGTAATAAGAGGAGATGCTTGTCAATAGAATGATGGAATCATGTCACGATATAGTAGTAATGAATTGAAAGAGGAAAATCCAGCTTTAAACTTCTTTTGAGAGAAGAGCACCATTTTTTGCTAACCGATGTAAGATGCTGAATGATGTAAATCAGTTACAGTGAGCTCCTCTCAAGTAAGAGAAAACAGTAATAATGAGAATTTGAAGACTGATAGAAAAAGCTAGGTGACATTTTCTGCCTTTGTTAGGGTCCAAAAGATATAAGATTATTCAAGTGTATTTCTCCCTTAAAAGCCAACAGCAGCAAATAAAACTGATCTCAAATTTAAGAATCATTTTTACTTAATGTCATATCTTTTAAAATAATCTAATCTAGGAAAGACATTAGGGTTTGAAGCCAACAGCTAAGAAAGAAATCTTGAGATGTCTTTGGTGTAAAAAGGTGGTTTTATTAAAGCACGGGGACAGGACCTGTAGGCAGAAAGAGCTGCACTGGGGTCATGAGGAGTGGCCGATTATATACTTTCAAGTTGGGAGGGGGTTCGGGATGCTGTAAGCCTCCGGGTATTTTGGAAGAAAGGTTTCCAGGATCCTGAGGGGTTAACTATTGTTGGGAAAGGTCGTTTATTACTGTTTAGTAAACCCTCAGTCATGAGAACCTTTAGATGTATATGGGTGGGTCATATGCTTGGAAGATGATTGCCAACATGTATCTGGCATAGGGGAGGTTAGAGGTAAAGGAAATTTCCAAAGGAATTTTTTTTTAAAGATTTATTTATTATTTGACAGAGAGAGAGATACAGTGAAAGAGGGAACACCAGCAGGGGGAGTGGGAGAAGGAGAAGCAGGCTTCCCACTGAGCAGGGAGCCGGATGCGGAGCTCCATCCCAGGACCCTGGGATCATTACCTGAGCCTAAGGCAGAGGCCTAATGACTGAGCCACCCAGGCACCCCCCCAAAGGAATTTTTATATGTTAAAGTAGACTTACAGGGTCCTGGAGGTTGGGCTAAGATTACTTTTAGCCCTTGGCAAAGTATTAACATCTAGGCAGCTGAGTCACTAGAGGAATGTCACTCTGCCCATTTCAAGGACTTGTCAATGGGCAACTTGTCAATGGGTAATAAGGAAATTTAATGACTTTTCTTCTGCTTTTATTTCCCACATCATAATCTACAGATTTTAAGTCTGTGGGCTACTATTCAATTAAGGAACAGTGAAATTTTAATTTTACATACTTTTCTGGGCTGCTAGAAAATCAGTTAAATCCAATACCTAACTGGGTTTGGGAAAAGGGTTGGAAACAAAAGGTCAATAAATAATTCCAGCCACTCTCATGGGAATGGTGGCAGGGCAAGCTGGAGACCAAATAAGCCTCTTTCACAAGAAAGGAAGAGAAGGAAGTTAATATGGAGTGTCTACCATTCAGTCATTTCTTCATAAACAAACATTTGGCAAATGAAGATTCAGTAATGAATAAGACTAAAATGGTCTCTACTCTCAAGGAGCTTGCCTTAGAAGGAGAAACACACATAAAACAGAAAAAAAAATGAGTGAATGAGATAATTGCAAACAGTCTTGACTGAACAGATTTCCAGTCAAGACGGTTCTATAAGTTCACACTTCGGGGGCACCATCCATCCCCAAACACACAGCAATGACAGAGAAAATACAAATGTGAAAATGAAAGACACAGGTCATGCTCAGAAACAAGATGAACATCTTCATGGGTGAGAGCACAAATAGAAACATAACGTATTCGGAACATACAAGGAACTCTCAAAACTCAATGGTAATAAACAAACAGTTCAATTAGAAAATGGGCAAAAGATCTGAACATATATTTCACCAAAGAGAAGTTATAATGGTACAAACGAGCACATGAAAATAATGCTCGACATCATTAGCTATTTGTGAAACACAAATTAAAACCATAATGAGCTATCACCATAGACCTATTCAAATAGCTAAAATAAAAATGGTAATGGCAAAAGTTGGTGAGGATGCAGAGAAACTGGATCTCTCATTCACTGCTGGTGGGAATGTAAAATGCTATAACCACTCTAGAAAAGAGTTTGACGACTTTTTTTTTTTTTTACCAAATTTAGTATGCACTTACCACACACCTCAGCAATCACATCCTTAGACATTTATCCTAGAGATATGAAAACTTCACAACCTGAATGGATCTCAAGAGTATTACGCTGAGTGGAAAAAAAAAAGTATCTCAAAAGGTTACATATTGTCTGAATCCATTTACATAACTTTCTAGAAATAATAAAACTATAGAGATGGAGAAAAGATTAGGGTTATCAGGGGATGAGGTGGTTAGGGGGTGGGAAGGGATGGGGTGGATAGCACAACAGACCTCTTCCGTGTGGACAGAACATTTCCGTATCTTGATTTTGGTGCTGGTTACATGAATCTACACTTGGAATAAAATTGCATAGGAAACTGCCCCCCCCCATGACACACACATAAATGCAGGTTAAAAAACTGAATACTGAATTGAAAATTTGGAAACTTGAGTAAGGTCTGTAGTCAGTCAGCAGGAACACAGCGATGGCCATCTCCTTGCTGCGATATTGTACTACAGTCACAAGACGACGCCAGCAGGGGGATGCCGGGTACTCAGTACCTGGGACTCTGTACCATCGCTGCAGCTTCCTCCAAGTCTATAATTTTATTTCACAATAAAAAGTTTTTCTTAGATGAGGAAAGATGGACTATTCAGCAAATTAAATACTGTTTATCTACGGGGGTGCAAAGACAATAAAACCTCGATCTTACATACAATAAAATTCTAGAGGGCACAAGGATTCCATTTAGAAGAAAAAGTAAAAGATCTTTATTATATTAGCATAAAGAGAATTTCTTAAATAAGATGTTTTTAAAAGCATCAGCTATAAAGGAAAACTTTAATAATCTAAACTTATTCTTATTTAAAACTGTGTATAACAAAAAACAACAAGAACGAAGTTCAAAGACAAGTACCATTTCTCTCAGAATACATGAAGCTGCGGCTGGAAAGGACAAGGAGACAAATTTTCCCCTTGGGGCCTCCAGAAAGGAATGCAGCCCGTAGACACCTTGATGTGAGCCCAGTGAGACCTGTGTCAGACTTCTGACCTACAGAACTGTAAAATAACACGTTTGTGCTGATTTAAGGCACTGGCTTGGTGGTAATTTGTTACAGCAGCAACAGGAAACTGCTACAAGTGACTTAGCTCTGTGGATTTCCAAGCACTAATCTTGACGGGTAGCATTTCCTGGGACAACACGGTTCCACTAAGCAACTGAGTGTCTTGGCACCGCTCTTGTTTCAGTCCAGCCTTGGAAGCATTTTCTGTCAACAACATAAAGCTAAGATTTCACTTTGGCAAAAAATAGTAATGTTTTTACATGAACTCACAATTTTTAAGCTAATTACTTCTGAAGATCCCTTTTGTCTGCAACAGATACATCATCTGCTGACGGTCATTTTAGTATATCCCTTCACTAACACTTGACAGATTCAGGCCGATAAAAAAATACAACTTTGATTCTAGCCTTTACTTCCATCAACAATTTTATTGTATGCTTTATCATTTGAAATATATTTTTTAAAATAAGGGACAATACAGTGTAGAAAATTATAGTCTGAAAATTACCCTTAGCAAAGCAGGAATGATAACTAGAATTATCCTAATTAATATATAAAAGAACTTTATTATTGCAGTGTGAATTTCATGTGTTCGCATGTATGAGGTACCGGTTGTATGATGAAAAAGCACTTTTAAACAGAATTTAAAAATTTTTAAACATGCTATGCCAGCGAAAATAGAGAGTCCTGCTTGTACGTTTTTACTGAATTTAATGGTTTTGTAGTTGCCATTTTCCTTTCTACCTTTTTTTTCCTGAGTGGGAAGGGGCAAAGGTATAGGGAGAGAGAGAATCCCAAGCGAGCTCTATACCCAACATGGAGCCTGTCAGGGGGCTTGTTTCTCAGGACTCTGACATCATGACCTGAGCCAAAATCAAGAGTCAGATGCTTATTCAACTGAGCCACCCAGGCACCCCTTTCTTTCTATCTGAATTACTGTGTAAATGAAGTATTAGCGCCAACTCTCTCTCAGCATATTATTGGGTACAATAAGAAGTGTAAGGAAGCTATCTTCAAACCAGTGTTTGCACACCACTGGGGGTACTTAAAGACTTCCCAAGGGCCAGGTGGGCGTAGATAGTTTTAAAGGAATCAATGTCCAGATCTACCACTTTTATATATACTCTTTGCAAAAACTGATCTGCCTAAGAATGCAACTGTGTGGAAGCATCAGGCTAGTTCTTTCCTCTTCCCCTTTCATAATCAATTTCCTCCCACTTTACAAAGACAGACCCATCCTCTACCCATCTTATTATGGTGCATCTTCCTTTATGCTGCCAGCCTTAGAACCTCTAAATGCCAAACAATAGTAGAAAAGATTGGTATAGGGAAGCCTCCTTCAATCAAAGCAGGAAAAACCCAAACTAAAGCTCCAAAATTTGCCCTGTTTTACACATATTTCTCTTAATGGCAAAGCATGACATAAATAACACAGTATTGTGGTCCATACTGGGATGTTTGGTATTCAGATATACTACAGTATGGAAGAGCAGGACAGTTGACAGGTTTCATTTAATGTCCTGCGCTTTTCATTCCCCAGCTGTTGTCCAAGAACGCACCATTTCTGAGGAAGAGTCCCGTGAGGGGACAGAAGGAAAGCACAAGCATGGGAGATAGGGCGCCTTCTTTCATCAACACGACAGACTTACAAGGTTCCATGCCTTAGCCATCTCCCCGAGGAGAATTCAGGAATGTGAGCACAACCACAGTGATGTTTATTTGAATGAAGTAAGATGTTTCTGAAAGAAAGCTGAGATCTGATCTGGCAGACCATTTTCACAATAAGAGCTGGCTTCACCAACTAAGTAAATATGGTATTTTCCAAAAATGGAATGAACCAGATCTGTAGTTCTGAAGAATTGCTGAGACATATTTAAAGCATATGAAATAAAATAATTATCTCAAAAATTATTATACTGACAGGTGTACCACAATGAATGTTTTTCTTTTTCACGCTTTGTGAGTATATTGTATAAAAATATAACTGGCAATAATTAATAATCTGATAAACTTTAGTAAAGGCTTTTTTTTATATTATTCCCAGAAATTGAGTAAGTCCATTACTCCTAATGACTGTTTAACAAAATTTTTTCCTAAGTGGGTTGTTTCCATTTCTTTGCTTTCAGCATCACTGAAGACAGACCTAATCAAGTCAACAGCTGACAGGAGATGAAAACCATTTTTATAATAAATTACTATATAATTCTGGAATATTACTTAAAAGGAATTCATTGAACTGACTGACATTGCTATAATAAAACACCTTCTATTCCCACCTACAATTTTATGTGAAAAAGTCTTCTCAGCATTTCCATCCATAAAAATGTAAAAGAGAAACAGAATTTATGCTGAACCCCGCTTATTACTGGCAATAAGTAATATTCATAGGTGGGTAAACAAGCAGTTCCATGTATCTCATAGAAACATGTATTTCCAATAAAATGGTATTCTTTATGTTTAATGAGTATTCATAAAAATTTATAATACACTTACGTGGTTTTGGTTTTGATCAATTGTGTGCTAAAAGTAATTGTAATGATAAATCAATCTAGGAAGAATATTTTACCACTTAAAGCCTCTGGTCCTAGAAAATGTAGAAAAATAATTTCAATTTATATACATGTTTGATGTAAAGAAGACTTTCAGGCATCAAAATACTTTCTATTAGGATGAAATCCTGCGAGGGATGTGGAGGAGAAATATGACTTCAAGGAGAAAAGGAAATTACATGATGTAAAGCTTCCAACAGTGAAAGACTGTGTTTTTTCAAATGAATCGCTGCAGGTAGCAGTCACACAGAGTTTAGGTTCCTTTAGATATGCTTAAAAGTCTCATGGAACTGTTTCATTTTGTTTTCTTTTGCCCTTAATGTCAATATTTTGAATTATGTCCTTCGCAGTGACTTATGATACAATTTCACATGGCAACCTAAAAATGTATCAGGAGGTATTTAATTTTTCAGAATCATTTTAGGGGCTATGCAAGAAAAATAGCTTGAAAACCAACGGTCTAAGACGTATGGTCCTTGCCTTCAGAAAGTTTACAGCCTGACTCGGAAGATAAGACACACAGACATATGGGAAACAATCAGAGGAAAATAAGACCATGCCAAACTTTCTTAAATTAACCAACTTTAGGAATAAACATTCTAAAGAGGAAAAAAAAAAAAACCGGTGTGTACTAGAGTAATCACAAAGTGCCTCATATAGGAAGTAGAATTTGAACAAGGCTTTGAAGGATGACTAGGATCCTGATCAATGTAAAATGAGAAATTAACCCAAGTAGAAGGAACCACGTGGGCAAAAGGAGTATGATATATGCCAAAGAGACTGAAGAAAGAATAAGAACTTTGCAATTACGGCACTAACTTTTCATCTTCTCCTAATGTCACATGAAAATGAATAATTAAAATGAGCTTATTTGGGGGCCTGGAGATTTTATAATGAATGCCGGCAAACAGCGGTGGCTTGAGGCTTAGGTCCTCTATGTGCTTTCATGTGATTCATCAAGAACACCTTTATGATCACTCTGAGTGCTCAGCAACGGAATTGCCCTTGAAGTGACATGCACTTAGGGTTACTTTTTACTTTTTATTTTTTTTAAGATTTTATTTATTCATTTCACAGCGGGAGAGAGATCACAAGGAGGCAGAGAGGCAGGCAGAGAGGGGGGAGGAAGCAGGCTCCCTGCTGAGCAGAGAGCCCGATGCGGGCCTCGATCCCAGGACCCTGAGATCATGACCTGAGCCAAAAGCAGAGGCTTTAACCCACTGAGCCACCCAGGCACCCTGGACTTAGGTTTAGACATCACAGAGGTAGATTATTAACAATTGCAGAAAGTCAACTTTGAAGTAAAGTGTGAAGAAATATGAAAGAAAAAAATACCTTGGGGCGCCTGGGTGGCTCAGTGGGTTAGGGCCGCTGCCTTCGGCTCAGGTCATGATCTCAGGGTCCTGGGATCGAGGCCCGCATCGGGCTCTCTGCTCAGCAGGGAGCCTGCTTCCTCCTCTCCCTGTCTCTCTGCCTGCCCCTCTGCCTACTTGTAATCTCTCTCTCTGTGTCAAATAAATAAATAAAATCTTTAAAAAAAAATACCTTGAATATTTAGACACACATTTTAGGCTAGAATAGCTAAAATATTCTAAACCTATATTAAATAATCTTCTAGGGGCAAGAAGGAAGGTAGTTAGAACATAGTGAGTCTATGGAAATTCATTGAGACCTTTTTTTAGTACCAGCACAACACTGGAAGTGAGGTGTGCTTAATTAAATTAGGCAATTACACAAGATTTATATCTGGATTTTCACAAGCAAATGGAAGGGGAGAGTACACATTTAGTTTCTTAGTGGAAATGAAGGCCCTTTGGTATCATAAGCTATTTATCAGTTGAGACAGTGAAGTCACAAGCCAAGGGTACTTGTGTGCAAATATGAAACCCCAAAGGGAAAAGTGAAGGCGCTGAGGCAATGATGCTATCGGGTCATTCAAAGATGAGAGATTAGATACCAAGGCTGGAGGTGCTGGGAGGAAACCATCGAGAGCAAGCCTGTCGATTTCAGTGAGCCTGTACAACTCAGATAATACCGCAGAGCAGAAATGGCAACCCTGTGATATTTCTTAGATATCAAACTGACATTCAAATCATCAGACATTAACAAGTCAAGAGCACACTTTGGAACGGAAATGCGGCACAAATTGAGTAAATCCCCAAATTGCTCCACTTATTATTTAATATCTAATAAATATTGTTGTTATATATTGACAGATCTTTTCAGGTGTAAGGTAAGTCCTTTACTTAACAAAATCAGCTTTAAGAAGAAAATGCATCCACCAAAGAAAATACGCCGTGGGATAATGAACTGATAAGATATGGAAGTCTCATAGTGATTATCTTTATATCTAACTTTTGCAGAATCATGAGTTTGGAACCTTAACAACTTCACTGTCTTGGAGCATAATTGCACTTAAGCATCTTCAAGTAATTGATATTTGTCCTAATTTTTTAAACTTCCATTTTGTAATGATTTCAAATTTATGGAAATATTGCTGCAAGAAGAGTACACAGAACCCCATATACTCTTCACCCAGGTTTACCAATTGTTAACATTTTGTTCCATTTGCTTTATAATTCTCTTTCTTCATGGACACACACATATTATGAAACTCCCATATTTTAAACCATGAGGAAAGCCATTGTCATAGGTTGGGTTCGGCAGGAAGCAGATCACAAGACTCAAGCCGTACGAGGGAGATTCATTAGGGAGTACTTTCTGTAACAGGACCAGTGAGGAGCATGGAAGGCAGGACCCGGCCAAGGGAGAAACTTATCTGTCACATGGGTGCACCAGAGGCCATGACCCAATTGCCAGGAGCTGTGGAGCTGGGATGGCTCTTCACTGTGGTCCTGCCTCGAAGCAAGGGAGTAGCCCAGCCACAACCATGGGCCACTGGATACCGTTTCCCTCAAGGACGGGCTGTGACCTTGGGCTGAGAGGTTCCTTTCAACAGTTAGGAATTCCTAGAGAAGGACTTGAGCTGAGGCCCCTCAGACACCAACCCTCCCAGCAGCCAAGGGAATGAGTGCCTTGATCTTGAAGACAGGGTCTGGCAGGCACTACAACGTCCACTACAGACCCCACCTCTATGCTCCTATTTACTTCTGAGAAATGCTGCAGAGGGATTGGAGGTAGAGTCTGAGTACTGTAAATCTCTTTTGAAAGGTGAATTTTGAGATTAGTGGAGAAAAGGCTTTTTTTTCCCCAACGAAAACAGAAAGAGAGAATAAGAAAGCAGAGATGTTGAAGTAATTTTAAAAATCAAATTTTAAATTGGTAGATAAAAAAAGGTGAGAAAAGACAAACTTTTGTTGCAGGAGATCCTAAAAAGGGAGTTAAGGCAATTTTATTTCTGTGTTTTGCTAACAATAGCATACAAAATTTGAGACACTGCCAGTAGTTCTTACTTAAGAATAACCGGGAACAGGAAAACGCACAGACTGTGTTAAGTGCTCAGTCACAGAGATGAGGGGCATACAGTCACTACACAAGCAGGACACAAGTATTCAGGGGCTGGCTCCTAGGTTAAGACAGCACACTGAAACTGCAACATATCTTTACTGCCTGCAAAACACACGTTTCCATCACCTAAAACTTAAGAAGTTTTTAAAAAGTCAAAACTAATCCAAAAAATTGTACAATAGCAATCTAACATGGAAACAGATACAACTAAAAATTTTTAAAAGGAAAATTAAAAGGACTGGTGGCCAAAGAAAGCATCCCCTGTCCCCAAATGTGATAGCAATGAGTTGATAAGATTCTGAGATTTCTCTGGGACACCTGGGTGACTCAGTCCATTAAGCATCTGACTTTGGCTTAGGTCATGATCTCAGGGTCTTTGGCTAGAGTCCTGCCTTGGGCTCCTTGCCCAGCAGGGAGCCTGCTTCTCCTTCTGTCTACCACCCCCTCTCCTTTCTCTCTCTCTGACAAATGAATAAATAAAATCTTAAAAAAAAAAGATTCTGAGATTTCTCATCACTATCCACATGTCTGGAACAAGGAGAACTGAGCGGACAATGCTTTTCTCACTCCTTATGACTGAGAAGAGGTGGAAATTGGTAAAGGGAAAAAAAGAAGTGTACCAGAGTGAGTAAATACAGATGTAACACTTTCATGGAAGTGAAAGCGAGTTTCACACTGAACTGGGTGTATGATCTGAAGTTCAAGAGCATCTCCCCACCCCAAGGCAGCAGGACACACTGCCCAGCTAGACAGGATGAGCAAGATCCTGTACAAAATGTTCAGAGGACAGAGCAGAGTCTCGGTATTCTAAACAAGATCGCATAAGGCCTCATGAAGGCTCCCATTCCTCACTGCTGCAGAAAATAGATAAAATAAGAAACAGCACAAAAACTGCAGCTCGCTGGAGAAAATAAACTGGTCTCAGACATGGTGGGAAGAGTCAAGAAAACAGTGTGCCTGAGCCCATGACTGCTGAATATGATGGTGCTGTGTCTCTTTTACTTACGACGACTCTGTGATAGAAACCATATTATCCCCATTTTACAGAAGCTGAAATTGTGACACAAAGGCTTGCATGTCCAAGGGCACACAGTCCACACAGACTGTGTCAGGATTCAAGCCTGGTCAATAAAATGCCAGGACCTAAGTGCTTAACCCTTATTCCTCACTGCCTTCAAAACACACGGCCTCGTGAGAGCTGTCTGGGCACGAGCGAGATGGAAAGAGACCCGGCAACTCGACAAACACATCCCAGGGGGAAAAGAGGAAAAGAGGAGGAGGAAGGGAGGGGGAAGCAAGAGAGGGAGAGAGGGGGAGGAAGATGGCATGCAAAAAATAGACTCCGAATGTACAAGAGAATGTACTTCAAGGAACAGAAGGACGTTCCTCACAATATGGCATTAGATGGTTTTGGAAGTTATTGTAAATTGTGTATTTTCATAGATTTCATTTTAGAATTGTTGCTACTGTATAACAATACAAGGCTGAGCATTTAAAAAAAAATGCTTCTTGGCCTTACATGTTTCCTCCTCTTTTTTTAGAAAATGCTTTCCATAGCTCCTTCCTATTTTTTCCATTGGGCTGTCCTTTTCTCACTGATTTGCAGAAATTCTTTATATATTCTGGATAATCCTTTGTCACTTACATATGTTAGAAATTTTTCTCCTAGTTTGGGACTGTCTTCTTCACTTCTTATAGGGTGTTTTTTTGATGAAGAGACAATTCTTAAATTTAATATAGTTTTAGAAGTTTTCTATTGCTGCCAAAAATTACAACAAACTTAGTGGCTTAAAACAATGCCCATTTATTATGCCACCGTTCTATAGCTCAGCTGTCCAGGCAGGCTTGACCAGGTCCTCTGCTTTGGGTCTCAAGGCCAAAATCAAGGTGTCATCCAAACTGGACTCTTCTCTGAAGACTCTGAGGAATAATCCACTTCCAAGATCATTCAGGGTGTTGGCAGAATTTGGTTTCCTTGTGGTTGTAGGACTGAGGTCTCCATTTCCTTCCTGGCTGGCAACCAGGGATCACTCTCAGCTTGTGTTCCTTATCACTCCATTTTCAAGCCAGTAAAGGTGCATCAAATCCTTCTCACACCTGGAATCTATGACTTCCTCTTCAGTTACCTGAGGAAAACTCTGCTTTTAAATGGTGTGTGATTGGATTAAGCCCATCTGGACACCCCCCCTTTTTTTGAATGTTAAATGAGTGTATTAGAAAATTTGTTTAATTGAAAATGACTACAAAATGGTAAACATTTTATACCAGTAAACAAAGGATATCCATTATTTTCATATTTACTTATTTACTTAAAATAAATTAACATATAGTATATAATTAGTTTCAGAGGTAGAATTTAGTAATTCATCCATTGCATATAACATCCAGTGCTCATTACATCAAGTGCCCTCCTTAATGCCCATCACCCAGTTACCCCATCTCCCCAACAACCTCCCCTCCAGCAACCCTCAGTTTCTTATAGGTAAGAGTCTCCTATGGTTTGTTTCCCTCTCTGATTTTATCTTATTTTTCCTTTCCTTCCCCACATTCGTCTGTTTTGTTTCTTAAATTCCACATATGAGTGAAATCATATGATATTTGTCTTTCTCTGACATTTCACTTAGCAAAATACCCTCTAGTTCCATCCATGTTGTTGCAAATGGCAAGATTTCATTCTTTTTGATGGCTGTTTTGACATATAATGTAACATAATCATGGGAGTGAGAACTCTTCCCATCCACAGGTAACGCCCACCTCTCAAAGGGGAGGGGATTTCATAAAGACAAGGGTCATTAGGGCTTATTCTCAGAATTTTCCCTACCACAAGAGTCAAACTTACAAATACTTTTTTAATAGTTGGCACTTTCTCAGTTATCTTTAAGAAATCCTTCCCTATCCCAAAGTAAAAAAGATATTCTCTCTTATTTTCTTCTAAGCACCTTGACATCTTTTTTTTCTCCTTTAAAGCCTTTAATTCCTCTAGAATTTGTTTTTGTGCATATGAGGTAGAGACCTAATTTCACTTTTTTCAATATGAATAAATAATTGCCCCAGCATTATTTATGAAGTAGTTCATCCTCTCCCCACCAGTGTGGAACACCACCTCTGTCATATAGTAAGATAACCTCGTTGCAGTCTGTTCGCTGGGCTCTACAAGTTTGTTCCATTGGCCCACACACCTATCCCTCATCCATACCACACTGTCGTGATGACTCTTGCTTTAGTCCTGGCACCCAGAAAGGCAAGCCCTCCACCTTATTCTTCTTCAGGAATGTTTTGGATATTCTTGACCTTTTGATACTTCCAGATAAATTTGGGAATCAGCCCATCAAATTCAATTTTTAGGATCCTTTTTGGATTTTGATTGTAATGGCACTGAATCAGTGGTTCTCAGACTGGGGGCAGTTGTGACCCTCAAGAAACATCTGACAATGTCTGCAGACAGTTTTGGTTCTCACAACAGGTAGGGAGGTATACTAATAGCATCTGGTGGGTAGAGGCCAGGGATAATGCTAAATATCCTCCATTGTACAAGACAGCACCCACAACAAAGAATTATCTGACTTAAAATGTCAATAGTACCAAGCTTGAGGAAAACCTCCACTAAATTTGTGTGATTTGGAGAGAATTGATATCTACATCTTTGAGTATTTCAATAAACAACTATGGATATCATTTCTATTTATATAGGTCATCTTTAATGTATTTCAGTTAAGTATTATAATTTTCAGTGTAGAGGTCTTGTATAGCTTTTTTAAAGATTTATCCCTAAGTAGATAATGATTTTTTTACTATTATAAATGGCATTCTTAAAAAAAATTTATGTCTACTCTTTGGTGCTGATACATAAAAATATAACTCGATTTACACATCTTGATCTTATAGCCACCCATATTGCTAAGACTCTCTTTAACTCTAATATGTCTGTAGATCCTTTCAAGTTTTCTATATGAAGATCCTATCATCAGCAAATATATTTTTCCTCCACTTCTACACTTTTGCTTTTAATTTCTCTTACTTATTTTATTGTAATGGCTAGGGACAGTACTAAGCTGAACAGAAGCAAGGAGAATGGGAACCTTTTTTTCTACCTGATTCTAAAAAGAATATTTCCACATTTAAGTGTCTGAAAAATTTTAATTTACATTTTTAAAATTCAAACTTAATTGCATTTGTGCTAGAAAAAGTGATCCGTGTAACATTAACATAGATTCTTTGAAATGTTAAGACTTTATAATAAAATTATAAAATCCATATTTTAAAAAGATGTTATATTTACCTGATCTATCAATAATTGAGAGATTTAAAAATCATTATTATAATGGGATACGTTTCAGTTTCTTCCTGTAGTTCTACCATTTTTTTTGTTCTATATACTTTGAAGTTATTTTATTCAGTATATTCATATTTAGAAATATTACATCTTCCTCAGGATTTAAGCCTATTATCATTGTCCTTAATAACACTTTTGGCTTTAAATTCTACCTTATCTGATATAATATAGCTATACCAGCTTTCTTTAGTATATGTCTGGTTTATCTTTTTCCACCCATTTGCTTTAACCTTTACGTGCACTTACATGTGCAGCACATATCTGGACTTCTTTTTCCCCAATTTGATAATCTCTTAAGATGAGTTTAATTCATTGATATTTATCATGATTATTAATATATTTGGACTGATGTCTACCATTTTACCTTTTTTATTTCCATCTATCCCACTTTATCTATGCTTCTTGTTCTTTTTTTTTTTTTTTTAAGATTTTATTTATTTGAGAGAGAGAAGAGCACGCACACAAGCAGGGGGAGCGGCAGGCAGAGGGAGAGAGAGAAGCAAACTCCCTGCAGAGTAGGGAGCCCAAAGTGGTGCTTGATCCTGGGACCCTGAGATCATGACCTGAGCTGAAGCCAGACGCTTAAACGACTGACCCACCCAGGCGCCCCTATGCTTCTTTCTCTTTATAAACTTTTTTCTCATTCTATTTTTTCACTACTTTGGAATTTATGCACTCTATTTCTCTTCTTTTGGTGTTAACCCTTTCAAGTTTATCACGCACATTTACTTTTAAAAGCTGAGGGTTGGGATACCTGAGTGGCTCAGTCAGTAAAGCATCTGCCTTCGGCTCAGGTCATGATCCCAG
The DNA here is from genome assembly GCA_002007465.1 of Ailurus styani. NCBI lineage: Eukaryota > Metazoa > Chordata > Mammalia > Carnivora > Ailuridae > Ailurus > Ailurus styani. Next base: position 546,906 of record LNAC01000812.1, on the reverse strand, counting down.
GGTCCTGGGATGGAGTCCTGCATGGGGCTCCTTGCTCACGGGAAGCCTGCTTCTCTCTCTGCCTGCTATTCCCCCTGCTTGTTCTCTCTCTCACTCTATGTCTCTCTGACAAATAAATAAAATCTTAAAAAAAATAAATAAAAGTTGAAGGTCAAATAATATCTTTACCCTTCTCTCAAAAAATATAAGGATCTTAGAACACTGAATTCTGTAGACTCATTTCCAACTCAGGGACCATGGCCACCCATTATTTCTGTCTGTTTTTCAAACTCAAAAGTTAGACATTACTATTTTACACAGAAAGTGTTTATTTTATATACAAGTTTATTACTTGTTAGTCACTCTCTCTTGCATTTCCAACCATTCTTCTGGAATAATTTTCCTTCTTTTTGAAGTATATCCTTTAATGAAGGTCTCTTGGTGGTAAGCTCTTGGATTTTTTATTTATCTGTAAGTGACTATTTCACCCTTATCTCTGAATGACAGTTTTGCTGGGTACATAATCACAGGCTGTTATTTTCTCTGAGCATTTTGAAAGTGCTGTATCACTGTCATCTGGCCTCCAACTAGCGGAAGAGGAGAGGTCACTGGCGGGGTAACTGTCATTCCCCTGCAGATGTGTCCTCTATGTCTTACCACTGCTTTTCTGTTTTCCTTTTCCTTTGGACAGATCTTCTAGTTCACAAAATTAAGTTTTTTTATTTCAATGATTTTTCTCATTTCTGTAAGTGTCCATTTTCAAATTAATATATGCATGCCTAATAATCTCTTTCCCAAAGATTTTATTTATTTGAGAGAGAGAACACAAGCAGGGAAGAGGCAGAGGGAGAAGCAGACCCCTTGCTGAGCAGGGAGCCCAATGTGGGGCTTGATTCCAGGACCCTGGGATCATGACCCGAGCAAAAGGCAGGCGCTCAACCAACTGAGCCACCCAGGCGCCCCCTAATCTTTTTTTGTGGGGGGAAGTCAAAGTCAAGCAGTTTTAATTTTTAGTTTGGTTTGGCCCAAGAAGCCAGGCGATGACAGATATAACTGACATTTGAATAACCGGATTAATTTAGAGAAGGATAAATCCAGTTTTGACGCTTTTGCTTGTGTGTATGTCTTTTTAATTTAAGACTTTATTTTTCAGAGCAATTTTAGGTTTACAACAAAATTGAGAGGAAGTAGAGATTTCCCATACACCCCTCCCTGACACATGCATCACCTCCCCGTATCAGCACTGCAATTAATCCTTTTTTTATTTAGATATTTAAATGCCTAGCTATTCTGTGTCATGTATCTGACCTTTCTACTATCTACAATCTTTGGAGGGCTACTCATTTTTTCGTGGGTTGGTGATAGAGATTGTGAACTCACTGCCTGATTTTAATTGGAGGGAATCCTATGGACCTAACTTGTGAACTGATCTTTATTCTTGCAGAGAAAACTACCTCGAATCACTTCAGCCCCACCTGGAGTGTCTGGATTCAGCACAACAAAGCCAAGCTTTCCTTCCCAATGCTCAAGTCAGGCCCCAAACCATTTTCTTAACTATTGACAAGTGCCCTTAAACAATTCAATCCTAACAGACACCTGGAGGGTCCTAAGGCACCAGCTCCAAGTCACACTGACCCTAGTTCACATGTCCTATTCTTATTTTGTTAATTCAATTCAATTAATTAATTGACACTTTTGCAAGGCAAGATCTTTGGAGTTTTCCCATACCCCGAGCAAGGCCAGAAATGTCACGATGGTTCATCATTTACAGTCTTTGGTTACTATGCAATAAATGAGTTTCTTGGAGCCCCTAGTAAGTCTTATCACTAGAAGTAGACCTAAAATACCTTTTAGTAAAAAAAAAAAAAATGCATCTAGTACAATGCCATTTTTATAAAAATAAGTTTTCTCTAGTTATCCATTTTCTGTATATATATATATATATATATATATACATACACACACACACACACACACACACACAGAAAGATGCATAGAATTTATGCTCATCTGACATGAGTTATGGCTATTTCTGAGTGAAGAGATTGGAAATGATTGATTCTTTAGTTTTTTGAGCCTGTATTGTTTTTACAAGAATAGAGTGATTCTATAACACTAGCTCAGTTGGTAATGCAACTCTTGATCTCTTGACCTTAGGATTGTGAGTTTGGGCTCCCCACTGAGTGTAGAGATTACTTAAAAATAAAATAAAATAAAATATTTAAAAAAAGGGAAAGAACCAGACTGGAAGTGAGTATTCTAAGGTGTTAATGGCAGTTGGCTTAGGGAGATAGAGATCGAAGCTACTGTTATTTGGTTATTTTCTTTATTGTACATTTATTTTAAGTTGAAAAAAATCACTGCTTGACATTCATCAGTGCAGATGTTTTAGTAGGAACTGCCATTTGTACCATAAGCCCTGTCATCTAGACTGTGTGTGATATGGTTACCAAGTATGACTCCACATCAACTGTGTTAGTACATGGTTCACCATAGGAAGTAACATTAACACTGGTGTTTGTCCTTATAAAATCATGACAACTACTTTTGGTCCAACAGGAAATATACATGATTTTTAGGGAAACATTTCCATGATATCGAGTGCTACATTTAACATAGACCAAAGTAATCCTTCTCTAATACAAGTTCCATTGCAAAGAATAACAACACCACTGTGGAAGTGGAAGCTCTTTATGGAAGATCAGATGACCAACAGAGGTAATGCTTTGCTGGTCTGGTTGTAAGCAATGTCTCTGGTGATAGTTTTTATAATTATCACCTATGAGGAAAGGGCGTGACACTGATGCTTAGAGCTCAGAGAAGTAGAGTTATAACTGTGCACATATAGTTTTCGCGTATTTCTGCTCTCTTGGAGGTTAGGTCCAGTGAGAGCTTTCAGTCTGGTTTTTAAAAAAAGATGTCCAAAAAGAGTTTTGGTGAATGATGGCATCATGGAGATGAATTTGTAGTAAGAGTACATGTATATCAAACAATACTTATCATTCAGTCCATCTCTTCCTTAAAACAATAAAATCACCTAGACAAAAACTTTCCAAGCCATCTACCACAATTAAAACTTGGGGAAAACATCTAGGAATACAAAAAAAGGAGTAGAGGTAGTAATGTGTGCATAACACTCTCTCCAAAGTACCTTCCTCCCCTTGCTAATTTACCACAAAGAAGTCAGGCACAGCTGTTTCAGCTCTAGATCCTAAAGCCTGGGAATCAGATTTCTAGCAATGATTCAACTTTACATTTCAATATAACTAAATAATTTAGAGATGTCTTTAAATACCTCCTGATGGAAATGCACCTGTAAAATACCATCACTTGCCTCTCTAACTGAAATGCTAGTCGCTTTCAATTTCTCTTTCTTCTCCAATACATCATCTACTTACCCCATTACCTCTCTGTATTCTATCTTTACACATTACCTTTCCCCCGTTTCAATAACCCTAGAGCAGGATGCTGGATTGAAACAACTGTCTCTTACAGAGCTTCCCTCTAATTCGTATCGCCTTCATTTCTACACAAAGCAATACGAATTATCTTCCACCAACAGCTGTTTTCAGTAATAAGAAAGCTAAATTCTGTGACTAAGCTAAATATCCCTTCTGTTCTCCGAGGCCTACAGTGGTTCCTAGTTGCCAGTGGTACTGAAGTGAAATCTCCAGATAGTACTCGTTACGTCCTTTATGAACTCTCAGTGACCTGTCCACATTTTCTGACATATTCAAATTTATGTTTTCTCTTCCATTTAGTCTGACAACCATGCATTAACATGATTTAATTCGTTTTCTTTACCACTACAGTAGGGACTATCTAATCTCCTGTATATTTATTCTCTCCTTCCTTAACAACAGATCCTCTAACTTTAATCAGGGCATATGGCTGTCCAGGATAAAAACTACAGTTTTCAGCCTCTCTTGCAGCTATGAGTGTCAAGTGACTAAGTGCTAAACAACAATGTGTAGGCCAAAATATTATAAGCAACTTCAGTAAGTGTCCTTAAGGGGAAGGAATATTCATATTTTCTTTTTTTTTTCAATTTTATTTATTTATTTGAGAAAGAGAGAGTGAGAGCACAAGCAGAGGGAGGGGCAGAGGGAGAAGGAGACTCCCCACTGAGCAGGGAGCCCAACACAGGGCTTGATCCCAGGACCCCAGGATCATGACCTGAGCTGAAGGCAGACACTTAACTGACTGAACCACCAAGGTGCCCCCAGAATATTCATATTTTCAAACTCTCCTCCTTCCTACTGGCTAGAAGGCAGATGTGATGGCTGGAGCTCAAACGGCTATCTTGGATTATGAAGTGGAAGTTACATGATGAGTTTGGTGGAGTGACAAGACAGAAAGACTCCTGGGTCCCTGATATCATGGAGAGCCATATCAGTCCTAGAATATCTAGTTCTGGATTATTTTTAGAAGAGAGAAAAAAATCCTATTATGTTTAAGCTGTTAATATTTTTGGTGGCCTCTTCTACATCACTTCTGGGAACACTGAATTCAATTGAATTCTATCACCTATCTCTGAGTTTTCATTTGCTACTTCTGTCCCCCTAAGCATGCTCCCCCAATTCATTTTGTTATCTCCCTCAGCACCCCAAAACACACACACACACCAAATTGTCAGTTTTCTTTCTTCCTTTGAAATACAGCTTCTGGGGTGCCTGGGTGGCTTAGTTGGCTAAGCACCCAACTCTTGGTTTTAGCTCAGGTCATGATCTCATGGGTTGTGAGATTCAGCCCCAGGTCAGGCTCCATGCTCAGCAGGGAGTCTGCTTGAAGACTCTCTCCCTCTGGCATCCCCCTGTGTTCATACTTGCTTTCTCTCTCTAAAATAAATAAATCTTTAAAAATAAATAAATAAATAAACAAAATAGGGCTTCAGATTCAAATGCCTACATGAAAACAGTATTGCTAAGCCTAATATAATTACTCTTTTTTGAACACAAACACACACATCTATGTATCTAGTATGTTTATGTGTATCTATACACAGGGATGAATAAATGAAGTTTTTAAATACTTTAACAGATTTTTTAAGCAAACTAAGTTTTTACATCCAAACACTCACTATTCACTTTTAAATAGCACTCTTAATACAAATCATCTTGATGGCGCCGTCATTCACCAAAACCCCTTTTGCTGTTGTTGTTGTGCGAGGAAGAGCGCTTAGAGCATTTGCTGTGATGAAGCCTGAAAATGCATTCTAGAACACTGAGAGAAATACGTCCCCAGGCATGTATGTACATCCATCCGTACACATGTACATAAACGTGTACACATTCTTACTACATACTGGCATATAAAATATTATTTTATCCTAATTGCATATGGAAGAACAAAGTATCTTGCTTGTGAACCTGGCCAAAACTCCTTCTGAACATCTTTTTTTTTTAAACAGGCTGAGCGCCATCACTAGATATAACTTCCAAAAGAGCAGAAATACACCCAATTTGGTTACCAATCCTGGAATAGTGTCTAGCATATAATAAGTATTCAATACATGTTTGTAATATGAAAAAATATTAACTGTAGCAGAACTTCATTTGAAGGTAGACTGACTTTTTAAAAGTAGTCAAAAGTCATTCCAAGCTCAGTTTAGTGAATAAGATGTGTCATAAAGCTAGAGAATATCATTTGAAGTTAAGAAAAAAAAAGCAGTGACTATAAAGCAGAGAAGTTGATTTCCTTGCACGAATCATAAAAATGGCTCAGAGCTGAGCTAACTTCTTTGGCAATTTAAAGATGTATTTCCTAAGCTCACAGGTAAGTACGCCAAGCTCACCCCAGTTTGCACCTGGAGTTCCCTTTGTCTGGAACACCCCAGATTCACATGGATTGTCCCCTGACTTCATTTGGGTCTCTGTCTAAATTTTCACCTCCTTCAAAAGGCCTTCCCTCACTCCCTGACCTAAACTAAACCCATTCTTGTCACTCTCTGTCCCCTAATACCACTTTCCTTTTCTATACAGGACTTGTTCCTAGCATAATATTTTATAACTATTTTGTTTATGTGTGGTTAGTATCTGCCTCTGTCACAAGAATATTTGCTCCATGATGAAAGGGACCGTGGTTTACTCACTGCTATAGCTCCAAATTTCTGCTCGATATCCAAATTTCAAATAAACTCCATAAATATAAGTTTATAATGAAAGAGAAAGGAAGAGAGAAAAACAATGGAGGGAGAATAAGAAAGGCAACAGAGAAGTAGCAAAAGGAGTGAAGAAACTCCAGGCCAGTTAATAGCTGGTGAATTTACTCTGTAACTCCATTTCTGTAGTAGTTTGAACTGAAGGCTTCCATGAGAAAATTCCAGAATGGGTCCCTTATCACTCCTAGAGATTTATTACAAAATAAAATGGCTACCCTAAAGAAAGAGGTTCCACTACATTTAGAAGCACATAGATGGCATTTACTGTCTTTCCATCTCTGCAGTCCACACAAGCACAAACTGAGTGAACCTTTGAGAACTCCTGAGTCAGAGAAGTACTTTAGTGATTTTTAGCAGGATTGTTCCACATTGGTATTACTATTAACATTCTTAATTTCCATACTTAACTGACATTTGGAACATCTGTTCATACTGAATACCTGCAGCTCTTTCAGGATCTGGCTTAACAGTTACAGGATAAAGCTAGGAGGCAAGCCTCTGAAAATACTTTTAACTCTACGTTACTTCTGCTGTGTCCCTCACTTACAGCATGAGGTTTAGTTCCTTTCAAGGGACAATGATTCAAGTCACATTTCTTTAATGTTTTTTGCTTCTTCAAACTGTCCATTCCTTATACAAAACTTAACAACAGGAATTGTACTGGAGAAGATAGAGCACAATGACATTCCTTTACATTTTAGCAAATTTAATAGAAAAGATAACTGTGTTTCCCTACTGATTTCTGTAACATTAAAAAGAAATCCTTTTAAAAAGTTCTGTTCATGTTTAAAATTTATATAATATGAGGCACTGTCATCCTGTAGGAGTTTTAGAGACTTTCAGAATTCTGAGGCACATTTAAGAAAATGTTAATTTCTTGATTAGTAGGATCAAACAGCACAAAATGCACAGATACCCAGACCCTGAGTCTCACATTCTAGCTATGATTGAAATCTTAAAATGAATCATGATGCCAAATAAGAAGCCACTACTTTAATACCATTTAAGCTCAAAAATCCCATTTTTTTGAAACCCAGAAAAATTGCATTCCAAAAAGAGTTATAAAATTTTCTATTATTCTTCATCTTTGTTTTGTACAGTACAATGCCTAACACAGTAATAGGAGTACTTATATAGTATTAATATTTCAATACTAAAACCTAACGTTATATTTTTTAATTGTTCTTAAATGATAGCTACTACCCTGTAGGTCTGTGTTCATTATACGTACTTTTATTATGTAGCCTTGCAACCTTAAGAAGCTTATGTTTCTTCTCCGAAGCAGGAGTTTCTGGTGTGTGGGCGGAAGCACATGCTGTTGGTGAGTTAGCTGTACCAGGTAATCTTTTAGGAAATGTCATAGAGTAGGAGGTACGCCGTCTTGTCCGACACGCTACCTCCCTCTCTCTATGCAGCAACTGTTCATCCATCAGCAATGTTATGACTTGCTTAGACTTTTCCCGGATATAATAACCTGAAAAATACACTGAATTTGCGTAGGTAAGAAAATATTCACTGAAGTTACAATTAATTTTTATTCCAAAGAAAATTAGGGAAAAAAATGTAAACAGTGTAGCAAAGTGGAAAAAATCTGTAACAAATGAAGGGGAAACCGAAGTTTCATTGGAATTGTCAATAGTACTCCTTATACTTTAAGAAGTAACTAAATGTCTGATGAAATCATATCACATATTGACATGACATTTTTCAATTTAAATATGATATTTCCTTTTAAAAGCAATACATACTCTGCAATAAATCAAATAATATAGGCATAAAAGAAGAGGAATGAATTGGATCGAGATATATAATGATGACATATAACCAAAGATTTAAAGTAATATGCATGGTATGAGTCAAGTCAGTAAAGCACAGGGGAAAATCAATCATTATAAATGTATACAAGAGGGAGAGGTGGATAGAGAAATACATGGAGAGATGGATGGAGGGATGGATGGATGACGGATGGGCAGGCCGATGGCCAGCTGTGTCCCCACAACATTGTTAATATCGGCTACCTTAAAGGAGGACAATTAGGGTGGGATAAGAGTAGGGAGGGCAATTAGATTTTCTTTGACATAAGAGCTTATCAAAACAACTTGATGCCATTAATAGAGTGCCAGAGCACAGTCTAAGACCGGAATCCTAATGACAATGCTGTCCTTAACCATCTGTGTGGTTCTGATATGTTAGGTGGTCTGTCAGGGCTTGAGTTTTCTATGTGAAAACCAGTAGGAGCATATCTGTTCAGTGTAATTCACAGATATAAAAGTATACTCATTCAAGTATAGTATTATTACTATTCTCAATCCCCTCCCATGAAAAATGATTAAGGAAAACCACTTCCCCCTCCACATCTTGGGACCAACTCATATTATAACATCTCATGTTTTCCCAAGCCTTCTTCCAGAAGTAAAATGACAAGTCCTTAAAGATCCACTACTATGTTCATTTTGGGCTCTAAGTGTGATGAACTGAAATGTTAATATATCCAACTGTAACTTATGAGCAGTGGAGGTAATGAGAAATGGTCAAAAGCAGGATGCATTTAGACAAAACAACATGTTCTCTGCCAGTCGTTTCATTAAGGACTGCCATGGACAGTGTCAGAAAACTTTGCTCAAGTTGCCATCTTTCCCAAGATTATTTTATCTACTTCCAGTCTCATATCTTAGTCACTTCCTCCTTCCAAACTTCTTTTATAACTGCTGTGAACCGTAACATTCTTGACACCCTTAACTTCCTATGAGTAATTTGTAGTCCATAAACAAAAAATCCCGCAGTGTTTTGGGTTACCACTCGGTGTCACCTGATAGAAGCTTGCTGTGACTGTCAGCCCTTGGGGACAACGTGCCAGACACTACTTCTCCCTGGAAAACTGTCGTAGCTTGGTTTGGGGGAAGAGGTGGAAAACTTGTTTTCCATTTCTAACTTCACAAAAACTCATGTCCTTCTGCTTCCCTTCTCTCCCTCCACCCTAGCCACCCAGACTGCCTTGTTGCGCAGTCACACCAGGCTCTCTGTCTCCTTCAAGCTGTGTGCTAGCTGTAGCTTCTGCCAGGGACTCTGCATGGTTAGGTCCCTAATTTATTCAAGTCTCTACTCAAATGTCACCTCCTCAGAGAAGCCTTCCTTCTGCCCACCCTCTCAAAAATAACCCCATTCCAATCACTCTCTATTCCTTTACCCATTTTAACACTACCTGCTATTGTTGTGTATATAAATATGCATTTTTGTATATATACACAATAATACATATACATAATAATACAGACACATTTATTTACTTGTTTAGTGTTTGTTTCCTCACCTACAATACAAGCTCCATGAGGGCAGAGAGCCTCATTCACCCAGTATCTCCAGGGTCTGGAAGAATGACTGGCACATAGGAGATACTCACTAAATCTTTACTCAGTAAATGAATTGATAAAGGAACAAATTACCAAAGTCTCCATTTTCTCCTTGACATAGTGCAAATGGAACCTGATGGATGAAAAAGATACTGAGTGTCAATTTACAATGTAGCTGCCTGAGAAAGCTGTCCCTCCTGAAAGAGTTTCTTGCAACACCCTTAATTACAAGAAATTATGGGACAGATGTAGATTATTTCACTCAGAGTCTGCATGAATCGGTGGGACTTGAAAGCAGCTACAAAAGTTCAAAGGTCCAAGTAGGTACATCAAGCAGAAAGCCAGCCACAATGACAAAGCACTTCTCTCTGGAACATGAGGTCTTCTTCCTGAGGGAGCAGTTGACAGCATGGGGAAGGTCAAGTCACAGTGGTTTACTTCTCACTTGAGGCTGCGCACTGCCATGGCTGCTTCCCCACTACCCTTGAGATGCTGGAGAGCAGAAACCTGGCTGTTCTAAAGTGTTGAAGTTGAAAGTGAAAAAAATCCAAGACCCCAGTAAACATGCTCCAAGGATGAGTTAAAAAGTAACAATAGAACCAACAAGATGGCATCTCTTCTCTGCTAAGCAATATGTTTCTGAAAGGAAAAGAGGGCTATAGCACTAGGATGGAATTGCACTGGAATAGGACACATGTAGGAAGTAACCACTGTGTGTCTGAAAGAGAGAAAGGGGGGAAGAAGGTGAGAGGGAGAGGGAGAGAGATCAACAAAGGGAGGGAGAAAACATGGAGTCTCTGAAATGAGAAATCAAACTATGAAACAGATCAATACCCAAAGACACACCAAGATATAAAGCTTGTTATTGAGGTGAGGGGTAAAGTAAAAATAAAGCTATATTCTATTTTAATTAGGAAAGTAGGAATCTTTGGGTTATAAGTGACAGAAACTCAAACTGAACAGGCCATGGGAAAAACCGGGGGCTGCCACTGGGCCTCAAGTACAGAAGAGGCAGAGACTGGAGAACTACCAGGACTGCTTTACCCTTTCCTGTCCCTTTTTTCCTCTACATAATGCCTTCATTTTCTCTTCTTGCAGATTGGCTTCCAGCATCTGAACGTAGACATGGACGCAGACAGCTCCAGGTCCATGCCTCACTCTGCCACCTGAGAAGCCTCCCTCTTCCTTCATTCAAATTGGAAAAAATGGAGAATGACTCGGGTTGGTCCAGCTAGAAAGTCACATGCCCTTCCCCTTGGCCAGAGGGTGGGATGCTCCCACTGGCCACCCCCATCAGAAAGGCCCAGTGGAGTGAGGGGAGAGTCAACAGGATGGAAAAATGAACGGACAGAAAGCCAACTTGAGGAGGCTTCCCAAACTCAGACAAAGGACAAAGACATGCAAATCGCTAGGGAAACTATGTGCCAAATCAACACCTGAGGAAACTCACTTATTCACCTAGGCAGTTATTTGATCATTCCTTGAACACTTAAGTTTCAGGAATTGTTCTAGAAGCACAAGTGAGGAAAAAAAAGACAAGATCCCTAAACTAGATAATTTCAGATAAAAATACATGCTCTGAAGGAAATAAAGAACAGCGAGGTGCTAAATATCAAGTTGTGGTGCAGGGAAGGACAGATCACCTGCATCTTGAACAGCAAGAAAAAGCCGGCCCTGCAGGCGTTCAGGCAGAGGGAACAGCTCCCACTTCACCTCAGGAAGTCTCCTGCTGAGAGACAGCAAGCCCCTCCCAGCTCGCCATGTGCATATGTGGTTGGACCTGGTCTCCACACTCTCAGGCACCTGCACGTGTCTCTTACAGCACTTCCACAGGTTATAATTGCTCACTGATTTGATAAGTGCCTTTTCCTCCACTACAGCATAACATCCACGAAGGCCAGAATTATACCTGTTTGCTGAAGAGTTACCTCAGAAGTGTCTATTAAATAAATGAAGGAACATGCCAAGAAAAAATGTCCGAAATGCAGGGGAGGAGTGCCTATAAATGCACAAATGAGCAGCACGTAAAGGGATCTGGAATATGGTAAATTAAAAGATGTTGGACAATGAGATGCGCCAGCAGCAAAGACACACGGCTTCTAGAAAAACATGTATTAGCCCTGAAACTGTGATCATAAAATATCTTAACACCCCTCCCTCCATACCTGACCCACTAACCAGCCAAAATTAACTCTTCTTATATTCCTTTCTCAATGAGTCTTTTCTCCATTCTAAGCCCAAAATATGAATATTCACCTCCTCACACTCAGGAACTCATATCTACTGATGATACCAGCTAAGTATCTTCTAAATCCATCTTCTCTGCTCCATCTCCCTTAGTTCAGGTGCTGCTCATTTCTTCCCTGCAGTGTTCTGAATTATTTACTTATCTCAAGTCTCCCCCATCCTGTATCCTCCACAATGTCTCTGGGGGTGAGGGTGACAGTGGGGTGGGGAGGAAGGGGAGAAGTATCCCCAACAGTGTTATTTTCAAGTTAAAATAACCTTCAGTCAAGTTGGCACAGTAAGTTCATGCTTCAAAGTACCCCTCTGCTCTGCTCCAAATACACAGTCATAATAGACATCGCCAGTCTCCAAAACAAGATAAAAACCTCCACAAACCAGAAATATATGAGAAATGAAAAGGCGATGAGCAGGACTGAAGCCACAGGGCTGCTGGGCTCTTGATCCGGTTCCGCTCCTCAGGTGTTAGGAAACCAGAGCTGGTCTCACTAGGGAATACCCATGTTTGTGAGAGAAGGCTGAGAAGAAAAGAAAAAGAAGGGAAAACAGCCAGCTGCTAATTGCTTCCTGGGCTGTCATATATCTGTCGCTGTGGTCTAGAAGCTAGAAGACACATGTGCAGCCCTAAGGCTGGGAACTACACCAAGCCACCTGCCACCTCAGTGACACATGCAAGCCGCTCTGGTTCTATCACAGGGCATGAGCCCTGGGCCACCTTTATAAGGGCTGGACTGGAGGCTCTAAGAGTCTCATGCTCTACCGACTAATGCCGGGCGCCTGGGTAACTCAGTGGGTTAGGCCTCTGCCTTTGGCTCAGGTCATGATCTCGGGGTCCTGGGATCGAGCCCCGCATCAGGCTCTCTTCTCGGCGGGGAGCCTGTTTCCCCCTCTCCCTCTGCCTGCTTCTCTGCCTACTTATGATCTCTCTCTCTCTCAAATAAATAAATAATCTTTAAAAAAAATCTAATGCTTAAGAAAGATGGCTGATAAAAGCAGCAATCAAAACACAACATCACTCCAAATGAAATCAATGTTCTATAGGATTCTACAAGCAATATTCTATATTGTTAGAAGACTTTAAAATCAAAAATGAAGATTTTTATTTTTATGTATTATTTATTTGTTTATCTGAGAGAAAGAAAGAGAAAGAGCACGTATGTGTGAAGCGGGGGCAGGGGGAGGAGAGGCAGAGAGAGGAGGAGAGATAAACTCCCAAGCAGGTGCCATGCCCAGCAGGAGCCCAATGTGGGGCTTGATCTCAGGACTCTGAAATCATGACCTGAGCTGAAATCAAGAGTCAGACACTTAACCACCTGAGCCACCCAGGTACCCCCTAAACAAAGATTTTTAAGTAAATGAGATTAAGAGAGATTAATACTGGAATCATATCTACAACAAGGAATATGAGATTATGAAACAAAACAAAAATAGGCAGAAATGAAATAAAAACAGCTGGATATGAAAAGCACCAGTTAAAAATCCTAGAAAACTATAGTCAGTGGGATTAAAAAGAAAAAACCCTCGACATCCAAGATAAACTCCAGAATTTAACAGTTGAAGAGAAATTGAAGAAGAGTTGGTAATTAAAGAATAGTATTAAGGAATTCTTCCAAAATACAATGCAGAGAGTCAACAAGATTAAAAAGATTAAGTAGAAGTCATAAAGGACAGATTGCAAGGCCCGGTATTCACTTAGAAGAAGTTTCAAAAGAAGAAAATTATGGTAATCACAAAAAGGCAATATTCAGAGCAAAAGGGGCTAGGAACTTTACAGAAAAGATATGAATCCTCACATCAAAAATGATCTCCAAAGACCAAGCAGGATACATAAAAATAAACCTATATGTAGAAACACTGTAGAAAAACAGAAGAACATTTAGGGTAATGAGAAGCTCTTAAAAGCTATCGATTGGAAAAAAAAAAAAAAAAGCTACCAATCCCTTCTTTGGACCTACGGTAGCCCACTAGTCAGCAGTTCAGTCAGCAAACATTTATTTGTCATCTCCACCACAATGGGTGAAGAAACAGAGATACCAGTAAAGTCACTCAGCACTCCAAACCCTGCAGTCCTGTGAAGGAGACTGACGTGCACTTGTCAGACAGCAGCATGCTCCAACAGATGTGTAGGCAAGGTGCACTGGATGGTAGAAACCATGGAAACAGGGCAGTGGCAAAGCTCTTCCTAGTGAATGGTTGCACTGAGCGTTACTTGGGCATGAACATACATCGCAGGAAATAAAAGTAACAAAAATAAAAATACGCCAAGGACTAATAGTATTAGCTAATATTAACTGATGACTTACTAGATGTCTGACTCTCAGGCATTATCTCCAATTCTCACAAAGTCCATTTTACAGACGAGAGAAGTAAGTTTAGGGGGAGTAAAAAACTTTCCCAAAGTCACAAAGTTAATAATAAGCTAAAAGGCAGAAACTGGATCTATAGAAAGACCACAATATAGACTTTAATTTCTTTGACATAAATTTTTTCTCATAAATTTATGAATTTAGCATACAAATGTAAGGTTTTTTACTTAATGAGAACTTTGAGGAAAGAATGTGCTGGCACAGCTCCAAAGGGCTAAACTGGTTATTCTCCCTCGTTTGCTTACTGTACTCTGTTGTCCACATGTGTACCAGAGGTAAAGAGGAACGTGGAAAGACTGGCTGGACTAGCATATTTAAGTTTAAATAGATTCATGGTTTGTTTCTTGCTGTTGTGATGACCAATGACTATTTTTATTCAAAGGAGCAAAAGGTGATCCAAAATAGTCAACTGTTTCAGGTATAAAGGTCTTGTTTGAACTCACAGTAATATGACTTTTAAGTGACTTGTAGCAATAACAGAACAGGCTTATGATGACCCAAAGACTGTATGTTCGTTTAAAGGAAATTCATTTGTTCATCAAAACTGTAAGAATGTTTGTTACAGGAGATCACATTTGTTCAGTGGCCTTGTGCTACTTAACCTACCTCTCTGAAAATAAGCGTATCTACCTTGCACTAAGGAATCCACCCGCCCCCATCCACCAGGTGGGTCTGATGGTTAGAGAATTACAATGACTGCTGTCTGACAGCTAGAGAGAGAACATCAAGTCTGATGCACTGGGAAGCTAGAGTCTGCCCACAGTGCTTAACCACTACCCCGCATGCCTGGAAACTGCCTGCCTCCCCCCCACCCCATGTTCAGTCCCTCCTGTAAAACAAGGAATGCCCTCAGATTTCAGTTATTCAGCTTTTAGAGTCTTAACATAGCTAACCAACATCTAAAGCAACTCTTTTACACTGTATTTTTACACAATATCTTCTTTCAAAATTTATACAATATTTTCTTTTTCTTGAACTCATTCTTTCCAGATATCTTGGGTCTGTTTAATTTATTCTAGTCACCTTGAAAGGGAAATTCCAATCATTCCTTTTTCTCCTACTTGCCCACGTGTCCTCTTTCTCTAAACCTTTTATTTTTTTTTAAGATTTTATTTATTTATTTGACACAGAGATAGAGATCACAAGTAGGCAGAGAGGCAGGCAGAGAGAGAGAGAGGGGGAAGCAGGCTCTCCGCCGAGCGGAGAGCCCAACGTGGGCCCCGATCCCAGCACCCTGGGACCATGACCTGAGCCGAAGGCAGAGGCTTTAACCCACTGAGCCACCCAGGCGCCCTCTCTAAACCTTTTCTAAGCCTGGTGTCTTCTCCCCTTCGGTGAGAACCTGAACTCAAAAAACAACCTCCTGGGCACCTGGGTGGATCAATGAGGTAAGCCTCTGCCTTCGGCTCAGGTCATGATTTCAGGGTCCTGGGATAGAGTCCCACGTCAGGCTCCCTGCTTGGCGGGGAGCCTGCTTCCCCTTCTCTCTCTGCCTGCCTCTCTGCCTACTTGTGATCTCTCTGTCAAATAAATAAATAAATCTTAAAAAAAATAAAACAAACTCTTCCTCCTCTAAATATATGTAATTATATAAATTATATAATATAAATATAAATATAATATAAATATAAATTATATCAATTATATTGTAAATGTAAATGTATAAATGTAAAATATATAAATATATGAATGAATCACATCTTCCAGAGTCTTTGCTTTTTACATTTTAGTTTGTATCTCTTAACTCTGGCTTATCAGGCTTACTTCTTACTCGAAGACATTCAAATTTCAATGAGCAAATGGGTAGATAATTGGTAAGGGACAATCCTGGAAGCAGAGAGGCAGCCTGTACAAAATCAGCCATGGATATAAGTGTGAAGCATCTAATTCCCCAAATCAGATGACTGATAGTGACAGTGGAAAACTAAAATGGCAGTAATGTCACCAGTGCACACTATGTTACTTCTAGTAAAACTGCTTAACATAACTTTTTTTTAATGGACTTTATTTATTTTATTTGAGAGAGACAGAGAGCGTGAGCAAGAGAGAGAGAAGGAGCAGGCGGGAGAGGGAGAAGCAGACTCCCCACTGAACAGGGAGCCCCATGTGGGACTTGATCCCAGAACCCTGGGATCATGTCCCGAGCCAAACGCAGATGCTTAACCAACTGAGCCACCCAAGCGCACTAACATAAGTTTTAACAACACTGAAAATTTGTCTTTTTAAAATGTACCTTTTAAAAGAAATCTACTTTTGGGCGCCTGGGTGGCTCAGTGGGTTAAAGCCGCTGCCTTCGGCTCAGGTCATGACCCCAGGGTCCTGGGATCGAGGCCCACGTCGGGCTCTCTGCTCAGCGGGGAGCCTGCTTCCTCCTCTCTCCTCTCTCTCTACCTGCCTCTCTGCCTACTTGTAATCTCTCTCTCTGTGTCAAATGAATAAATAAAATCTTTTTAAAAAAATAAAAAAAATAAAAGAAATCTACTTTTAATTTAAATATGAGTATATGTATACATAAAATGGCCTATTTAAACAAAATTAACTGCCATCTCATGACTTACTTCATTGAGAATAAAGTAGTACATAAATCTATAGTGCACACATTTCTGAGAACCTGGATTAGTTTTATAAAAAGAATACCATAATTTGTATAAATAAATAATTTGATAGTATAAAACATTCAACTGGGTATTGAATTTTCAGACAATTTTAATTAAGTTCACTCTAGTAATTCAGTGAAACTTTGTTAGGATATTTTTAAAAACTCAATTAGGAGAGGCTGTGTAGCATAATAACAGAATAGGACTAAATAGTATTAGGATATATTAGCTTTAATCATGTTAAGTCATCAATTAGCTGTGTAGTCTTACCTAAATAATTTAATCTGTCTGAGCGTTAGCTCCTCATCTCTGTAAGAGAGATAACACACATCCTTCATTCCTCTAAGATGTTGTAAGGCTCAAAAGAGATACTATCCATGAAAATGCTCTATTATTAAAGTCTAATAACTCAAACAACTAGATACCTCATGGAAAAGAATGAACTTTACTTCTACCTAACAATATACACAAAAGTTAATTATAGATCAATCATAGACCGAGCTAAAACTTAAGATAACTGGAAGAAAACAAGAGATTTCCTTCATGGCCTCGGGGAAGGCAAGTTTCTCAGACAAGACACAAAAGGCATCAGCCATAAAGGGAAAAAAACACACTGTACTTCATCAGAAGATATTTAGAAAGTGAAGAGACAAGCCACAAACTTGGAGAAAATACTTGTAATCCATATTATCTGACAAAGGACTCATATCTAAAATGTATAAAGAAACCCTACAAATTAAATAAAAAATAAGCAAAAAAATAAAAATTGAAATTAGCAAAACACTTGAATAGGCAAAAGATATTCATATGTCCACAAAACATACAAAAAGGTGCTCACCAATTCTTCAGAGAAATGGAGATTGAAATAATGCTATATACCCATCAGATTGGTTAAATTAAAAAAAGAATAATGGTATTTAAGTACTGACAAGGATGTGGAGCAACAAACTCTCAAACACTGCTGGTGGGGGTACGAAATGATAAAAACCACTTTAGAAGACGTTAGTTGAATATACACCTGCTCTATGACCCAGAAATGCCACTCCTAAGCATATGCCCAACAGAACTGAGTATGTATGGCCACAAAAAGACTTACATAAGAATGTTCATAATAGCTTTATTCATAATAGACAAGAACTATACATACACCAAATGCCCATCGACAGAAGATGGGCAAACTGTGAGAAGTTCATATAACGGAACAGAACTCACCAATAAACAGGAATGATACTGCTGATATACGCGACAACATGCATGAGTCTCAAAATCATTAGTGGAGATAAAGGAGCCAGAGGCAAAAGAATACATATGTTTCCATCTGTATGAATTTCAAGAACAAACACAACTAATTTATGCAGTAGAAGAAATTAGAATGGCAGTTGCCTCTGGGAAGGAGGGAGAATTGACTAGAAAGGGGGATAAAGGAACTTTCTGGGATGATGGAAATGTTCTTTATCTTGAACAATCTCTAAGTTGGCTATACTTACCAACATTCATCAAACTGTACACTTAAGATCTGTGCATTTTATAGTTATAAACTATATCTCAATAAAGCACTGTTAGCATTAAAAATCTATTTTAAAAACTAATTTATACTAAAGAGATAGAAATTTTATAGTTAAAGGAGTCAACTTTGACATTAAAATTTTTTATATTCCTAAAAGAAAGTCAATTGCTATAAATCCACTAAAAGTATAAAAGTATTAAGGTATTAGTCATCCCATATTTACTGAGTGATCCTACTCCCAGATAAGTAGTAAGTGCTAGGGATAATGTTCTTGCTTTTTAGAAATTCACAGTTTTGCAAGAGATATAGGCATGTATATAAATGTGCTCTGACAGAAGCATCACAGAGGCATAGAGATGTTACGCACAGAAGGGAGAGAACGTCAAGGAGATTCAAGACTCAGTTGGAGACCCTGAATCACCTGCAAGAACATGGCACCCTTTCTAATGAGTTTGAGCCTAACTTGTAATAGGTCCAAAAACTGAGATAAAAGAAATGGGCCCAGTCATGCCAACTGCATCTAGCTAATTTGTCCAAGACCACAAAATTACTTAGATTTGAGTGAAGGATATTTTACCCCAGGTTTGCCACAAGTAAAGAGTATAAGGTATACATTTCTTGTACCATCTTTCACCTAAAATAACTCTGCAACAGATGAAAAAAAGGGTAAACTTCTCAGTTCCCATCCCAGATTAATGAACATAACTAGTTCAGTTCTCAGGTCCTTCCTATGTGCTCCATCCTGCTATATGTAACTAGTTAAATGCTTGGTCAAGTCTGGAGATAAGACACGTGTTGACAATGTGCAGTCGAAGAGCGAACAGCATGAGCAGGATGGAGATAACATCATTCATTCATTCATTCAACAATATATTAGTTAAGAATATGGATTCTAGAGTCAAAATGTGTAGATTATAATCTTGGCTCTGCCACTAACTAACTGTGTGAACTAGCTATTTTGATGAAGTCCCAAAAGTTCATTTTAGCTTTTGTTTCCTTTGCCTTTGGAGATGTGTCTTGAAAGAAGTTGCTGTAGCCAATGTCAAAGAGATTCCTGCCTATGTTCTCCTCTAGGATTTTGATAAATTCCTGCCTCACGTTGAGGTCTTTCATCTATTTTGAGTTTAGCTTCTGCACAGCAAAGGAAACAGTCAACAAAACAAAGAGGCAACCCATGGAATGGGAGAAGATGTTCACAAATGACACTACAGACAAAGGGCTGATATCCAAGATCTATAAAGAACTTTTCAAGCTCAATGCCCAAAAAACAGATAATGATATCAAAAAATGGGCAGAAGACATGAACAGACACTTCTCCAAAGATATACAGATGGCCAACAGACACATGAAAAAATGTTCATCATCACTTGCCATCAGGGAAACTCATATCAAAACCACATCGAGATACCACCTTACACCAGTTAGAATGACCAAAATCAACAGAACAGGAAACAACAAGTGTTGGAGAGGATGTGGAGAAAGGGGAACCCTCTTTCACTGTTGGTGGGAAGGCAAGTTGGTGCAGCCACTTTGGAAAACAGTGTGGAGATGCCTCAAAAAATTAAAAATAGAACTACCCTATTACCCTGCAATTGCACTACTGGGTATTTACCCCAAAGATACAGATGTAGTGAAAAGAAGGACGATATGTACTCCAATGTTCATAGCAGCAATGTCTATAATTGCCAAACCGTGGAAAGAGATGAGATGCCCTTCAACAGACGAATGGATAAAGAAGATGTGGTCCATATACACAATGGAATATTACTCAGCCATCAGGAAGGATGAATACCCAACTTCTGTATCAACATGGACGGGTCAGGAGGAGATTATGCTGAGTGAAATAAGTCAAGCAGAGAAAGTCAATTATCATATGGTTTCACTTACTTGTGGAACTTAAGGAATAAAAGGGAGGACTCTAGGAGAAGGAAAGGAAAAGTGAATTGGGGTAAATCGGAAGGGGAGACGAACCATGAGAGATCGTGGACTTTGAGAAACAAACTGAGGGTTATGGAGGGGAGGGGAAAGGGAGGATGGGTGAGCCTGGTGGTGGGTATTAAGGAGGGCACGTATTGCATGGAGCACTGGGTGTGGTGCATAAACAATGAATCTTGGATCACAGAAAAAATAAAGATAAATAAATAAATAAATAAATAAATAAATAAATAAATAAAAGAACTAACTATTTAACCTCTTTGTACCTTACTTTCTTCATCAGTAAAGTGGGGCCAATGTTGCGACCTGTTTCAAAGGGTTATGATGAAGATTAAATGAGTTAATACATGCAAAGTGTTTAGAAGAATCTTTTTCACATAGTTAAATTCTATAAACTTGTTTGCTAATATGGGGGGCCAGAAAGTTGGGGAATACAGAATAAACTAATTCTTAAACAGTATGTTGGTTATATTTTAAATTAATATGTTTAATGGTTTTCTATAGATTCTAGACACTGTTTCTTCAGTTTAATAAGTAGACTCATTGCTTTAAATTTACTTCATCTGAAAAGCTGTCTGGAGGTTGAAGAAAAGCATACTGAGAACCTTATTTGAAATGTTAACAAACTATTTGAAAACAAGATTCTCCTATTACCCAAGTTTTCGGAATTGTTTTCTCAACTTTTCCCCCCTATAGTACAGTTGCCTCCCCTTAGCTGTGGGGAATACTTTCCAAGACCCCTAGTGAATGTCTGAAACTGTGGAGAGTATCAAATCCTCTATGTGTTTTTTTTTCTACACACGTATACCTACAAGGAAGTTTCATTTATGAATTAAGCACAGTAAGAGATTAACAACAATAAAATAGAACAATTATAACAGTTTACGTAATAAAAGTTATTATATGAATGGGGTCTCTCTCTCAAAATATCTTATTGTAGTCCACTCACCTCTCTTCATGTGGTGATGTGAGATAATACAATGTCTACATGATGCGATGAAATGAATGGCGTAGGCATTGTGATGTAGCACTGGGCTACTACCAACCTTCTGAACAACATGTCAGAAGGTGGATCATCTGCTTCTGGATCACGGCTAACCACAGGTAACTGAAACTGTGGAAACTGAAACCACAGATAAGGGGAGACTACTGTAATACTTCTATTAATTACCGGGCAGGTTCTGTGTAATAGGCACTGTTGTAATGTTGGAGATAGAACATGGACAAGCAGACGTAAAATAACCCTGCCCTCATGAAACTTACGTTTTAGTAGGAAGAGATAAAAAGGGGTGCCTGGGTGGCTCAGTGGGTTAAAGCCTCTGCCTTCGGCTCAGGTCATGATCCCAGGGTCCTGGGATCAAGGCCCGCATCGGGCTCTCTGCTCAGCAGGGAGCCTGCTTCCTCTCTCTCTCTGCCTGCCTCTCTGCCTACTTGTGATCTCTCTCTCTCTCTCTGTCAAATAAATAAATAAATAAATAAAATCTTAAAAAAAAAGAAAGGAAGAGATAGGAAACAAATAAATAATAAAATATATCCAATGTCAGATAAGAAAAGCTACCAAGAAAAATAAAACAGGAGGTGGCTAGGGTATATCAGTGCAAACAGGGGGGTAGGGCTGATTTTTTCATAAAGAGGGTAGACATAAGGGGCCTCACTCATAAGATCACTTTCTCAGCAGAGATGTGAAGTGTGTGGGAAAGCAGTGCAGGTATCTGGGGACGAGCACTCCAGGCAAAGGGTAAAAACCAATCAAGGGAATGAAAAAAAAAGTCTTTTTCTATAATTCCTTCAGCTTTTAACTTTTTTCTTTGTCTCTTCTTTTTTTGTCTCTTCTTGATAACCTGTATCTCAGGTAGGATCCAGCTATAGATTACTGGGGTCACTGCAATTTCTCTTTCATTAATTTCTCAGTATAAACTTCACTCTCTTTTTTTCTTTTCTGATCCAACAAAATCATTCTTACTGAGTAGTTTTTCAATGATTTCTTACCTCAAGTCTCCTGTTTTTTTTATGACTTCAACTCAATAAAAATTTACTGATGTCTAGTATGTACCAAGTCCTGATTGTAAAGATGATTCTCATAAGA
Organism: Ailurus styani; assembly: GCA_002007465.1. Taxonomy (NCBI): domain Eukaryota; kingdom Metazoa; phylum Chordata; class Mammalia; order Carnivora; family Ailuridae; genus Ailurus; species Ailurus styani. The sequence continues at coordinate 524,682 of LNAC01000812.1, read as the reverse complement.
CGTATACCCTCAGAATCTAGTCAAGGATATATCTGTACATGTATACATATGTGTATACACACACACACACACACATATATATCAAATGGATATACAGTAAAACACACACACTGATATTATTAATGAAGTGCTGCAATTAATTCTGCCCAGTGAGGAAAAGAAGAGATCGTTGGAGATATAGAGAAAAAGACCTATGAGCTAGGATTTGATGACTAAGTAGGAACTCAACAAACATATAACAAGAAACGACTATTACAAGAAGAAACATCTTAAGCATCAGCACAGAGAAGTGGAAGCAATAATATATTAGTAATGCTGGAAGCAATGTATTAGATTGAAGACTAAGAAAATAAGAGTAGAAAGGTCAATTGGGAACATGCTAAGGAGCCTGACTTTATCCTGAGCCAGTGTCTCCCAAATTATTTTGACTGTATACCCAATCAGTAACAGATTTTTGTGCATGCATCCACCCCATATATATACATATATATATATTTATGTATAAATTAAATTATGCCAAGAGCTACTATTCTAATATGTTACACTCATTAGAAAACAAACACAAAAGACAAACGCATAAAAGATAAAAATAAGTAATATTATTCTTGCCCTCTTGGTGCTACCAAATCATCAGGAGTATTTACAAAGTCCAAGATTGTATACCTGTGCTTACTTCTATGACCCTGAGCTCAACTGTTAGGAAATCTGAAAGACCTTTATGATAGTGAATTTATTTATTTATTTATTTATTTATTTATTTATTATTTTTTTAATTTTATTTTTATTCTTTGCCCAAGGGGTACAGGTCTGTGAATCATCAGGCTTACATCTTTATGATAGTGAATTTAAACACATCTAAATATAGCATACTTTGTATATAGAAAAGGTATAAGTGCATAAATAAGTTTGTTTATAATTTCATGCTTCTCTATTTTCTCTCTCAAAATAACTCATAAACTCTTTAGAGCAGGGGCTGATCCTCTTTCCACTTTAAAAAAAATCATTAAAGTGCTTAGTATAGTGATAAAATAGCTGCTCTGTAAAGTAAAAAAAAAAAATTATATCCCATTCATTATCATCCAAAATATTATGCCTTTTTTAAAACTTAATTCTTGGGGATGCAAAATCTTAATTAGTATTTTATTTTAATTTTTAATAATAAATTTAGGCCTCATGGAAGTTGATGCTTTTACAATCTCTAGATCAAGAAACACAGAACGATCAAAACCCAAGAAGATTTTCTCTAATTTCATCATTAAATCTCAAATCTGCGTGGCTCAGTCAGTTAAGCACCCGACTCTTGATTTCAGCTCAGGTCATGATCTCAGGGTCATGAGACTGAGCCCTGCGTTGGCCTCCATACTCAACGTGGAGTCTGCTTGAGATTCTCTGCCTCTCTCTTTGCCCCTCCCCCTGCTTGTGTTCTCTCTCTCACACATACTCTCTCTCTAAAAAAATAGATAAAAATCTTTAAACCGCAAACCTGACCTTAAGTAAACAGTTCAAAAATAAAGAGGATACACATCATGACCAAGTGGATTTATGCTAGGGATGCAAGGCTGGTGCCCATATGCAAATCAATCAATGTAATATACCAGATTAATAGAGTAAAGGGAGAAAACACATAATCACCTCAATAGATGCAGAAAAAAGCACTGGACAAAAGTCAATAGCCTTTCCTCATTAAACACTCAACAAACTAGGCATAGAACTCCTACAACCTTATGATAAAAAGCATCTGTGAAAACCTACAACCTAACATCATACCTAATGGTAAAAAACCGAAAGTTTTCTTTCTTAAGATCAGGAACAAGACAAGGATGTCTGCTCTCACCACTTCTATTCAACATTGTACAGGAGGTTTTAGCCAGGGAAATTAAGCCAAAGAAAATAAATAAAAGACATTCAGATTGGAAAGGAAAAGTAAAACTATCTCTATTTGCAGATGATATGATCTTGCATGTAGGAAATCCTAAGGAATCTTTAAAAAAAATACTATTACAGCTAATAAACGAGTTCAGCAAGTAGCAGGACATAAGACCAATACACAAAAATAACTTGGTCAGTTATATTTCTATACATTAGCAATGAATATTCTGAAAATGGAATTAAGAAAATAATTCCACTTACAATAGCATCAAAGAGAATAAAATACTTACAAATAAATTTACCAAAAGAAATGTTAAGACTTGTGCACTGAAAACTGCAAAACATGTATGAAAAAAATGAAAAGAGATCCTAAATAAAAGGGAAGAGATCTTGCATTCTTGGGTTGGAGGAATTGCTTTTGTTAAGATGGCAATATTCTCAAAATTGATCTATCGATTCAATGCAATTTTGATCAAAAGACAACTCGAATTTTGCAGAAATTGACAAACTAATGCTAAATTTGATATGGAAATGCATGGGACCTAGAAAGTCAACAACAATATTGAAAAAGAATAAAGTTGGAGTACTTAACTTTATTTCAAAGTTTACTACAAAACTACAGTAATCAAAATTGCGTGGCGTGGCATAAGGATAGACACTGAGATCATAGTACAGAAATGAACTCTTACGTCTATGGTTGGATTGTTTTCATAAGGCTGCCAAAATAATTCAATGAGGGAAAGAATAGTCTTTGAGCAAGCGGTAGTGGGACAACTGGATATCCACATGCAAAAGAATGAGGTTGGACCTCTACCTCACACTGTACACAAAAATTAACTCAAAATGGATCCAAGATTTAAATGGAAGAGCCAAAACTGTAAAACTCTTACGAAGAAAAAAAGATAGGTATGAATCTTCATGACCTTAGATTAGGCAATGATTTCTTACATATGACACCTAAAGCATAAGCACCAAAGGAAAAATTGATAAATTGAACTTCATCAAAATTGAATAAGAAAGTAAAAAGACTACCTATAGAATGGGAGAAGATATTAACAAATCACCCATCTGGTAGGGGTCTTGTACGCAAGGATGTGGAAAAACAGGAACCATCTTACATCATTTGTAAGAATGTAAAACACTGCAGCTGCTAAGGAAAACAGGTTACTGGTTCCTCAAAAAACTAAACATAGAATTGTCATTTGATCCAGCAATTCCATTCTTAAGTATACAACCAAAGGAATTGAAAGCAGAGAATCAAACTGACACTTGGATGATTTCGTTAATCACAGCAATATTTACAATAGCCAAAAGGTGAAAACAGCCCAAGAATCCACCAACTGGTGAAGAGATAAACAAAATGCAGTATGTTTATACAATGGAATGTTATGCAGCTATAAAAAGAATGAAGTTTTGATACATCCCACAATACAGATGACTAGAGGACATTACAGTATGTAAAATAAGCCAGACAGAATAGGGCAAATACTATATGATTCCACTTATGTGAGGTACCCAGAATAGGCAAATGTATAGAGACAGAAAGTAGATTAGAGGTTAGCAGGAGAGTCATTGCTTAATGGTTATGGAGTTTCTGTCTGGGATGATGAGAAGTCCTGGAAATAGTGGTGATGGTTGTGCAACATTGTGAATGGAATCAATGCCACTGAACTGCACACTTAAAATGAAAAATTTTGTTATTTACATTTTATCACAATTTTTAAAAATTAATAATATACCTAAAGCCATATGATCGTATACTTTAAATGGGTAAACTGTATGGCATGTTGAATTATATCACAATAAAGCCATTTCTTATAAGCTATAAAAAGGACATGGGAGAACCTTAAATGCATACTGTCAAGGAAAGAAACGAGTCTGAAAAAGCTACATATTGTATGATTCCAACTATATGACATTCTGGAAAAGGCAAAACAATAAGGACAATAAAAAGATCACTGGTTGCCAAGGGTTCTAGGCAGAGAAGAAAGAACCAAGAGGTGGAACACAGGACATTCCCAGAGCAGTGAAACCATTATGTACGATACTGGAATGGTACATACAAGACAAGCATTTTTCAAAACCCACAGAACTGAAAAACGTGAAGGGTGAACCTTAAGGTAAACAAAGGACTTGAGTTAATGTATTAATACTGGTGTGTCGACTGTAACGAATGCACCACACTAATGCAAGAGGTTAACAGGAGAAACAACACGTGGCTAGGGAAGGGTATGTGGGAACTCTTCTTTCTGTGTAATTTTTCTGTAAACCTAAAACTGCTCTTTAAAAAGTCTATTCTAAAAATGTATACTTAACACAAAGACTACACTGAATTTTATCCTCCTCTCATGATTCATAAGACTATTCACTTTAAGCACAAATTATAATTTTACATTAGACGAGGAGGAAGTGCTGATTCTTTTAGCACTGTGGATCCCAGACACGACCAAATCATCTCAGTTCAGCATTCCACACGCCCTTCCCCTACTTCACCTCCTCCTCCACCCCCGACAAAATTATTTTATGACCTAAATTTTTGTATTCATGTAAGTACTTCCATCTAGATCGTCTTTGAAGGTTCTGTAGTCTTTGGAAACACTTCCTTACATTTATAACTGAATTCCAGTCTAATTATCATTATGAATTACAGTGACATTATTATACCAAGCTGCCATGCCTCCTGTTTTATTCACTTTGTTCGTTTTCTATGAGGCATCATTTTATCAGGAACCTAGATGTGTTAGTTTCACACATCTTTTTGGGAAAAAAAATTGTTCTCGAAGAACTTCAAGGGTCAACACAAAGGGAAACTATAACTGTCCCAGAAGAAAGGTGGCTGATAGATTTAAAAACAACTTTTCCCCCGCTCCTGGTTTAAAATGGTCCCCTCCCAAACCTCTGGTCTTTATGGGCACACTGTAAGCATTTCTTTACCTTGGTCTTTCCCAGCTTCATCTATGTGTTGAAAATCTTTTAGTGTTTGAAGGTTACAGAACCCCTCTCTGCAATGGTGAATAACTTTCTTTGATCCATTCTTGATGAGATAATCCATTAGTGTAAGGGATTTGTACACATGGCGCCAGTTCTTCCCGTGATCATTGAGTCTCTGCCACAGCATATTCATAATCTCTGACAGAGAAATTGTGTTGAAAGTCAGGTCACTGATATCTAACATTAGAGAACTAGAAGGACCCCAAGGGTCATTAGAAGTTGCTTCTCTGACTTTTATTTCAGCGTCTGAGTAATTTTTCATGAAGTTTTTCACTTGCCTCCTGAATGCCATAGGTAAGACAAGTTTGAAGATGACAGGGGAATGAAAGCAATGGAATAGGAGTTAATATAATTGGTTTATAAAACTCTTGAGAGGTAATTGGTCCCCAGTTCTGCTACTCCCAAACACAAATGATTAATCTCCATTTTGACGACGCATCAATTTCCTGCAAAGCAAAGCACAAAAAACACGTAAGTTAAATACTTTTTGAAATGTCTATAAAAGACCAAGTCAGTCTGAAAAATCTAGGTTTACTTAGAAATCAGCCCCTCACTTATATCAGCCAGAATTGAGGGCACTATCTAAATTCTCCTAGCATCAATATGGGAAAATCTCTCATAAAGGATTGGCCTATATTACTTAAAGAAATATAGGTGGTCTTTCTAGTCCTAAAAATTTCTGCAGAAAATATCGGTCAACCTCTTTGGCCAGGAATAAAATAATCTTAAGACATTACAGGACAGTGGGCAAGTTAGGAAAAGAGAATGGGATTTGGGCGCCTGGGTGGCTCAGTGGGTTAAAGCCTCTGCCTTCGGCTCAGGTCATGATCTCAGGGTCCTGGGATCTAGGCCCGCATCGGCCTCTCTGCTCAGCAGGGAGCCTGCTTCCTCCTCTCCCTCTGCCTGCCTCTCTGCCTACTTGTGATCTGATCTCTCGCTCTGTGTCAAATAAATAAATAAAATCTTAAAAAAAAAAAAAAAGAAATTGGGATTGGTACTCTGACATTTCCTGCTTAAGATTTGTTGTCATATACAAAAGTGGTATGTCCTGAAGGTAATTAGGATGGTAACAAATGAGCTGGAGTCAAGAGACCCTATGGTTGTATTCTTCTTAGAACTACGTGTCACTAGAATCAGATCTAAATATGTTCTGCTTTCTTATTAATCTGGAAGTAGAGAGGGTTGTCAACTCTTAACACAAGTAGTCGCACCATAGGGGACACCACATCTAACTCATGGTACCTTCGACCAGTGTTTTGGTCCTGGTAAGGTTAGTAAGTTGAAGGAAAAGGTTAAGTTACTTTCTTTACAGGGCCTTAGAAAAGGAAGTATGTGTTTAGGAGTAAACAATGTCAATAGTATGATTCAAATCGGGTAACAATTACCCTAAAACCTGGAGTGATCAGCATGTATCTCTCACATCCCAAAACGAGTACACAGACAGGCCCATTTAGGTTGATACAAAATACATTAAAACCTAAAGAAGTTCTGAAGCCCCAAACCTTAAATGATGTTTATGAATGATCAATTCACAGTTCACATGAAACCATTCCCTTACTTCTTTTTCATTGCTTCGCATTAAGGTGGGTTAGTTAGTTTGCAATTTCCCTGATGATTCACCCCTGATGGTCACCAAGATAGTATACTAAATTGATTTCAAGCCCTGACAAGCATCCAGACCCAATGAAACCTTGACAATCTATAATCAGATTTTACTACAGAAACTGCACGCACAAAAAAGAAAGACATTAAAATCCGAAACAAATATGTCTTGTTCTCAGTTTTGTTTCTCTTCCTTGACCTTGGCAACTCGTAGCTCAGGTTCGATTAATTTCTGTGTGTGTATTTAAGACATAAATTTTCAGAAGCAAACTAAATGAGCTATCCTTTCTTTTTCAAAAAATAAGAGAAGGGGTAATTAAACCTCCCCCCCTTTCTTTTTTGGTAAAAGTTTAACACATCCTCAAATAAGCAAGATGGAAAATGTATCAGTTTAATTAACATTTCTCAGAAAGAGACTATCATCAACCCAAGGAAAAAAAGAGAAGTTGTGTGTTTTGCAATTTTCTGATTTTCTTTCTGGTTTGCACTTCAAACACAGGCATTTTTATCTAACTCATTCCTGCAGCGAAAACCAGATTCATAATGTGTTTCAATAAGCCATTAAAATTTTCAATCACAAGGGGTTTTTTTCTATTGTCCTTTTTTCCCTTCCAGCAAGCTCATGCGATGCAGAGATGCACTGTGACATTGGCTTAGAGCAACAAATATTGATCTGTTTCCTCACAAGTCTATTAAAAAAAAAAAACCTGTTAGAATCATAACGTGCTGGAATTGAACAACAGTCATCAAAACGTTATTTTTTTTTTCTTTTTTGGGGATACTATATTTTGGAGAGATAAAAATCCTAATTTTTAGGTTTTCCTATATTCCCTATCTTGCATTTAAAAAATGTTTTCTTTTTTTTTTTTAAAGACTTTATTTATTTATTTCACAGAGGGAGAGAGATCACAAGGAGGCAGAGAGGCAGGCAGAGAGAGAGGGGGAAGCAGGCTCCCCGCTGAGCAGGGAGCACGATGCGGGCCTCGATCCCAGGACCCTGAGATCATGACCCGAGCCGAAAGCAGAGGCTTTAACCCACTGAGCCACCCAGGCGCCCATTAAAAATGTTTTCTTAAATGAATTTTCTGCTCCCAGGAAAGTATCCAATAATAGGCTTCAATCCAATAGGGTAGTTAAAAATGGATGTGCTTAATATCATACTGAAATTAAATACATTCCCAACCATTAAAAAAACCACGAAGCAAAAAGTCTGAGTGAACTAATACCATTTACTAATGCACGGTACTTTGTGACATGACCACAGAATACATAAGACACCATTCTACTATTGCTATCTTTTCAGATTAACAAGGAGTTCAGTTGGTGTTAGTTGTAAATTATATGTTGGTTTTCTGTGTTTTAGACACCTGACTACATGCAAATGTTCAGTTTACTCATATCATTAGAAACTTGAGATTATAATTACAGTGATGGGACATCTGAGACAGAAGTGGTGCCCAAAAGGGTATCTTGGTTGTCTGGCTACCCAAATCCCTACAATATTTAGAAACAGAGGCAAGTTAAGATATTCCATGTCACCAACCTAGGTCACCTCCTCTGAGAGGCCTTCAGCTAGCACACTTGCTACTTAGATCTTCCGAACTATTGTTTCTGCACCTGATTTATTTCCTTCATGGCACTTACCATGATGTGTACCTGTGTTTTTGTCATTTGCTTTCTTCACCACCAGACCAGAAACTCCATGACAGCAGGGACCATGACCATCTTATTTACAAGGCAGTATAATCCTATTACCTAATAAGTACCTAGAACGTAGTAGGTACTCAAGAAACAGGTGTTGAGTAAATGCCCAAATGACTGACAGATTGTGCTTGGGATAAACTTGCACTGATTCAACAGCTTTGGGTCATAACCATGACATTTTAAAAATACATTCCAGGCTTGTAATTATCAAGTAAAATTCTAGAGTTTGGAGTAAATATTTTCAAATCAATCAACAAGCATTTCTCGAGTATCTACCATTTGTACTGCTTTATGGATGATATAGGAAATAAAAAACATGATTCTGACACTCAAAAACCAGTGTTTGATTAAGAAGCTTTCTCCCTTAAGCAATTCCAGAATAAACACATGATGAGGTAGAAAAGTTCTCTTGTTTTCCTTTTTAGACTTACTTCCACAATGCTTTGGCAAAGGCTGTTTCTTCCCCCCAACTTTACCTTAATCGTAACAGGAAATCATTTAAGTTATCAGATGACATTGTGGAATTCAAACTCAAGGATTTTTTTCAGACTTTTGAAGGGTGACACTGTGCCTATTATACCATATGTTACATGATACCCACAGTAAGGTGTGGGGCCACTCTGAACAAGCAAACACATTAACATGACTGCAACAAAAACTTATAAATATTTGGAATAAATAAAGACAAATGCCTCATTTCAATTCAGGTCTTGGTGCCAAATGAATTGGGTGGGAAACTGGTCTTCAAAATTCTTTGGATATCAGAATTGAGAATAAGGAACTGAGGAGCTGAACTGACTTTACCCAAAGACCTAGGACAATAAGAGGAGCATCTAAGAGGCTGAGTGTGAGAGGCATCTGGAAAGATGCATTTAGGGTAGAGAGCAGCGTTCCTCTTTGTACAGGTTCTGCCTGTAGACTTTAGTTTACTCAGGAGAAAATAAGCTCTGGCCAAGACTGTTGTGGGAGAATGATTATAGAGAATACTGTGGCATTAGGAGGTGTTACTGTTTGGATGGGAAGATTACTGCAAGAGGCAGAGAAATCAACTTTTTGGAGCCCTCCTGTGTGTGCATTAATTCATTCAACTATTCTCTCGAGTTCACTACGTGGCAGACTCCATTCTACAAAAGAGAAAAAACAGGTGCACCTGTTTTACAGTCCCCACCTTCTGGACTAAAGGACTACTCTTTTTTGAAAGCTCGCGATGTGCTCACACCTAGGCATTCACCTACCTCATCTCATTACTTTAATTAGGATTGCAAAGGCATGGACTTGAGGTCCTGCCCTGCCATTTCCTAATTAAGGCTCAACAACTTCGCTGAGCCTCAGTTCCCTCATCTGCAGCATAAAGAATAATCACCCCATAGAAAGAACAGCTGAGAGGAAGAAATGAGATGGTTGAGAAAGAATTTTGAACATGAAGGGTGAAGGCTGAGAGAATCAACTTCCTGTAGACAGGGTTTTTCCTTGGCATCCATTTCTTCAGAACGACCACCGTGTACAAGGCAGGCCGCAAGCCAAGCCCAGAGCCACACAGATGAGCCCGACTACTGACTTCCTCGGAAAGCACGCAGTTTACTTGGAGCGGAAGGCTGGGCCACACAGAAGCCTCTAGACGGAGGGAGTGTGACACGATGGCGTCACACAATGGGGACCTTCCCTCACGCAGACCATGGTGACCTGGGCCCCCCTCTCGCCCGCACCCAGGCAGTGACGGCACCGGCCTGACACAAGAGGCGGGGAGCAGACCCCTCCACGCCCGCCTGGACCCCCAAACAACAATCTACTACCTGAGGGGAAAGTCCAGCCACGGCGTCGCGAACTTTTCCCGCTCAAATTCAAGCCCCTCGTTCCTACGCGGATCGCCTCGGGCAGCCAGGCCCAAGCGCCCACGCCCTTCCCCACTTCCGCTTCCTCACTTCCGGCCCCTCACTTCCGGCCTCTCCGGGGTCAGGTGTCCGCTGCTCCCAAGGCAGCAAGCAAGAGGGACGCGAGGCGTTAAAATGACCCAGGTTTTTTGCAGGGCAGGGGCGGATATCATGTGGAATGAAGGCACATGTTTTCATTTGACAATCGCTGTGGTGCTGCCCTCAGGCTCCTTTCGAAGAAAAATTTTACAGTTTGTGTTACTAATGTATTCTGACTGGAGACGGCACCCGCAGCTGATCTCCACCTCAAAGGACAAAAAAGGTAATGGTCGTTTGCTAGGGACGAAAAGAGTAGTGTGTGTGATGGGCAGTGATGGAGTGTCTCCAGGGAGGGCTTCGGGTACCACTGATGGGTTGTTGTTGAAATATTCAACTGATGTTCAGTGAGCGCCCCCTCTGTGCCAGGCACCCCTCCGAGCTGTAAGCACCGTAAAGCATGAGTCCGATTTTGCATGAGTTTACAGGCTAGTGGAGGTGACAGGCACCGTCACGGAAGATTGTGACGAGATCTGTATCTTGTAATAAGAGAGGAGAGAGCATCTAATTCTGCCAAGGAGTATTTAAGGGCAGGTTTCAGAGAAGACTTTACATCTGTATCTTAAAGGATGACAGGGAGTTCACCGGATAGACAAAGTGGAGGAAGCCATTAGAGGCAAAGGACACATCATGTGTAAAGGCTTGAAAGCTGAGAGAGCCTATTATCTTGGTAAAACTACAAGTACTGTAGTTACTATGGCTGTCTCAAAGGCTATTAGTGGAACAGCAGAGGGAGAGGAAGTGGCAGAGGAAAGTCAGATCATGAAAGACCTTGTCCATGCTGCTAGGTGATTTTATCTGGTAGGCATTGAAAATATAATCAAATCCATGTTTTAAAAGCACATGGCTGGCTGTGTGGACAATATTCCACCAGGGTGGAGGGACAAGACTTGGACAATAGAAAAACTCTTCATAGATGAAAGTAACATTTGTGTTTAGCTCCTACTACTTCAATCATTATAATTATTATAACAGATGTCATGATCAATACTGATGTGTAGTTATGTAATCGTAATATAAAATGGTGGAAGATGTGAAAGAAGTTGGTGTGTTTGAAATACTGCTTAACTGACTATCATAGAGTGGTGGGCATAGTAGCCAGAGGGAAATTAAAAAGGGTGGCCTGGGAGCAGATTGTTCAGGGCCTTGAATGCCATGCTAAGGTGTTATTCTATAAAATAGTGGGGGACAAACAATAACTATTTTGTTTTTATAGTGATGTATAGTTTATGAAGATTTTTTTTAGTTACAGCTTATGTAAATTTCAAAGGAACTCTGAAAAGTAGGTATAATTATTCCATTTTACAAAAGAGGAAGCTGATTTGGGGGAACATGCATTCATTCTACATTATTGAGCACCTGCTAAGTGCCAGGCACTATGCTGAGCTATGGGAATACAAAGAAGTAATAGTCTAATTAAAAAGACAAAAATAAATTAGCAATTATAATAAGTTGCTGTGATAAAAGTGCTTTGGGAGTAAAAAGAGGATTTGTCTAAATCTACATAATTAGAGAAGTCTTCTTGGAAGAGGTGAACTTGAGCTGAGTTTGAAGGAACAAATAGGTTGCAATGAATTGCTCAGAAATATTCAACTAGCAAGCGATTTAGCTAGAACTTGACCCAAATTTGCAGTGTCCAATTCTATGCCCTTTCCTCTACCCTAAGGACCAATTTTTGGTTCTTAATGTTGAACTCCACTGACATTCTTTTTTTTTTTCATATATTTTATTTTTAAGTTATCTCTACACCCAGCATGGGGCTCAAACTCACAACTGCAAGATCAAGTGCCACATGCTCCACCAACTGAGCCAGCCAGGGACCCCTCCATTGACATTCTCAGTCACAAATCTACCTGTTGTATTTTGAAACACTGGGATCCTAGTTTTTCCTTTTTAAACCCATTCATTTCCTCCTTTTAGAATGAATCTTTGAGTATATCTGAAAGGATGTTGACTAGGCTCGGAAAATCTGTAAAGTGTTACCTACCTAGTGGAATTAACTTCGTTAAAGTAACATTATGTGAGAGGTCCTTCTTCTTTGCTTTCTTCCATTTGGGGGCACCATAATTTAGTTGCATTCACTAAATACAGGCATGGTTTTACAATAATAACTTGGTGTGTTTTTTTACCCCCTGAACTCAGAGCTTGATAAAAGTGAACAAAGTTTTCTTCACTTGGTTTCCAGGAAACCATTGTGCCTTCTCTTCTCCTCTGCTGGTTTCTTCTCATTTCTCTTACCTCTCAACTTTGAAGGGGTCTGTTCTCTATGAATATTCATTCCCTGGTGGTTTTATCCAGATTCATAACTTTAAGTAACCTTCTGTCTCTCAACAGCCCTCAAGTTTTTATCTCCATCCCTAAACTCTCCTGACCTCCAGACTCATATCTATCTTGACATCCCCCTGGTATTTCTCACAGACATCTCAAATTTTATACGCTCCAAACCAAACTTCTAATCTTTCAAGCTTGTTCCCCTGTCTCAGTGAGGACACATCCTTGCTTCTAGTTTCTCAGGCCATGAACTTTGGAGTCATCGTTGGCACCGTTCTTTGGCTCTCAGACTTTACATCATATAATCAGCTCACCTTTAATGCAGGGTGGCCACCAATGCACTTGGTAGGTGATAAATGGTTTATTGATGCCACATTCTAGTTCATGATAAAATAATAATATTTCTGTTTCCAGACTTTATGGTTACCCTGTATATTGAAAATTCAGTCATTTCCTACACCCCCACTTTCCACTACCTGTCCTAGGGTGCGCCTTCTCTTGCCGGGACTATTGCAGTAGCCTTCTAACTGGTCTCCCTGCTTCTGCTCTTGCTCCCTTACAATTTAATCTCAACACAACAATGAGAGCTATTCTTCTAAAACCTAAAACCCAAATTAGATCATGTTCAAAATCTTCCATTGGCTCCCATGTTACTTAGAATTAAATCAAAGACCTTGCCATGGCCAACAAGGCCCTATGTGTTCCAGTCCCTGCTCCCTCTTCGACCTCCATTATGACTCCCCTCTTCCTCACTCGTCGCGTCAAGCTTGCTCCCACCATAAGGCTTTGCACTTGCTAGTCCCTGTACCTGCAGACTATTTCCCCAGAGAGCCATCAAGCTGGCTGCCTCACTTTGTTCTGGACTTAGCTCAAATGTCCTTTGATCTCCCAGTAAAATCGCAACCCTCCACCTGGGCTACACTTCCTCTAACTCTTGCCCCATTTTATGATTCTCTGTAGTGGTACAACTGTCTGATTTACGTAATTATTTCTCTCTCTGCCAGAAGATAAGATCCAGGAGGGCAAGGGCTATATTTTGTTCACTGTTATATTCCCAGCCCTTAGAACAGGCCTAACAGACTAGGTATTCAAACATTGTTTATTGAATGAATGAAATGAAAATGTCTGAATCTGTACTATTGAATGAAAAAGTACACATTTTATCATAAAGGTAAATTAAACATAATTATGTACAAGAGGTTCTGATATTAACAATGACCCCTCAAAAGGAATTGCTGAAAGATTGTAAATGAGTATGGTTTTAAAAGAAAATTCTCTATTATGAGTAAGTCCACAATTTCACAGATTCTTGAGTTCTCGCGATTTTGCTGATATTTTCTGAGTGTCCCATGATTGTGAGGACTGAACTGATGGCATTCTCACATTATTTATTCTTAGGTTCTTCCTTTGTACTTGTTCAATTACAGAGTATCCGTGAAATAAACCACTAGAGTGGCCTCGCTCCCCTGTCAGTATGCTCTTTAACACATCTGTTGATCATTACTTGCTGCTGAAATAAATTCTCTTTGAGATTTTCCTGTACTGCATTCTGCCCCACACCTGAAAGGGGAGGGGTTCTATTCTGCTCCCTCGGGGTATGGTACCCTGTGGAAAAGTAGCTTCCTCATTAGGGTGCAAGCTGAAAACTCCGTGATACTTCCTATAGAACACTGTTTATCTTTCCTCCTTTCTTCATACTCTCCAGCCATGGGCACTTAGGGCCTCACTGTTCAACCACTTCAATACCACTGACTTGGGATTAGGTCTGTGACCAGCGGATTTCAGTGTCTGACAACTGGCTATGAAGCTGTTGGGCATAATGATATGGGTTTCAGGAATGTCCTTCGACCATGAAGACTGAAGAACACTGAGGCCCACATTAAGATGTTTATTGTTTTAAAGTCGGGGACATGCTGTTGCCTTTAAAATTCTATTTTTATAGCATGTGGAAATAATGAGGACCCTGTTCAGACACAACTCAGATTTAAGAAAATTGAACAAACTTGCATTAACAAAAAGAAAATCCTGTATTAAGGAGTTAGGAGTACCAAATTCCTGCCTTTAACTCATTCAGTAAATATTTATTGAGCACCTACTGTGACCAAAGTACTCTGATGATTCCAAACCAGATTCTTCTTTTCTATTTCAATGAAAGTGTTGAGCAATTATCACCAAGGAGAATTCCACCCCCCAAAAAAGGAAATTTCGAACAAGATTTAGGTATAAAAGTTGTGAAAAGAAAAATTAAAAAAAAAAGATATCTCATAATGTAGAATGAGTTTAAATTTTAAAACTCCAAACTGAGTCTTCTATGATACCTTCCTTCTTAACCTTCAAGGAATTAATGCTGGGAACAACTTGAGAGCCAATTATTTCCCTCTTTCTCTTGGGCCCAAACTCTGACTGGTGCCACTTAGCAGGTAGCAGTGTCTCTTATTTCGTGCAAAAGATGCATCGTTGGCAATCCATTTCTAGTAAGAGCAAAGGGAGGAAGAGGCCCTCACAAAGTGCAACTTTGTGAATTAGGTATGGGAACCTAAAGGGGAAGGAGGGTTTTCACAAATTTGAAGGTAAGAACTAAGGAAGTTGGCAGTGACAAAAACCTTAGGTCAGTGAAAATCTTTAAATCCCAGAAATCCTTTAGCCCAGCCAACTCAGGAGAAAGGGAAATCCCCAAGATCTAAGGAACCAGTCCCTGCTCTTGCCTGCCTGGCACAACTGGGGTTAGAAGTCATCCTGACTCCAAGCTTTTCTTCTTCTGTTTTTTGTTAAGGGTAATGTTATGGACTAAGAATAATATTATGGGCTGAGCATACTGAGAAAGCATTTTCTTTGGGATTTTAGCTTTGTGCATCATCCCAGGGTGGTATTAAATAAGTTCCCCAAAGAAGTCCTAATTTTTCTCCGGATTCTTGAATGTAATAAGAGAACATGAGAGTTTTCCTTCAGACCAGCAGCAGCCTGCTGATGGATCATCTCTAGGATTTGAAATTTGTGTGTGTGAACAGAATCGTTCGGAGGGAAATTGTTAAAATTGAAACCAAGCATATAGAAACAAAAGTGTTTCAGAGAACCTCCTGCATTTTAGTTCAACTCTGGCAGCAAGAAAACAAAACCACATAATCTAAGGCTCACGCCCAACTCTCTGAAGCCCTGTTTCTGCTAGTTCCTGTGTGGTTTGCCTACAGACTGCAGGGCTGGCTGGGGGTAGTTTGGAGGAGGGAGTAAGAAGTAAGGCAGGAGGAGGCACTATTAATGGATCTGTGAACTTGTACCCTGTTTTAGTGTGGCCCTTGGAAGACAGCACAAGGTGGATCTGTACTCTGAAATGCAGTAATTTTGATGTTTGACTTTGTCTTCCTTCTTGGAAGAGAAGATACTATTAACTCGGTGTCAAAGCCAAGACATAGACTCGACCTCTTCTCTTCAAAAAAGGTATGTCATTAGACAACATGGGGCCATATACTCTAGAGATCTTGAACAGTTTTATAATTTGCAGAATGTTCTCTATGAGTCAGATCTAATTAAAATGAATCCCATGGGTTTTTTAAATATTGCTATTCATAGTTTGGTCCATCCGCGAAGGTCTGTAAATCTTTTGCTGTAACAATGCTCGTAGGGATGGGATTCGACTTCCAGCAAAGGAACTGGTTCTTTACCCAGCCCAGAACACAAAATTCTCCACTAATTGGCTTCTGAGCCGTCTCAGGGTGAGACTTTAGACCTATTACAGAGGTGAAATCCCACCTCTCCGTAATCAGCATTGAAACCCAGTTGAGGGCGGGGATGAAGGTCTGGGCAACAGTGAACGAACGTCGGCCCTGGGGGCCAGGATTCCTCTCTTACAACTCTGCTTCTCGTAGAATTCATGGTACCTTTACGAAGAACACCACTTTGGATTTCTTTACAAAAAGAGAACCTTCTGTTGAAATAGGTTTTGAGAGTATTGTTTATTTTTGCCTCTTTATTAATAATTACCACCATGTCCCTAAGATGGTGCCCAGTTCAGGTGTTGGGTCTGAAGACAGCTCCTCCTTTGTGCTCTTTGCCCCAGCTACTCCTGAATACAAGGGTTGAATATACCCACCAAGGACTCCACTAACTTAAAAATACCGTGTATGTACAACTGGAATGAGACCTTGTTAATAAGGTATTTGTAACTTAACCTGCACAGTACTGAAAATACTCATCCCCAGATAAATTATGAGGGAAATGTTTAGGATCTAAAAATCTGATGGAGAAGATTGCATGTGCTCATGTTATGTCATCTGAGGGTGGGAGATCTCAGGCTGAAGCATCTTTTGTTCTATACAACTGCATTTATCATAGACTGATAAGTTCCTTAGTGGGGTCCCCCTATTTTTCTTTCTTATTTTTGGTTTCAGAAAGAACATTTAGTATCTGTAGACACTGCTTGAACAACCCAGTATTATTTATAAAACTTGACATTCATAATATAATTTTAAGCCAAACCTCTTTACAGAAGGATCCACTATTAAATAAAGAGCACTATGTAAATACAGTGTATTTTAATTTAACATCTAAGTGTATTTTAATTTCAAGTTTTAATAAAAGTTATGATTCGTACTCTTGTTGAGAACTTTGTTTTTCTGTAAAGAGAGAAGGCCTGTATCATTGAATAAAACTATCTTTTTAGATTGGACTTTAAGTGTCTCCCATAGAGTAAAGTGTAAACTTATTTTCCCTAAATTGTAATAGCTTTATTTTTTTAATGATTTTACTGAAGCAGAGGGGAGGGACACTGTTGATTTGCTCAATATCGATCTGAGTAATATCTCTATTGCTAATATGATATTCTTTTGAATATCTTCCACATCTTATGTCCTGATGAATATCCCTTTTATTCTTTTATTTTTGTGTTCTTTTTCTACTTCACAGGGATACTATGAGAATAAATGAGCTCACATAGATATGAAGTGCCTTAGGAAAAAGGCACTATGAAATGCAAAGTTGTATCATTATTAATTATTTCTTTGAATCTTGATCATTTTCTTTCTAGTTTTATACAAAATATATCTCACTTACTGCCTGAAGCCATCTCTTTTTGACATTGCCTTCTGGAAGAGTGAGAATGATCCCCAATTCCCATAAGTTTCTTGATTCTCAGAGAATAATGCCTGCTGGTGTTGGTGCCTTATAGCGCTCACGCCTTAACTTGAGTGGAACTTGCCTCTTTTCCTGGACCAAAAAAATCCACAATTGTTCAAAATGTGTCATTAAGTGTGATTCCATCAGGAATTTTTAAATAAGTAACAGTAGCCGCTGGATTAGTCCTAGGGCCAGATTCTTTATCTTCATGCTCTCCTAAAACAAAATCAAAATGTGGCAAGAATCTTTGTGATCTAAGTTATTTGAATCAAAAGATACAGTTGATTGGTCCCCAATTTGTCCATCTCAGGTATTCACTAAAGCATATATTGATCTGCAAAGGAAGAACACAGCCTCATGTATTTCTCTTTTTCCTTTCCTTTCTTTTCCTTTCCTTTCTTTTCCTTTCCTTTCCTTTCCTTCCCTTCCTTCCTTTCTTTCTTTCTTTCCCAAGACCTTAAAATTCTCAGGAACAAAATAAATTTAACAAATAACCATTTATAAACATTTATTGGACATTCGTTATGTACCAGGCCCTGTATTAGGCACTAAGCACTCTTCAGCATTGCTATTAGGTTTCAATAAGGTTAAGCCAGTAAAAATTCAGTAAGTGATTTTTAGAAATTTTTTAAATATCCATTCACAGACAACCGTTATAGAGAACTAAAAGAAACTATTACTAAGTAAATGAAAATAAAAATCTCATATGCTCTCCAAAGAAGATGTAAGACAGTCATGAAGAAAGTAAAGAAAGTGTCCAAACAAAACAAAAGAAAAGCTGAAATATTTGTACAATGAATACCTGCTAGGCTCATCAACCACTATCTTCCTGCCATATCTTTGTGTATTTCTTTCTGAACTACTTGTAAGTTACAGACAAAGTGACACTTCGTTCCTAAATTATTGGATACACATCTAAGAATAGGATTGGATACACATCTCCTATAGAACCATAACACCATCATTATACCTAAGAAGACAGACAGTAATTCTTTAGTGTGATCTAATATTTAGACCATATATAAACTTCACCACCTGACCTCCAAAGTTGTCTATACCTTTAAAAAAAAAAAGGTAGGATCTAATTTTTATAAAGAAAAGCACATCTTTGTATTTGGGCTTTATGTCTTTTTATTATCATTGGATTTTTAAAAGGGTTAGGCCAGTTATCTTGAAGGAAGTCCCACGTTCTGGATTTGTTGTTGCCTCGTGGTGTCATTTAATTTGCTCCTCTACTCCCTGTATTTCCTGTAAATGCCCAAGTCTGGCCTAAGCATTGATTAGATTTCGATTGAATGTTTTTATAAGGTGCTCCATATTGCGTCTCATCAGGAGGCACAAAATGCCAGATTGTCCCTCTTTTTGTGACTCTCGGTTTGATCATGGCTCGAGGTAGTGATCTCACTCCAGGGAGCTCTCATTGTAAAGGTACTTTTTCCGCTTTTGCAGTTAACAAGTTCTCCGAGGGGGTGATGCTTTGACACTGTGGTAGTATCTTATTTCCCAACAAATGTCACCTAATGGCTTTAGGTGATAATCCTTGCCAAAATCGACTGCTCCATTGGGGATCATATACATTTTTTATGTACTTTGAAGAAGGATTAGACATACAAATTCATCATTTTTAGCACCAATAGCAGATATTATTGAGTATATAATCAGGCAATAATTCCAACAACGATAATAAGTAACATTTATTGAGTGCTTGCTATGGGTTTGAGGCCAATCCTCCAGCTACTAACTGGGCCAGATGGGACAAGTTAGTCTTTCTGTACCTTAGTTTCTTAAGCTACAAAACGAGGGTAATAATGGTACTCTCATCGTATTGTTTGAGATTCAGTAGAGTTGACCCTTGAACAACATGGGTTGGTTTGTGCAAATCCACTTACACTTGGATTTTTTTCCTATACATACAGTGCAGTACTATAAATATATTTTCCTTATGATTTTCTCTTTTTAAAAATATTTTCTTCATTTGAGAGAGAGAGAGAGAGAGAGAGAGAGAAAATGTGGGGGAGGGGCAGAGGGAGAGGTAGGCTCTCCACTGAGCAGGGAGCCCGTTTCGGGGCTCCATCCCAGGACCCTGGGATCATGACCTGAGCTGAAGGCGGAAGCTTAACCGACTGAGCCACCCAGGTGCCCTTTTCCTTATGATTTCCTTAATAACATTTTCATCTCTCTAGCTTATTTCATGGTAAGAAGACAGTGTATAATACATAGAACATGCAAAATTGGTGTTAATTGAGTGGTCATGTTATTGGTAAGGCTTCTGGTCAGCAGTTGTCTACTTGTAGTTAACTGTCCCCTAGGACAGTTAAAAGTCACATAGAGGGGGCACCTGGGTGGCTCAGTGGATTAAAGCCTCTGCCTTTGGCTCAGGTCATGATCTCAGGGTCCTGGGATCGAGCCCCGCATTGGGCTCCCTGCTCAGCCGGGAGCCTGCTTCCTCCTCTCTCTCTGCCTGCCTCTCAGCCTACTTGTGATCTCTCTCTCTCTATCAAATGAATAAATAAAATCTTTTAAAAAAAAAGTCACACAGAGATTTTCGACTGAACAGGAGGTGGGGGTAGAGGGCAGTGCCCCAACCTGTACCTTATTCAAGGTGGAACAGTAATTTATACATGTAAAGTCCCTAAAATGGTGTCTATTAGTATTTTTTGCCCAGGACTGGTCTATTCCTTTATAGGTATGAACTCATTTTCTTTTCATAAAGGCCCAATGAAGTAAGGGCTGTGTTATCCTTCTTTTGCCAAGTGAGGAAGCACAGGTGCAGAGAGGTTAAGAAACCGACACAAGGTCACTTAATTAGTATGTGGTAGAGCCTGGATTTGAACCCAGGCAGTCTGACTGCAGAGTGTTCTCTCTGAAGACTGGAACCTGTAATGAGAAATGACACAAATGGAACTGAATGGGAAGCAGTAACAGGACCTCGCACCACGACCACTCGGGTTTTAAGTTACTCTAAGTTATTGAAAATCTGGGACCGTTGCTACCAAAGTAGATTTTAGGTTTTATTCATCGGAGCGGTAGCACTACATTAAGCACAGATGAGTGCACTTACCGCATTTATATAGCTTAAGGCTCTGTATGAGGAACTTTAAACAGCAGATATCACTGGGAACTGAAAAATATCAAACTATGAAGGAATAGGAAGGAAGCAAACACAAAGGAATAATACAAGAGGGGAGTTACGAGTCCTCAGAGCCGTGGGGCAGGAGATGATATTTTGATATAGTCAAGAGAGAAAAAAAAAATCCCTCTCATTGTTCACATTCCTGTACCATATTAAGATTTTACCACTAAAACGCAGGAGGATAGCCATTGTCAGATTTATAAAAGACCCTGCTGGATTTCTTAATGGGACAATGGATGAGTCTCATAAGTAGGTAACTTCCCTGGTTGGTTATCTCATACCCTCAGATATTCCAGAAGTCAATCTCTGCTTTGGAAACATAGAGCTGTATACAGAAAGGGCCCTTCTGTATACCAGTATCCATCCCTACCCCTTCATTAGCATTACAAAAGGTTTCCAGGGCTGTCTTATCCACTCCCTCAAATGCAGTTACAGAAAGCTCTCAAGTGTGATTTTCTAAACAGAACTAAAAATAAATAAGAAAAAAATCTGACATTAATAATGTTTTTATGCACTTCGAACACAGTCATTGC
This sequence comes from Ailurus styani, assembly GCA_002007465.1. NCBI lineage: Eukaryota > Metazoa > Chordata > Mammalia > Carnivora > Ailuridae > Ailurus > Ailurus styani. The sequence goes on along the minus strand of LNAC01000812.1, from coordinate 503,503 downwards.
TAAATCGGTTCTGCCTTTTTATGTTTTTTAATGAAAAGCAGCCTAATTGATCAATTGGTCATGAATAATACTTTTTCATTTGTTTTTCTCCACACTGCTCAGCCTTCTAGAACCACGGGCATAATGTGGCAGCCTACAAATGGTTTATGATTTGTGTCTTTTGTCTAGTGCTTTATGGGAAAATACTAGAAACAAAGTGCTGAGAGCTCAGTGGGAACTCAGTAAATAATAAGTAGATAGTTCTCTTGTTAAATATGACTTTAAAGAAATCTCTTTCAGATAACCAGGAAATATTACTAGGGAAATACACAAGTAGGAAAACAAAAACCCTGGTTGATATGTAATTTGAAATTTCTATGCGTCACAGGCCATAGATTTTTAGACATTTATGGAGCAAAATGGGAGGTCAGATTAGCTCCCCTCCCCCAAATATATTTATGTTCTAAAAACACAGATCATTGAATCAGTAAAGCCAGCAGGAAAGTCTCAGTCCTTTATTCAATACACAAAACAGTTGTATTTTAATACATCAGCCTTTTAAGTTGATCATAAGTATGTTGATATCCATAGTGTATGGATTATTACTGGCAGTGGTGAGGTAGGGGTTGGAGGAGAATGTCAGTCACCTATTTAGGAAGCTGATAAAAAAAAAAGTCCCCAGTGGGGGTGGGAGGGAGTGTGCCTAGCGAGCACTCATCCACCTCGTCGACAAGCACCTTTATGCAAACTTTCCAGTGCTCCAGGAATCCCGTGGATTCTACCCATGTACCCTCGACAAGAGAAATTTCCTTTATCTGAAGTTATTTCACCTTGAACCTTGTAAAGTCTTTCAAAAGAGTTTTCACACATGATCTCATTTGATCTTTGAGGTAGACACACCACATATTTTACCTCTCGTGTTGCAGCGTGGGAAAAGCAAAGCTCAAGAAGTTACATGACTTTCTCAAGGTCATTTCGCTAACGTCCGCCAAGACTTAAGACCAAGGCTGTGAATTGATATTCAGGGCTCCTTTTGCTACACTAGTTTGGGCACTGCATTCTGAAGACACGGGAACCCTTGATGAGCTTCTGGAAATCTGAATTTTGGTTCTCCTAGAAACTCCCTGTGTGACTCTGAACAAGACATTGTAACCTCTCTGGGCCTCAGTTTCCTTCTCGGTTAAGTGAGAGGTTAGACCGTAGGTGCTCTGAAGCCGTTTTGGTTCTGTTGCAAATTTCTTAATCCCACTGGGTCTGAGAACAGAGGGAAATGATCTTTTCTCAATCTTTTCAGGACAAGACCTTTTACCCTTCCCTGTAGGTCATGAAAGCTGGTGTCCAGTTTGTGATGGGTTCCTTTGCGATGTCCAAATCCTGTTAGAAGCTATAAGCAAATAGTGCTTTTGTGAGCTGTTTGTGTGTCGTTCTGCTGGTGCTTCATTTTCCTGCAGGGCTGACTGCCTCACCGTGATTTTGCTCTCTCTGCTCTGCACCAGACAGACATACCATGATTATTTATTATCTCTCTTGAGTAGTTCAGAGCATAATATGGAAATAAATAAAGATGATGGACTTATTTGGGGCTGATAAACTTTATCCTTCTATAAAGGTTATTCCTCTTGAAGGACCTAAACCTTCCATCCGATTTTTCATTATTGAATTATTTCCTTTAATGTCCCTGAAATGTGCTTGGAAATTGGGAGACTCATAAGAGGGCCTGCAAGTGCTGAGCACAGAAACCCTCAAAGAAGAAAGGATATGACCAAGCCCTTCACTTTAGGAGCTATCTGGGGAATCTTTGGGTCAGTATAATTAGGACGAATTTGTATTAGCATTTGTTTCACATTTATTAAAATTGTCCATAGCATATGCTGCCAAGTACACAAAATCCATGATGTAGTCCCAGCTTAATTCTGAGTCTCTCTGGGAAGCTAAAACAGGCAGAAAAATTCTCATGCTCTGTATGTCAGTTGCCAGATAGAACCCCAGAACCAAAGGTCTGCCCCGCATGGCAGGAGCCACCCTGTTCTTGGCCTTTGGACTAGTCTGAGCCAAAGACTAATTGGCAGGGACAGGCTGGCTACCTCCCTAATCGGGAAGGCTGTCAGATCTTTATCTGTGATTAATAGTGAGAGATATGAAATTGGGGGCCCTGGTTTCTCAGCCCTTTTGCTTTGTGAATTTTCCAAACAAACTTCAGGCTGTCCAATGGAGCTATAATGGTTTCTTACAGAGAAGCATATAATTTGCTCAGTCCTGTGTCAGGTCATGGACTGTGGAAAAAATACTGTCCACTGATGAGAACGACAGAGCATGAACTTAGCTCCTACGTTCTGTGCTCTTCCCTCAGCCTCGTGGGTGACCGAGTGGGCTCCATTCCCGTCTCTGTCCTTGAGTGGAACACTACTGTTCTTTAACCTGCTATGCAGGACCCTTGAGAGGAAACTTGCATTGTTACAAGCACTTTTATATCTTTGATAAATAGAAGTATGTGACATCTCCTCTATAAAATGCATAATGTGGTGCTTTCTTATTTAGCCAAACTTATTTTGTGGCATTTCTGTCTCTTAGACCAATATCGTTAAGTAGACTACTAATTCACTTTATCAGCTAGATACTGTATGTGACTGGACACTGGTTCCCTGTAAATATCTTAATAAACAAAGAGGGAGAAAGTTTAAAGTCAAAAAAATCCCCTAGCTGGAGAGCGATTCCCAAGACCTGAAACAAGGCAGATGGAGTTCTCCCATAGTAGACTTCGTTTTTTGTTTTTTGGGTCTTTTTCCCCAGCATAGATACACAGTTTTTATTTTAAAATGCAAGACGTAAGAAAAAGCAAGATTTTCTACACACCCAACTTGGTCAGCTCAAATTATCGCATAAAGTAAAGGGTCAATTAGGTGCTGTTACCATCAAGAGAGCTCGCTATAATGCTCTGTTTATATAGATGCTATAAAAAATTACCCATTTGGTTACTTGAATTTATTTCTGGGCTACTGTCAGCATCCCCTCAATCCCTGATTCACGGTACCCAGATATACTGAGAACACTTAGGGTAATAAAAACAAAACCAAATGGATCCTTTCCCCTAAGGAACATACAAGCTATTGGGGGGACTGGACAGATGAAAATTGCAGTGCACAGCTCATGCCAATGGGATGAACAGACCAAGTGGAGCGCGGAGGGCTTCCTGGAGGAGGTGCCCTGCAGGGGAGGGAGGTGGCTTGACAAAGAGACATAACTACATCCACAAATTTGCATCCTTCACAGAACTCATAGGAGGAATAGGGTCTTCTTAGCTGATGATCCGTTTATTTTGCAAATGACAAGAGTTAAGAAGTCTCCATGACTTGTTTTTCCTTGAGGAGCCAGAAATTAAACTTCTGCCACTGGAAACTGTTCCTCAAGCGCTTTTCCCAGATTGTCTGCTCTTCTCTCACTTCCAGTTATGTCCCTCTCTGTCTTCTTCTTCAAGTTTAAATATGCTTGGTTCTTTTAACTACTCTCCTAAGGTAGGGTTTTGCATACTGTCATCATTTGAAGTGTTCACTTCTGACGGACTCCAGTTTAAGGTCCTGCCTGGACCACGGTGCCCAGAATGGGACAGAGTTCTTCAGGAGCCATCTGACAAAAGCAGAACACCACAGAGTCATTGTCTCCCTTCCTCTATGCCTTATATTTCTATTAATGTGGCCCAAGGTTGCATTAGCCTTTTGGGCATTCATGTCACAAGGCTGACTCATACCGAAATTGCGGTCCAGCTAAAACCCATGAGTTCCCACGCGCTACTATTAAGCCAGGTCTTTCTTATTCTGTACTTATGCTATTGATTTAAAAACAAACAAACAAAAAACTAGGTTTAAATGTAGAGAGGTTTAAATGTGGAGAAAGTTATCCCTATCGTACTAAGTCATATTGATAACAACCTATGAAAATATTTCCAAGCAGGGTCCCTGAGTGGCTAGGCCAGTTAAGTGTCTGCTTTCAGCTCAGGTCATGATCCCAGGGTTTTGGGATTGAGCCCCACATTGGGCTCCCTGCTCAGGGGGAGCTTGCTTCTCCGTCTCCCTCTCCCTCTGCCTGCTGCTCTGTTCTTTCTCTCTCTGTCAAATAAATAAATAAATAAATAAAGTCTTTAAAAAAATATTTCCAAGTGAGTGAATCAGTTCTCCCTCCTAGCAGGTGAGTATTTATTTGCTGCTGAAGGCACAGCTAGTCTCATGCTAGATCCCTCTGGAAGAGGTTTTCATAGGGTTAGGATCTTATTATCTCTTTCCTGTCAATAAATTTTCTGCAAGCCTGGACAAATATGCATCTTTAGACAAACCAGCGAGCCTCGATCTTTCCGGCTATAAAATAGGAACAAATGTGAATGGCCATTTCCTTCCCAAGGATAGGCAACCATGAGTCAGATGTATGCAAACTCTAAGTAAAAGTTATTCAGAGGCCTATCATGTGAAAGGAGGAAATTTTATTTCAGGCTCTCAGCAGCTTTTGAAAGATTTGATTATGCTTACCACTGTACGTTATAATAAATAACATTCATTTGTGCAACTGTTTTAACCCGTAGCTGAGTGATCTGATTTGGGGTTCGAGTACCATCATGTGATGTCAGAACAATTTCAGTGCACAATTTGTAATCTGAGTAAACATGATCACGTATATCTGTTTCATTGCAAGGCCTCAGTTGAAGTGATTCTTCTCACCCCTTCCCCTCCCCCAGCCGCATCCTCAGCCCTAGCCTCTTCCGTTAGTAAAATAAGGACTACAAAGACCTTGAAGTTTAGGTTTCTGTCAGATCTTTGGAAACCCCTAAAAGTCTTGCCAAAGTAGCTTAGTGGTTCATAGGTTTTCTTTCCCGGCCAAGGCAGAGAACTCACAGCTAACTTGTATAACCTTTATAACTTCAAGCTAATAGAAATGTTGCTTTTCAAAACCCATTCTTGTGAGCAGTTTTGTTTTTATAGAAAGGTTCAAGGAGCATCCACGTTTTCCTAATCTGCCATTCGGATGCAAATTTGAATGTTGCTCTCATGATCTTGTAACCCTCAGGATTCAAAGATCTCCACCACCACCGCCTCCCCCTCCCCACCCCCCAGTGATTTTGATCTAGGGTCTTGCTACTCAACTTCAGCCACCAGTCCAGCTTATACCACCCAGGAACCTGTTACAAATGAGGATCTCAGACCATGCCTCAAACCTACCGAATTAGAATCTGAACTTTTAAAAGACTCCCCTGGTAATTTTTGTGCACACTAAAATTTTAAAAGAACTGACCTAGGGTGCAAGGTGTCGCACCACATTACCCAGCGTCCATCTTGGGTCATGATACAGTTCTAAAATTCCACTTGGTGTTAATTAAGAATTCAGAGTTGTTACTTAAAATTTTATCAGATTTAAATGCTTTATATACATCCAGCTATTTCTCAAAGTATATGCAACTGGCTTTAAAATACTCTTGACTTTCTGAGTTCTTGTAGAAGAGGGAGAGATTTGATAGCCCCTCCCTGCCAGGGACATTCGGCAATGCCTGGAGACATTTTTAGTTGTCACAACTTGGGGTGAGGGGGGTGCTACTATCATCGGGTGGGTGGAAGCCAGCGATGCTGCTAAGGACCCTCTAATGCACAGGACAGCCCCCACAGCAAAGACTTAACCAGCTCCAAATTGCAATAGTTATAATGTTGAGAAACCCTGTTACAGAGGTATATAGTTTGTAGAGAAAGATTCAGATGTGCAGCTATACATTATAGAATGCCATAGGCAGGTGGAGCCTTGTGGCATGTCGTGATATGACCAAAGAACAGGTAGGCTGGCAGTGGCCCGAGTGATGATGAGGGACGTGGAAGGAAGGGAGTGGGGGAGCCAGACACAGGTGAGAGGAGACATCCAGGACAGACGATCACCAGTGCTCTGTGCACAAAGACAGTCAGCTTTACAGAACAGGAATGGGATTCAGAGACTAGACCCTAGGTATGAACTGGGGGGGCGGGGGGAGGGGGAAGAGACACACAAAGCTTCAGTCCTAGAGCAGATACTAGATATGATCCAAAATCATGTTAGGCCTGGAAAACAAGAAAGACTTTCAGGTGCTAGCCTGAGAGTACTCAGTGGATTTCAGGTAAATCCAGTAAAACAAGGACTTAGGAGCAAGACAAAATCCCGTTCACTGAAACTGGGACATCTCTGAGCCATCATCTCTGGGCAGCAGCAGGGGGTGACCTGATATGAACTGGCCAAGCGTTCAGCCACGGCGAACGTCTTAAATCCCTCCCAACCAAGAGAAGGCTTAGTGCAGAGTCTACAATATGGTTGACTTGCCAGGAAGGGGTCAAGTGTTTCCAACTATGGAGAAAGGTAAGCAAGAATGGAACCACGTCCTGACCCTGGCTGGTGAAAAATCCTGGGGTCAGAACTGGAATAGAGCTTATGATGTTCTTGGGTCATTTCCTTGCTGTACCGAACTTCAGTCATTTCAGAAAGATTATCTATTTTTCAACTGTAAAATTTCCTGGAAAAGATTTCTTAAAGATTGTGTTGATGCCTTATAATCCATCTAAGTCGAGCCTTCTTCCCCGTTCCTAACCCCAAATCCTCTTCTTGGGATGTCAGCTGGCTTTCATTCATCCCACCAGGGAGGCTACGTGCTTTCTAACATTCGGGGATACTGAACAACCCAAACTACGTCCGGAATGGCCCCGCCCAGCCTTCTCCTGTCTGGGGCAGAGAATCGCAATGGCATTAGCACAGCCCCAACCTCTTCATCCCTTTGATATTTGGACCTCCTCCAGGTCTGCCTGCTTGTGTTAGTCACCACTAAAATGTATTTATTAAACATACACTGTGTGCTGACTATCGTTTTAACAATGGAGGGCAGAGAAGAGACAATCTGCAAGAATACACATGGTTTTGTTGGTTTCTGTTAGTCTTTCTTTTCCCTCTCTCGAAGGAGTTGTTGATCTTTGCTGAGTTCATAGTCCAGTTGGAGAGACAGTCCTTAAGCTAAGTGCCATTGTCATATTTTGGTTGTCCTGCAAATGCTTTCACTGTGACCCTCACCTAAGGACAATAGAGTACACTATCATGTGAAATAGCTCTGATGTGAACTTAGCTGTAAATAAAAGTGGGATAAATGCATTTGCTCAGTTCCAGAGAAGGCATTATACTGCCATGTGGATTTTGTTTCAAATGAGCTGCAGAACAAAATTCTTCTCCACAGAAAGGGATTTATTCAACTGAATTCACTCACTTTGCTGCAACTGGATTAATTTCATTTCACATCATGTCTCTAAGTAGAAAAGTAAACTGATTTGCATCAGGCTAAATGGATATGTTGATGTATCTGAAGTCAGTAAGGCTTATTCCAACTAGATTACAACAATCATGGTGTCCTGGCTGTTTTAGCTTCTATAAAGTAGATGCAAAAGTGCACCAATTCGGTATGTGAAAACCAGCTTATAAAGTTACCATAGATGGAGATGTTGCAGAAGAAGAGAGAACGTAGATGTGTCAAATGAGATGAGCATTCCTCCCTTCCTCTCTCACTCCTCAGTGTTATAAAAAAATATTCATTTTATTCTGTACCCATGTTCTAAAAGTCACCATTTTATATTTTTGAATTGTGCTGCTAGAACTGCTCAAGACATATACCCAACTAACCCCAGTTATGGCTGAACAGGTATTGACTATGGGCTTTTGCTCAGTACTGTGCTAAGTACCACCATCTCCCCCCACCCTGCCCCCATTATGGACGACCCCCTACCCTTACTCCATCTTCTACCTTCTGCATCACTCTCGTTTTCAAAACCACAATCCCGTCGTCCCCCTGTGACTCTCAATCACTGTCTATCTTGGGACCCTTTCTTTCATTACTCCCAAATTGCTGACTTTATCCTGGTGTGCACTTCTAACACAATAAGGCTGCTAGTGGAAATTTTTCTGATTTCTATAGCTAGTTGTTTCTATAAGTAGTAGTTACTTTCAAAGGAAATAGCTTGTGGAGATGAGCCTATGGTGTCACGGGGCCGTTATATGGATCAAATGTAATAATGTGTATTAAAAAAACCATTTATAAATTGTTAACATGCTCTCCAAAGGTAAATTATGACTGCATTACGTGATTTTGAGATTTAAAAAGCAGCTGGATGATGTATAAAAATTCAGTAAGACTTAGTAGCAACTCAGTAGTTGAAAAAGGAAATAAGAGAATTTAGGGCATTGACCCCTCCATCAATAAGCTAGAGGCCCTCAACATTTTTTTTTAAAGATTTCTTATTTATTTATTTGACTGACAGAGAGAGAGAGAGAGAGAGAGAGTTCATAAGTAGGCAGAGAGGCAGGCAGAGGGAGAGGAGGAAGCAGGTTCCCCGCCGATCAGGGAGCCCAATGCGGGCCTCGATCTCAGGACCCCGAGATCATGACCTGAGCCAAAGGCAGAGGCTTTAACCCACTGAGCCACCCAGGCGCCCGAGGCCCTCAACATTTTTTTTTACAGCCAAAGCACACCCCTTTCATCGAGAACACACACTCAGTTGTAAGGACCGTGTCTGCTCAACATTCTGGAACAGGGCCTTCCCTCTTGCTCGAGCTACCCCATCCCCCCATAGCCTCCTTCCTAAATCCAAGCCAACCTTGAAGGATTAGCCCCAAAGCTACCCCCTCCCCAGACAGAATTAATCTTCTTTCTCCCCGGCACTCTTGTCAGCCTTACGTTAGAATTATTTATGTGGGCATCGATCCCCTCGGATGGTCTGTGAGGTGCTGAAAGGCAGGAGCCCTGCTAGCATCTGCCAGGCCAGGTGGAGTAGCCTGGAGAATAGAAGAGAATTCCACACACCAAAAATGGCCTCCAGCAAGGTTTTATCCTCAGAGGCTGGCCTCCCACACAGAAAGGTTTTTACTTGAGCAACTTTTGGACCCCGCTGCCATGGAACAGGGTTTGTTACAAAGACTCATAAAAACTCTTATGAGTGGTGGGTACATACAGGCATTTTCTTCTTCTCTGTACTTTTCTGTACGTTTGAAAATCCTATTTAAAGGTTACTGAGTGCAGTCACTTTTATTGTCCTTCGATTTTCAGCTCTGAAGTCTCCCTGTAATTTAAATTATAAAAATCATCCTTCAGGTTCCCAGCTTAGTTGTGTTTTATCTCCCGACCATGGTCCCCTTGAAATGGTTACTTCTTAGATTGCTCTTCACACAGTGCCAGATTGCATCGCACCCTTGTTGAAAGGACCTCCTTGTACGGGGCGGGGGTGGGGGTGGGGTTCTTGGAAGATGAGAAACACCACTTTTTAGCGCATGAAAAAAAAAATCCTTGAGCTGTTTTGTTATTTTCATACTTTATCTTTGGCAGAGCAGAAAGTCTTTTTTAGGAATCCTCTCTAAAACGATTAGCCATATGACTATTGCCAAGCACATAATAGGTGCTCAGTAAATATCTTAAAAATAGATTAAAATACTGTGCCCTTCTAAGTGAAAGATAACGTCAGTCATTTAAAACAGAAAGCAATGGGTACAGTTTCCAGTTGCTCCTCTTTTGTGCTCATTAGAAATCATAGAAAAATGGGATGATGGGGGAAAGTTCCGACAATGTTATGGAAACTGCATTCATGAGAGCAGATTGTAATTTTGTGTACAATGGTTTGATACACAATTATTCAAGAGATTTACTGTCATCACAGTTTAAAGCCGTGTTGTTACCGTAATAGAAGATTGGCCCGGGGCCCTCATCTGATACCAAACTCTCTAGCATCTCCTCTGCTTTTTCATCAGCAGTCCACGTCCCCTCCCCTCCCCAACTCTGTGCTGCAGTCTTGGCACAGACCCCTAACCTAAAACTCCAGCCAATTCCTTAACAACACACTTTCTCCTCTTCACCTGCCAGATGCTTCTTGTTCTCAGACACCGCTCCCTGAAATCGGGGGCTTTCAATGAGTTAAAAAGGGAAATATAGAATTACCTAGCTCTACCAGTATTTTAAGTGTTCTTGTAGACTTAATGAGAGCTCTTGTACAAAACCACTTGAACTCTTTCTTAAGATATGGTCTTTTTTTTTTTTTCCCCCCCTCTTGGATTGAGCTGTTGACCTTCTGGATATAGGACTAGTTATTACCTCAAGTATGTTTGGAACTATTCTTGCCCTAACCATTCTAAAATGTAATTAGCATTAAGACATCATTGTAGGAGCACATCCCCTTGGGCTGGGATCTCATTAGACAGCACAAACCGAACGAATATTGTACGTGGTCCACACTCAGAGGAAAAAATCTCTAAGAGAAATCTGTGGCACTAGGGGAAAAGTTAAAACTGGCGATTTTGTGAGCCCTCTTTTGCTCGTTTATTTGATTTGTCTAAGGATCCAAACAGAGCAAGGATTGTGGTTCTTCTGTTTGAAAAATGAAAGCAACCCTTTTTCTCAGAATTCTGCTTATGCAATGTGGCTGTTCTCACAGCTCCGGGTCAACCAAAACCTAAATAATTCATTTTAGAGCTCTAGCTCTTCCCCCTAAGAAATGCATCTCATTTTAAGGCGCGATGCCATTTACCTTGGGAGCAACAGATATGATAGAGAATGAATATTCTCCAGGAGGTAGTGAACCAAGGTGGGGAAAACTGAGGCCCAAGCAGGTGTAATATAACTCATGGGTTATTCATGCTCCTCCTTGAACATTCCCCATCTCTTCCACCATAGAAGGAGCCTTTTATTTTCTGAGTTGAAAACCATTTAAGGCTGCCTGCTTATTTATTTCAATATGTGTTCCTAACTCTTGGACCAATCCCAACCGTTATGAAAACTTCTATGAATAATAATGAAGCCTTCATTCCTGGGGATCCCAAAGGTTATCATTTCTAGTTCGTTGCAGGGCACTTTGGATGCCCCAGTCAAGCCTTAAGTGCTTGGAACCTTCGGGAAAAAGCTTGCCTGATTCTGCCATTCACCTCCTTTATAAGTCTATAATGTGTTTTAATGTGCAGAGATATGTCATATAAACAGTAATTTCTCATTATTATCACAACATTTTTCCTTAATTGCAAAACTATATCTGACCCGAATTTATTCTCGTCATGGCTTGCGTGCACAAGCAGAGTCTCGTTTGCCTCTACAATATATTAATAATGTATTTATTAGCTTCCCAGTGCTGCCCAAACACGGAACAGAAAGGATTTCTCTAAATCATGAAACATGAAATGAAGCTAACACTTTGTTAATTATATTTTAAGGGCAGCCTCAGCATTAGTTAGCAGAATGAAATTTAGGCCGAATTTTTGAGAGAAAATAACAGAAAGTAGCGCTCAATTAAGAAAACATTTGTTTAGCACCTACTGTGTGCAAATTCTGAGAGGCAAAGGAAGCCGAGACAAATACAATTGGCACATTTAGTTCTAGAGTTATAGTTAAAAGACAACAAAGGGCAAGGTAGTATAAGTATTTTGATGTAGTGTTAATTAGCTTAAATATATTAGATTGAACCATATGAAATTGACAACATCTGACCATTTTTTACCAAAAGAAGTGGCAATTTCATATGATTCAACCTAATACCACTGTACTCTTAAATTGTACCAGCCCCTAAAACACTATCTTGTTCATTTTCTTAAGTTATTCATTTCAAGTTGAAGCTATCATTATTAGAAAATCAGTACAAGGTAAATACAGGTCAGAGATTTGACTCCTGTTTTTTATATTTATTTTTATAAACTCAAAATTAACATATACTTTGCAGATCTAAAATGTCTGATTATATTAGATACTTTTCTTTATTTGACTGAGAGTCATGGACCTTGCTACCTGTCCCTCAATTCCTCAACTCAGTTTTTCATGCCATTTCCATTGTGATCTTCGTGCAAAACCATCATCTCTGTTCCCTTGTTTTCTGCAGAGATAGATGTGTGATTGCAGAACACTGTGCTTTTTAAAAATATTTCTCTATGGGAGATTAAATCTAACACCTAGTCTGCCCCCAAATTACAGGTTTCTGAGAAGTCAGAAGAGGTTGCCGCACATGTATTCCACTAAATCCACTCCTTTAATTCCTTCAACATTAAACAAATAGTTACCAAGCACCTATTTTGCACAAGCATTGGAGTTGGTCCTCTGCCAAACATGTAGTTGTAGGAGCAAAGGTGTATGCATTAATATAAATACAAATTTAATACTACCTAAATACCAGGCACTGCTCCAAGCACTTGACACATATTAATGTATTTAACCCTGCCCAACAGGGTGGGTACCATTGTCCTATCCATTTTAAAGATGAAGAAACTGAGACCGGAAAGGTTAAGTGACCTTCTAGAACCCAAACGTTTAATCAAAGGCACCAATAATCTATCTAGTCATTGTGGGGGACCCAAAGTTAAAAAGCAAGTGCTTCTCCCAGACTATGGACTCAAAGTCTGACAAATTTGCCATGTTTGCTGATGCCCTAAAATAGTAAGTACCAACCCAGGCCAACTTGTGTATAATTTCAAGAAACATTGTGGCCCTGGGTCTCCTTCCAGCCCAGGACACTAAAACATGCCTCCTTGAGGCCCTCAGCACACACTGGGACACACGCGCTGACCTACACATTCTTGCAGAGTCACATCTTAACCCAAATCTTATCGCAACCCCGCCAAAGGCCAGGCACTATCAAAAAAATTTTCACTCATCTTCTTCCCGTTAGGCCCCATGTGTGAACACTGATAACAGATCTAAATTCGAAGAAAATCAACAGAAGTCATCTCAGTCAACCTGAAAAGTGTAGTGACTCATTCACACCCTTTCACAGGGCTCCTACTGGGCTGCCCTGGTTCCCTGGAACTAGCCTCCAGGCCTCCTGCAGCTGGGCGAGCACAGCACGGGCGTGATCACTCTCTCCTCCGAGGACCAGATGAGCCTTGACTTCCTCAGCTAGGCCTCTGAGCGGCTCAGCCAGCTGCTCCTGTTCTGTGCAGACGATGACCCCACTGCTTATGTCCCCGGGGCAGGCTAAAAAAATAATAGGGAAGAAGATGCTGACTTTCCAGCCCCGAGAGTATATTCCTTCACTCTGGAGCTAAAATCATAACATCTAAATTTGACTCGACTTATGTCTGCTCTTATAAACCCTGTGTGCAGACTGCCGAAAACAACTCAACATCTCATTAGAAAGACAAGAGCTGGTGGGCCAGCTCACTAGAACAAAGAAAAGAAAAGCAGGTTTTCGAATTTCACCACACGCGTACGGATACACCTGCACACGCGTTGATGTAGTGAAGCCCAGGAGACAGCAAGTTGCCCTGACAATGAAGGGCATTTTATGTATTCAAGGATTTTCTTGTTCAAACTTAAATGAGCCACAGGAACTTAACAGAGCTAAGCTTCAGGTTTCCACCCTGAGAGGAAGGTCTGGTTTCTTCGTCAGCCTCTAGCAAAGCTCTGAGCAGAGTACGTGAGAGCAAGGGCTCAGCGGCCAGACAGCCCCGATGGGATCTCAGCTCCACCATTTTCCAGCCGTGACCCTGGGGAGTTCCTTAACCATCGGTAATGATGCCTCCACTTTCTCACCTGTAAAATGGGAGTAATACAACGGAAATTAACCTGCATGGGTTTGTCCTGAGGATGGGTGGAAATAACACATGGGGAGAGGTTTAGAACAATGCCTGGCTCTGAGTAAGCCCTCCTCACATGCCAGTTATTTGTAAAAGTAACTTGAAGTGAGTTCCTGTAACCTACTTGAAATTGAGTTCTTTTCTGTTTTAACTTAAATTTTGTAGCACTGTGATCTCATTTTTTTCTTCTTTTGTGTGCATGCAGAAAGAGGATGTTTAGCTGTCCTTGGAATACAATCTTCCCTTTCATTAAAAACCATTATTAAGTCTCTTTAAGTTTCTCTCCTGCAGTAAATGATCCAGATTACTTAATTGTTCCGCTTTACATGCTTTAATCATTTATTTGAACTTCTCAACCATCCAGAGTTAGTACACACAGAAATATCATCTAGGAAACTTTGATTTTGAAATTTCTTATCATCTGCAGTCCATGAGCTCAAATGTTTAAAATCCATTGTCCGGAGTTCTTTACTATATCAGTCAGCTGGCTTTCCTCTGCTACTCTGCCACAAGTGCCCTCGTTTCCAACTGCATAGCTTAGCACAAGCCAAAACAGAGGAGACCATAGGTCATTCATTCATTCATCCAATTTTTATCGGGGGCCTATTACGGGCCAGGCACTGTGCTATATGATAAAATTACAAACAAGACACTGCCTACTTGGAGGAGTGTACAGCTTGACATAGGAAGAAGGAAGAAGGAAGACATAGAAGTAAACAAACCATTGCAAAAAATCTTCCATGAGATGCTGTCCTTGACTTGAGAAGGTGGCAGGATACCCTTGGGGCAAAAGGGAGGGAGAACTCAGCTCTACTTGGTGGGTCTGGGAAAGTTACACAGAGAGGGTGACTTTGGAGCCATATTAATGGGTGGCAAGGATTGGGGAGAAGGAGGAGGAGTCTTCAAGGAAGAAGCAACACCTAGGAACTATCTGCACATCACTTCGCCAGGGAACCTTCCATGGTGCTGTTATGACTGGGTCCTGGGGTCTAGGAAAGATTCAGAGTCATAGGCTGCAGAAAGTCAGCAGGGAATGTCAATGTCACATGTAAAGATCAATATATGTATTCCTTACTAGTTATTTTTTTAAATGCCCCTTCATATATATGATATATATGAGTTAAATAATATTCATGGAGGAGTCTTCATTTTTTAAAGATTTTATTTATTTATTTGACACAGAGAGAGAGCACACAAGCAGGGGGAGCAGCAGGCAGAGGGAAAAGCAGACTCCCTACTGAGCAGGGAACCTGATCCCAGGACCCTGCGATCATGACCTGAACCAAAGGCAGACACTTAGCTGACTGAGACACTCAGGTACCCCTTCATTTTTAATTTTCTAGAAAATGATTTTTCAAGTACAATAAGATGTTAGCATTATTTCCATGTTTATGCCTAATACAGTATTTATCTACTTACTTGTTTACTTACTTATTAGCTGTCTCCCCATGGAGTAGGTAATCTCCATGAGGTCAGGGACTTTGTTGCCTCTTTTGGTCAAATCTACATCCCCAGCACCTTAAACAGTGTTTGACTCATGATAGGTGCTCAACAAATATTTGTGGAATTAATGAATAAATTTCCATGTGGGTAAAAAGAAACGATCATACCCTTTACTAATGGGGAAAAAAGAAAAGAAAAGAAACCTGGACTTAAAACAGTTTTTCATGAACAGATCCAATTTGTAAAAATGGAACTGAGGTTTAAAAGCTATTTTTCTTCCTGAAGCTCTGCTTCTGGGAAAATCACAGCTGCCAGCTTAGATGGTGGTTTTAACTGCCCAGTTACAAATTCTGCACAGTTGTACATATTGGCAGAGCTCAGCTTCCTTAAATGCTCTTGGATCAGTAAGGAAATGGTGATTTTCCTTATTGATTTAATGCCGGTTCCTCTTCTGTGAAAAATCCCGTGTGCTGCTCAATGGAACACACACAATAAGAACCGAACACTGGGGGCCGCAAATTAAGTAAGTCACTCATGTTCCTCTTCAGTCCTGTGATGTTAAACCATTTCTACTTTCGAGCTGGAGTGTTCAATCATTTTTCCCTTTAAATTTAGCAGAGTGATTATTCCTCCTGGCGAATTGTACATATGCTCCTTTTGATCTGCGCAATAGCTCATTCCTGGATGAACTTTAAGCTCTGAGGGAACGCCTCTAAAATACTGTTTATGAATCGCCGGAGAAATGTTTCACATTCTTTTTACTCCAAAATGGTTACAGCAAACCATTCTCCCGAGGTTCCCATTTTCCAAGAAGACAGAAAAAGGACCTTGGGCCACAGGGCTATGATGACACAATAATAATTCTACCTCCCGTGGATTTTACTCAGTGGTCTCCTAGAGGGTACAATGGAGGAAAGCCATTGTCAGCGATTATTTACCACGAGCAGGGTACTGAGCTAGGTCCATAGACTACAAAGAGGGACGAGGCTTGGTTCCTATCCTCTGGAGCTTACAAATTAATTGGGGAAGTAAGACACAAACCAGAAAGTGAAATTAATAGTCACTAATGAACAACACAGTAAAGGCCACACAGAATGCCGAAGAGGATGGGGTAGCGGTAGCCAGACAGCGTTCCTAGAAGAGACGGTCTTGAATTTGAGTTGGACCTGTAGTGGGGGGCTGGAAGGAGAAGAAGCAGAGCAGTAGGGATCTTCATGGACGCCGTTGCCCGGGGTCCCTCCTGGCTGAGGTGGAAGTTGCGGCGGGTAGGGTAGCGGGTAGATTGAGGATGGCCTCGAATGTCACTCTAAGAACTTAGTGCTTGATTCTATAAGTAAAGGGGAATCAGTAAGAGTTTTTGAGCAGAAAGGATATAAGCTCAGCAGTGCTTTAGAGAAATGTAATCAAGCAGCGATCCGTGCTATGAATTTAATTGCAGGTTCTTCAGAATTGAGAGAATGAGACCCTGACCCAGGCTGGGGAGAGTAGGATATCTCCATCACGTAGCACATTCTCGTGAAGACTTCTTAAGGGCTTCTGCTGAACTGCCCTCGGCATGCCTGTCCATCTCTGTCCACCATAAGACAGTGATGCTGGGATACTATGTGCTGCTGGGATGTGGACTCGTGCCTTCAGAGCCCCATGGTTTGCACAGGGAACAGGCCCAGCTGCGGTCTACACACAAACCTCAGAGACTCTAGGCAACTTACCCTCCAGAAGCTGGGAAGAGTCCTAGAGCCCACAGAGCCCACATCCTCAGTTTACTCCTACAGAAGACAGCCCTTGCTCAGGTTCACACAGCTCATCAGTGATGGGTGCAGTGACTTACAGCACGTGGGCAGTGCTTCCAAAGCAGATTCAAAGTCTGCTTTGCAGTGTGTGTGTACAAATTCTGGCACAATCCAGAAGAATTTTTTTTTAAGATTTTATTTATTTATTTGACACAGAGAGAGATCAGATCACAAGCAGGCAGAGAGAAAGGGCAGAGAGAGAGGAGGAAGCAGGCTCCCCACTGAGCAGGGTGCCCGATGCAGGTCTCGATCCCAGGACCCTGAGATCATGACCTGAGCTGAAGGCAGAGGCTTTAACCACTGAGCCACCCAGGCGCCCAATCCAGAAGAATTTTAGTCCTAACTGGGGTAGTTAAAGCTCCTTTCTTTACTTGCCCCCAGGCCCTCCCAGCCAGAGCCAGACCCCTGCCTGAGGCCTTGCTTCTTTTTGGTCAACTCCTGGCCTCGGCGCTTTCCCCGAACACCCTCGAGCTTCTAAGTCGCTACTCACAACCTACCGTTTCTTGCGTCCTGCCATCAATTATGCTCTCTCCTTTGGAACACTTGACAGCTCCAGCTCAGGCATCACCACCTTCAGGAGACCCCGCTACACACGTCATGGCCTCAGCCCCTCCCCTAGGTAAACTAAGGTCTCCCTCCTCAGCCCTCCATGCTACCCTTGCACAGGGCCCTCTCCCCGCGTCTCCATGATGTCTTATCATTGCCTGTTTATGGGCCTGCCTTCAACTGTGAGCTCCCTGAGGGCAGGGACTGTGGGTGTGCAGCACTGAACATGCAGCATCTAGCACATTCTAAGCCACATACTGGCACGTCCCAGGCATTCACTCGTCTGATGAATGAATGAATGACACTTGCCTTCTTGGTGCATTCATATATTTAACAAACATTTATTAAGCAACTACTATGATCAGCACTGTGGTTGTCGCATTAACATGTCAAAATACACAGAGGCACTCAAGTTCCAAATTATGTGTGTATAAATTATGCATGTGGAATGTTAACATGCACACACAGTGGAGACCGCATCCACATCTACAAACACCAAAGCTAGCCAATGCAGTAAACTACATGCCAGATGTCTCTGAAATTTACAAAGAACCAAGCACCAAAAATGACAGTTAGCTCCATAAGGCCTGTAAGAGAAAAAGAGAAAAACGTAAAAGAACAAAAGAACCTCCAGCAGAAGGAAGTGGCTATGGTTTTGGTTTTTTTTTCTATGCCCTAGGGCCGGGGGTGGGGAAGATTTATAAAAGCATTCTGTGCTGGGCAGGTTCATGTAAGTCTGAGTTCCTCAAGGGTTGGCACTTAGGAGCTGTTAGGAAAATTCATTGCCATGCACAAGTCAGGGGACTGTTTTTTCATTCCACCGGAAATTGTTAATGGGGACTGCATTAGTGGCCCCTTATTGCTTTGCCTGATAGAGAGACAGCAGGTTCACCCAAGCAATTCTGGAGCTCTGATCACTGCCAATTAGGGGAGCATTGTCTGGCTGCCATAATCAAGTGAGTATAAATATATTTATTGTGATTGGAAGGGGGAAGGGAGACAGCAGAGAGATTAAGGCAGAAGCTGCCGACCCTTGCCTGGCTCCCACCTGGATCAGACTGAGCTTTTCTGTCCCCCGGCCCTCAGTAAGCGGTCACTGGCTCTCTGAGGTGGAATGCACAGTTGAGAATTCAAGATGAGAACTGTTTTTCCCAGAAGGGGCCTTGTCTCTCCTAATCTTTTTTCCTTGCTTCTTCCTCCCCTTTTGCTCATTTGCTTCCATAGAAGCTGAACAGAGAAGAGAAACCAAATGCCATGGCGATCACATTTTAATTCTGCTCTGTCTGCCCTGCAACCCCCACTTAGCGTACCTGCAGCTCTGAGGGCTCGCAGGCAGGGCTCGCTTGCCCGGGTGTTCGAGTCTGTCTGGCACGGGGTTTATTTCATTGTCGGCTGTGGAACTTTTGCAGGAATATCTGTGATGTGTCTCAGAGCTGGGGTTGAAAGACCCTGATAAAAATAGTTTCCTGCAGCGGACTGATATGGGAGGGATCTCTCACATTTAAATGGCTAAGAAGGGAGGCACATTCAGGCACATCTGGTGGCGTTCTTGTCTGACTGGAGAGCGGGGTCTGTGTAAGCATCTGCACAGGTTTGAAAATGCAGACTGCCTCTAGTCAGCCCCAAACAAAGAGCTGGGTCGGATACAAACGGCCGAACCACACTGTCACAGTACAGGCAGAACGGAGCTCAGGGCTGAATTTCAGACTCTGGGCGGGGCCGGGCTGCTCCATCAAACACATGACCCGTCCTCTCACCCTTGACTCGCGGGTGACAGCGCTGACGGAGCTGAGGTGATTTCCGCTCTTTTCCTCCACCCTCGTCCTGTGAGTGCTGCTCGGCCTCAGCACCGGGGGCGGGACACCCTTCCTCGTGGCCACGACAGGGTCAGGAGCCCCCTTCCCCCTGCCTTGTGTCCTGTTCCCGGCAGCCTCCAGTCTTCGACTGGAAGTCTTCCCGACTACGAATTGCCCTCAGCCTGTCTTCTCGAACTGGACAGGAACTATTTTATTACCAGTAGCACAGATATGGTACGTGACGATATAAGGGAAGGGGTAGATACACAAAATAAATTTCTAGCAATCGCTCAGCCTGAAGGCATCTGACCACCCTTATCCAGCCTGTTCCTGCTAAATTGTTCCTTCCTCAGCTGCTCAGAAATTGTCAAATTCCTTTCACCCAGCTACCAGAAACGAGTATTTTGCTGAATTTTCAGGTCTTAATGGACGAAATACTTCATTTTTCTGTTTTCTACCTCTTGCCAGATAGATCGTTTTTTGAGAACTAGAGCTCATTTATCTCCAAGGGAGGAAGAAAAGTCATTCCATATTTACTGGTTAACAAATTATCACTTAGAGGAAAAATACAGAGAAACTCTCACTGTTAATAAAGGGGTTATTCCCCTTGGCTGAACCCTGGCTGACGGACAGCCACTGTTCCCTTCAAGTTGGCTTAATTTTCTCTCACTCGTTTTGGTTTCCTTGAACCAAAGAGATGTCTTGATTCTTTCTTTCTTTGATTCTGCTTTTGAGGAATGCGCCTGTATCCTTTGGGTCTGTTTCTTTTGTAAGCTGGTTCAGTTAAACCCATCGCATTTGTTGAGGAGGCTGTCGCATTGGGAGCTGTGAGTCCCTCTGAAATAGTCCCAGCCTGAAAGGTGGATGGAGGCACTCATCTGAATGCTAACTCCCTCCCTGTCCATTGGTTTTCTGCTGTGTAGACGAGGGCGTGAAATGACTATCTAGCAAGACACAGTGCCTGGTCAGAAACCGAGCCTGGGTTTGGTAGTCAGTGAGACCTGGGTTGTAGGGCACCTCCCTTTCTCTTCTGAGTCATATAGCCCTCATTATAGATCCTGATGGGGACAGCAAGGCCGTCTATTCTTCTGTCCTTGGCTGTTCTCCATAATAAGAAGCCAAACAACGAAGAGTCCGGTGTGACCATATAATGTTGGGACAAGTTACAGACCGCTGCAAGAAGATAGTTTTGTCCTGAGCATTGAGGTGGCATTTAGGCCTTGTATTTGATGCATGTCATTTAGTTACAGGGTAAAACCTCTTGAACACTCATAAAGCTCTGGATCTGGTTGGATATTACATCTTACCTCATTTTGATTCTTTGTACTCAGGGTGCTTCCTGCTAAGAAATGATAATAGATAAAGATCTGGTTAATAGTATTGTACCAATGTCAGTTTCCTGGTGTTGATGCTGTCCCATGGTGATGTACAGGGTCACCACCGTGGGAAAAGGATGAAGTGGACAGGGGAACTCTCTGGACGATTTCTGCAATTTCCTGTGGGTCTGTAATTATTTCAAAATAGAAAGTTTAATGAGAGAGAGAATATGGAATGGCAATTGGGAGAAATGGGTGATCATCTCGGTTTTACTTCCTGGGACTGAACAAATATTTACATTTTATTTGCTTCTTCCTCTCCTTTTTGCATACAGATTATGTGAGCAGTCAGCAATAAAGGGCTCATTTTTCTGTAGAAGAGAGAAAAAGAAGTAGAAGAGCAAGAGAGCCCCTGCCAACATTGTGTTAGAAGGCCTTCTTCTTACCCCTTTTCACCCTCTACCTATACAAACTTACCTTCTGCACTCACACTCACTTTGTCCTTCCTTCCCATTCCAGGGGAGATGCGTACAAATGAATTCCTCCACCTACACAAGGTTGCCCCATGTGAGTTCCTTCTAAGCCTGGGTTTTCATAGCCATCTATATGGGACTAACTTCCAACTGCATATGTCTACTCAGACTTGTATTCTGAGATCCACACCATAAATCCAACTCCTGCCTAGGAATCTCTACCTAGATGTTTCTCAAGCATTTCAAACTCCTTCCAAAGTATCTTTTCTTCCCTTAGTGCGTTATCTCTGAAAATGTTATCACCATCTACCATATTGTCCACAGCAGAAAGACGAGAGCCATTCCAGATCCATGCTGGTCAATATGGTCGCTGGTAACCACATGTACTATTAACTACTTCAAATATGGTTGGTCCAAATCAAGATGTACTGTAACTGTAAAATACACACCACACTTAGTTCAGAAAAAAGAATACAAAATATTTCAGTAATATTTTATATTGATTTCGTGTTGAAATCATAGTATTTGAGATACATTGTATTAAAATAAGTTATTAAAAATTAAATTTTAAAGATGCTGCTGAGATATTTGAAGTTACATATGTGGCTCACATTTGTGGCTTGCATATTTCTGTTGGAGAGTGCTGCTCTAGACTCTTCTCTGCCTTTTAGCCATTGATAGTTGGCCAAAGTAATAGACAAGTCACCATATTAAGTGTGCAGGCTGAATTTGAATCCTGGCTCCAATACGTTTTGACACATGTGACCTTGGATAGTTTTTTCACCTCTTTGCACTCAGTTTTCTAATATGTCAGATGGATAGAACAACAGGTCTTACTCCTCAGGACCTTGCAAGTGTTAAATGGGATAACATGTAAAGCACTTACTATTGAGACAAAAGCCCAAGGTCAAGGAAAGAAGCAAGGTCTTTCACTGTCATATTAGGCCCCCATCATTTCTGGCCAAGACCACTGCAGTGGTTTTTTTGTCTCCAGTTTCACACCACTCCCCAATCCTTCATACTGCTGCCAGATTAAACATTTCCTAATGCAGATGTTATCAACACTTTCCGTGATTCCCCTTCACCCACAGCATGAGGTCTAATGTCCTGGTGTGCTGTGCAAGGTCCTCCATGACCTGCCCCCACCCAAATCACCAGGCCCAACTCCTGCCAGTTCATGATGGTTATAATGAACCAAATGAGCTCCACAACTATTTACAAATATCATTCCCTCCATCGGTGATGTACATGCCCTCTACTTGTCCACAAGACTCAGTTTCTTTGTCATCTCACTTGGGAAGCTCCCCCCAGCCCCTCCTTCACCTGTACCTATCCCAGACTGGACTAGGAACCGCTCCTTTGGGCTCCTCAACCACTTGAGGTTTGTCTCTGTTACCAGACGGATCTCATTTGTTTGGTCAACTTGTCTGTCTTTCCTTCAAGACTGGGAGCCAGCTGAGGTCTAGGACGTCTTCTTTAATCCACTCTGGATCTCCACGTGGAGCACAATCCCTGGCACAAAGTAGGGCCTGGTAGATGTCTACTGAGTGAATGCACAAAGCAAGGAGATACTCCCGAGAGAGATAAGGAGAGTGAAGGCCCTGTGAGGTCAAGCAGCAGAAAATATGAGGACCAGACCGAGGAGAAGTCACCACTGCTGGCCATGGAGACAGAGTTGGGAGAGAAAATCTGGACAAGGAGTCAATAATGGAGGATTTGAAATGAAAGAGACTAAAACAAGAGGGGCGCCTGGGTGGCTCAGTCGGTTGAGCGGCTGCCTTTGGCTTGGGTTATGATCTCAGGGTCCTGGGACTGAGTCCCGCATCGGGCTCCCTGCTCAGCGGGGAGCCTGCTTCTCCTGTTCTCCCTGTGCTCTCTCTCTCTCTCTCTCTCTCTCTCTCTCTCTCTCTCTCTCTCAAATAAATAAACGAAATCTTTAAAAAGAGAGAGAATAAAAAAGAGAAGATTGTGAAGGGAACAGAATGGCATTAGGTACTGTTGGGGATTCAGTAGCTTCTCTACAGTAGTTCCAGGAAGAGGCAAGGCTCTAGAAAAGCACAAATCATATTTAAAAAAAAAAAAAAAAAGGATGAGGTATCAGCAACCAATTCAAGGATTATTTGTCATAGGGACTGGAGACACAGGTAATACAAGTAAATGTCAACCTGGTGACTATGTGATGGGACTACTAATAAGTCACGGGGTGGTGCCCAGGAGGTGGTTTTTGTTTGTTTGTTTGTTTGTTTGCTTGTTTGTTTGTTTGTTTTTTTACTGCGGTGCAAATCCCAAGCTTAGAAAAATTTGACAAGTTATAGATATGAGAGCACAGATAGTGAATTTGAGAACAATAATGCAAAATGCCAGAATAATCACAAGAGAAGCGTCTGAATGTGTAAGAAAGCTTAGAGGAGTCCTGCTTTACTACAAATATGGATTACAAGAAAATTCACTTACAGAAACAGAAATTCCAATCTATCACACCTACTTATCAAAACCCATAGTATGCCAGAATGCTTAACAGGAAAAGCGTGCCTTTTGGCCGCACCACATGGAAAGTCACAAATAACACATGAAAGGCAGAGCAGGTGGGAAGTATGACAGTTTTGTGGCTCCCAGCATATATGAAGGAGAGCATATTCACTTCCTCATGCAAACCATAACCTTCAGAGGAACACCTAAAGGCTTCATTCCAAGACCTCGAGTCTCATGCCACAAGTTGGCCCACTCCCCAGTTTTTATGTCAGAGACCCTGAAGGGCAAGCATTGTGTGAGATGAAGGGCAGCGGGCAGAGCAGAGAGGACAGGGTGGAGTGGTCAAATGACTCCTTGCCATCATTTTTAACAATGCACCATCTTCCCCTGTGAGAATTTTGGGGACAAAGTAAACATTTGGGATATACTTATGCTAGAAAACTTACACTAGAAGGATGCCTGGGTGGCTCAGTCGATTAAGTGGCTACTTTCAGCTCAGATCATGATCCTAGAGTCCTGGGATCAAGTCCTGCATCAGGCTCCTTCCTTGGCAGGGAGCCTGCTTCTCTCTCTGCCTGCTGCTCCCCCTGCTTGTGCTCTCTCTGACAAATAAATAAATAAAATTTAAAAAAAAAGAAAGAAAAGAAAGAGAGAAAAGAAAACTTACACTACAAAATTTGTCTGAAATTCAAATCGAACTGGGCGTTCTATACTTTATCTAGCAAGCCTACCTAGTGAGGGATACATTTTCTCACTCATTCTTCCTGAGAGCCACAGTCTCTTGGTCATTGCTAGCTATCATGGAATATGCATAAAGTCGCAGCAGCTAACAAGCAAGAAGGGCCCTATGTATGCCAGGCACCATAGTAAGTGTTTTAGATGGTTATATCAAATATTCAAATATCTTCACAGGAACACTAAGGCAGGTACCATTATTATTATTCCTGTTTTAAAGGTGAGATATATGAGACTCAGACAGATGAAATAACTTGCTCAGGATCACCCAGATAGCTAGTGGTACAGCCAGGATTTGAACTCTGGTAGCTGGACTCCAAAAAGTCAGGTGCTTGCCCTGAACGCTCACTGAACGCAGCGGCAGCACCATGCGAGGGGTAAATACATTGAGTCTCCCAGGAGAATAAGAGAGTATGACAGCATAGGGTGTGACTAGGGCAGACACCAAGTAAGGCTTAGAAGGGGCAGTTGCAGTTAGACCTAATGTCTTTGTTTACATTAGAAAAGTGTACCCCTAACTTTAAGCAGATGCAGCCCCACATCAGGACTCAAGGCTTGATAGAAGAGCACTGGTTGGATTTTAACCCCCACTGCAGCCTCAGCCACGGGCCCTTGTGCAGTAAACAACCTGCACAACTGTACATAGTAGCCTGAGTTAGGTGGCAGAAGGAGGACCAGTGTAGAGGTGAGGATGCAGAGGAAGTGCTTAGAGAATAATGAAAAGCCATCCTAAGGCATGTGTGCATGGGCGTGTGGTATTCTGAAGTCTAGAGAGATGGGGAAGAGATTGCTAAGGCCGGAAGTGGCAATAGGAGAGTCTCGAGTAGATCTGGGAGGTAGCATGACAACATGGCATCAACAAATTCTAAACGGGAAATGACTCTCAGAAAATGTGCGCCAGAAAACTTCAACATACAGGAATCCTTTCTCCAGTAAGCAAATGTCATGGGAGGGGGTGGAGAATGGGGGCACGGGAGAGAAGGTGACAGCAGCCGATTTAAAAGACATAAAAGGACACTCAACAGACTGGAAAAGTGGACAAGGAGTGGGGAACAGAAGACAGAAAAGAGGGCAAGTGAGTGAAAAGATTAATTTCTTCCACATTGCATTTCCCAGGCATGATCCTGAAAGGTTTGCTGACCCTGTTCTGGTTTATGTTATTTTCCTATAAGGTTATTAGACTGCCATTTAAGGAAAGGGCATAGGCATGGCCCAGTTTGATCTCAGCAAGGCATTTGGCTGCATTTTTCATGAGACCCTAGAGAAGAAAATGCAGAAAAACATGGCAGAATGATAACTACTTCATCTGGTGGGTTCGGAGCTGATGCTGAGAGAGTGCTGATGAATAACTTCACGGCAACCTGGAGGGAGTCATTCAGTAAGAAACTGAGTTTAGAGATATAACCAGTTTGCTTATGATCACATAGCTGGTGAATGAAGGAGCCAGGACTCAAGCCCAGCTCTGCCTGACTCCAAAGCCCACATCCCACTTATTATGAAATAAAGACCAAAAAGGCATTAAGCCCGCTTGTGAGAAAAAAAGTCAGAAGAGAAACCAGAGGGGAGGAATACAAATCTGGGCCCAGACGAATCATGATGGATTGAAGAACTGGCCGACGGCAAGGACCAAAACAAGATCGAAATAAAAAAGATTAAGTTTGAACCTCACATCTTGGCTCCCAGAAGCCTCTTGCAGATGCGAAGTGGAGGGGCCTGACGTGACCCCGCCTTGCTCTGGGGAACGTTTGTGCTTTCGTCCCAGTGTTTGCTGTCTAACCCCGAACAGCCGAGAGAGTAACAGGTTGTTAAAGCTCCGTTGTGCAGAGGAAGTGATTAAACAGTGCCCTTCCACTGAGCCCAGCTGAGACCGTTTCTCGAATACTGAGCTGACTTCTAGGTAACACATTTTAAGAAGAAACAGATATCACAAACTGTGATATTACCTGAAGGAGATGACCAGGAGAGCAAAGCGTCTGAGCCTCGTCACACAGAGGGTGGTGGAGGAGCCAGGGATAGAAACATTTGGGACTTGCAAGAGTCATCTTCATACATTCAATTGTTTTTTCCTCCGTAGGACAGAATTCAGACTGAAAATTATAGTGAGACATTTGGTTCGGTAGAACCAACTCACCAAGCTGCTTAGGTGCTTCCAGTTCCATCTTCCCTATGACCATTCTCCATCATCTCAATAAATTAGGGAAAGACAGGGCCAACTTTCTGGGTCACCTCCAACTTGGAGAGCCTAAGGTTTAGGGGATCAAGACTGGCAGTTAAAAAGGAAGAGACGACATTAAGCAAAGCAAATACAGGTATTCCTCACTTCCAGCGAGCTCTAATTATGACCTAAGTTTCCAAAAAAGACAAGAATATTTTAACCGTTCATCTGACACAAGTAATGTGCCTTAGCATCCCTCCTACTAGAAGCTTTCTAGTACCTTTATGGGGTGACTTGATGTATAAAAATGTAGTTACCTCCAACGTTCGAGGGATAGATTTATCGAACAAAGCCAGGTAAACTGTTATATGGGTTAACGTCCAACTTCGGCAAACTTTGAGACCAGCGAACTAAAAAATGACCAGCATTCCAGTAACAAGTGGGGGTTTGGGAATATAAGTAAAAGTGACAAGAAGATTGACGCAATTGTGGTCACAGAGTCATCTACTCTCTGGTTTCGTGCTCTGCCCAAGTAAGGATTAAGGTAGCACAGGGTGCAGATGGTGAGGGAAGAGAGAGAGGGTGCTGAGCAGACTTGTTGCTTTGGGGGAGATAGTACAGCCCTGGCGAGGATAGGGCAAGAAGATGGAGGCTTTCAAATATATATATATATATATATGATAAATGAGCCAAGCGTTCAGAGCCCACATCAATAAACACACATGAAGTGAACAGACGGGAAGAGAAGGAAAAGAGCACATGAAGGCACCATAAAATCCTGGTGATATATTTGAAGAGAAATCATGATGTGAATAGAAATTAGAAAGTACAGGGGGGGAGACCAAAAGAAGCCTGGGGCTTTGTAAAATGTCTGTCTGTCTGTCTGTCTCCTTCCTGCTTCCGCTCACATCCACCGCCAGCCCCTCCCGCCCTTCTTGTAGGGCTCGTTGAATAACTTCTGATCGGGGCTGGGTGTGTCTTTAATGTTTCATTCTTGTTTGGATTTCGCCAGCAGGATTCACGGTGTTTCTGTCGACAATTGTCATTGATTCAGGGAACAATCAGGATAGCGCAAGAAAATGGCAAGTGATATCTCAGTCTGGCGGCAGCGGAGTGGGGCTGGGTGGGCTCTTCCTGTTTCATTTCTGTGGCGGCTGTTTTGGATTGATGTTTTCACGGTGTCATTTCAATAAGAAAAGTGTAGAAGATGTAAAAACAAAAAGACTTGAGGTGCACTTGTTCTAACCAGATTTGCGGTAAGTCACCGGCATTTAGAGGAGAAAGGAAAAGAGCTCTGAGCAAAAGCAGACTAGATTGTGAGGAATGTTGCTGCTGGGAGAGGTTAGAAACCCCTGACCTCGAAAGACAGAAAGAGAGAGCGAGAAAGGAACAGAAGAGAAAGGCAAGGCGAAGAACAGCCACGTGTAGGTTTATTAACTGAGATTGCTTCCATTTCAGCACATGGGCTTAAAGCTCATGATCGCTTCGTCTGAGGTCAGCCGGGTTTATTGCAGACTTTGCCTTCTTAGTCCAAGGAATAATGGGCTTGAATTTTGTGGGTATGCGAGAATTGTGCCCATCAATTTCTTGGCTGAAGGACAGCCACCCAGGAAGGTGCGGGGGGGCCCTGAACTCGTTAGTCATTATCCCAAACTAGTGCAGGACTTTCATTTTTGCTCGTACTGGCAGAGGCAGCGAGGTGAAGCAAAGAGAACACAGCCTTAGGGGCGAGCAGACACAGATGGTAATCGCGCCCCTCCGTTTCCCAGCTATAAAATGGGTGCGGCGGTCATGGTCATACTGGTAATAATGATCATAATCATAATCATGTTGCAAAGTGCATGTGAAGCCATTGGCCCATGATAGATCATATCAGTACATGGAACTTAGTCTCAGCTCGTTCTTGTCTCTAGACTTAGGTGAAGCAGACGGCGAAGTGTAGAAGCCAGATCAGTTTTCTGTTTCTCAGCCTTCCGTCTCCCCACTGCCCTTTGGTTTGTGCTGTCTTTTCTCTCTACTGACAGGATTGTCTTGATGACGATAGGTTGCGTCCTACCTTCTGAAATTGTTGCAGGCAGGACTCATAAGGAGTAGAGACAAGCTAGCATTTCCCCGGGAAGGGGGCATATGCCTGGCAGATTTTTGAAAAACGGTATTTTGAAATGTTTTCTCTATGAGAAAGGAGAGCAGATAGAAGAGAAATGATTGGAGAGACTCTAAACTGTCGAACACTGAGGATGAGCGGGGCATTCTACACCCTGTCCCCGGCCACACTGGGAATGAGCATTATTATCTGAATTCTTGATGCAAAACCTGAGGCAAGGGGAGGTAAGGTTCCCCAGCTACCAAGGAGGCAGCAGAACTGAGATCTGAAGCCAGGTCTGTGTGACCGCCGGGTCCGTGCCCCTCCACTGTGCCTGGCAACCTCACTTTGCAGAGAATGGCAAGTTAGGGGAAAAAAAGAATAGAAGTCGCTTGAGTCTGATAGAACATAGACATTACACGGAAAGAAAAGGATATTCTTCTGACAAAAAGTTTGAGGACAAGTGAAATTTTTTGTGATGCGCTTTGAACTTGGGGGGAAAAAAGGAGCTCCCGGCTGGCTCCGTCGGTAGAGCATGTAACTCTTGATCTGGGGGTTGTGAGTTCGAGCCTCATGCTGGGTGTAGAGATTGCTTTAAAAAAAATCTTTTTTTTTTTTAAAGAAAGTTTCATTTGATATGTCCGACTGGTGTGTTGATTACAGAAGTGTAAGCTGATAAGTAACCAGAAGAAGGAAGAGCATCTGTCTTGGGCATCACTCAGTTTAGAAGGCAGGGGAGGAGAGGGGACCTGCACAGGGACAGTCCCTGATCTGTCTCCACCCTCTTCTGCTCCCTTGTCCTTGCCCTCCCTGCCCACCCCAAAACGAAAAACCTTAAGCAGGAAAAGAGGAGCTAATTTAAAAAGAGGAAAACATCTTTGAGACTGGTGAGAGCTCCCTAATCCACAGTGACAAGCAGGGACCTACAGAGCAGCAATTTGATTAAAAAAGGATATAAGGGATTTCGAGGGACTCCCCAGTTGTGCCCAGTTTGTCTGTATGTCTTTGGAATATATTTATTTGGCTTCCAAACCTAAAAACAAGTGCCTTCTCGCTGAGGAGATGAGTCCCACTTAGAAAATAAGGAGACATCTCAAAGGCAAGGCCAAAGGGTGGACTGAGGCCCTAAGCGGTTGGTAGAGGGCCAACAGGAGGTGCACTGGTAGAGAGAGCGTCCCAAGGTCAGGGGGCATGTAGGCAGCCTCAGCGAGGGGGGAAGGGGCTGAACCTGAGACCCCTCCTGCCCATGTCTCAACTCTTGCTCGGAGACCCACTGCCCATTCGTGACCTGTCTCAGAGACCGCTCTGTTGCTGCTTTCTGCAGAAGTGAGGCCGCCAGAGGATGACTGTGAGGTGGGAAAGCCTCCTGCAGGGGAAACAGAGCACACACTGAAGGCTTCTTCCTAAGCCACTTTCTCGTGTCCCCAAGACTGGCGTCAGCAGATCAGCCGCTGAGGAATTGCTATTTTCAGACAGGCTGCGGAGGGCCCCTCTAGTTCCCCGTGTGCGCCCCTGCCGGTAATGCCGGGGGGATTTATGCCTTCCTGGGGCTTTGGAGGGGGAAGCAATGAGTCACCCCGGGACAAGAGGAAAATAAGAATGTCTCATGTGTGCAAAGTCATTTAAAATGGACGCTTTTAGAGGGTACTAAAGTCTCAGCCAACTAGCCAGAAATGGTTTGGTGAAGTATATTCCACTTGTCTTTGCTTACTTTGGTTGCAATAAAGTCAGAAATGTTTCTATCCCATGGAGAGAACACCTGTGGAAACAGGCCAGGTCTTTCTGAGAAGACTCTCCGTTCCCCCGATATCCTGAACCTAAAAAGAAATGGTCCCACATCTCTGACTGGGGAGGTCTAGATAAGCAAAGGAGCTGCTGGTTGTAAATCTTTGAAAGCAGAGGCCCCTTGATAGCCATTCCCAAGTCCATGGCTATCTGCAAGCTTGGTGCCGCCATGATTCAACCCCCACTTCATCCTCTACATGTGGCCACAGATCCGAGTCTCCAGAGAAACCAGAAGGAGGATCTTACGAGAATAGGATTTGAGGGTTTCTATTTTAAAGGCTCCAGGGATGAGTTAGAAGTAATTCAGGAGCAGGCACAGTAAAGAAACGTGTATACCGTGTTAGACAATCAGCGAGAAGGTTAACATTTCCAACATGGCCAGCTAATTAAGAGGTATTCTGTAAGCAGGGATTCTGCTGGTAGAATGAAAATGTTGCCCTTCAAAAGCCCAAAATGAAGAAAGGCCAGCCCTTGATCTCTTGGCCGTGCTCAGCCTTTTTTCTTCCCTTCTTTTTACTTTCTTTTCCAGAATAGATTGATTTGGGTCCCAGGGAGAATATTTAAGCAATAGCCAACAGGTGAATTGTAGGCAGTTGTCCATCCTAAGCTCACAATTTTTAAGGAGGACCATCTATGACCTTTCTCAGTGTCCTGTTCCTATGTCCAATGCCCAGGAAAAGGTGATAAACTAAAGCAAAAGGTCTCCAACCGCAGCTGTAGGGTTCAGCTAAAAGCAAAAACACACAGTAGGGATTTCATTAGAAATCATTAACTTAGAATCAAAAGCAGGAGTGAGGAACTAGCCACTTTGAGATGAATGGGACCATCTTTCCAGGGTACTTGGGGAATTCAAGCAGCAGAATATGAGTAGGAGCTGGTGACTTCCAGTTCTTTCCCAGTGAAGTCATTCTGTATTGTATGGGCTTTCGACTCCTTGAAATATTAAAATATACATATGCCTTAAAACACACAAGGAACAAGGAGAACGATGGACAACCCTGTCTAGATAGAGGGTGTGGGGGTGTAAGTTGCAAAAAAAAAAAAAAATTTTTACTGGCTGGACCCAACGGTTTGGGGTGCACCATTGCCCTCTGTTGGATTAAATAAATCAGACCTTTCATGTGGGTGTGTGTTTTATTATCTCTGGCTGAGTTTGCTGGGAAGTCAGGGCACCTTTGAGTGGGAAATTAATTCATCCTTGTTGTAAATGGGTCCTCTGCCTTCCCTGAGGAAATCAAGTACCGTTGTAACTCTGATGGCAGGTCACTCATCATGTTTTCATTCACTCAGCATTTACTAACTGCCTACTAAGCACTGGTTCGATATGGCAGGGAATCTAAGAATCAATAACACCAAGCCCTGCTACCGTTTAAGGAACGCCTACTGTGCGCCAGTGTCCCTACACATGTGAACATGCAGCACCCCCGTGAAACAGATGGGGTCTAATGGATCAAGAAACAGGACACTTGGAAAGGGAATGGCACATCTTGGATTTAAATCCAGGCCCATCTACTCCTAAGCCCACACTCAGTCCTCTAAGCTACAGTCTTGCGCTCAGGAAGTTTACAAGCTACTAGGGGAGGAAAGACACAGATACAAGGGTCTATACCAGGGGTCCACAAACTATGGCCAGAAGGCCAGATTCCACCGATCACATATTTTTGCCCATGAGCTAAGATGGTTTTTATATTCTAAAGTGGGGTTGGGGGAGAAAATCAGAAGAACAGGAATACTTCATGGCATGTAAAAGTTATGTGAAATTCAAATTTTAGTGTCCGTAAATAAAGTTTTATTGGAAACCTGCTACACCCATTCAGTACTCTCCTCGGGCTGCCTTCCTGGCTATAGCAACCCAGGTGAGTGGCAGACAGATCCAGCCCACAAAGCCCAAAATGTTTACTCCCTGCTCCTTACAGAAAAGGTTTGACGACCCCTATTCTGTACTCCAAGGTGGACTGTTATTTATCAATAGGAGAGATGTTTAAAAAGCTTTTTGGGAGTTAGGAAGGGAGGAAACTAACATTTATTTAACCCATGGTGAGAGGTGTTAGAAAGATATACAGGTGTGCTCTGTTTTAAGACTCATAGATACATGAAGACCCAGATTTTAAAACAGATAAATTAAAAGGTAGATATTTGCATAACAAATTTTCCTTTTCATTTTGTAAAGGGATGCACCATGGGGTTCCTTTATAGAATGAGCCTCTATAATGCATGCTAATATGATACCACTTACGAAAGTACTCTATTCCTAATAACTTTTCAAGAACATATCCGTTGTGTACAGTGAGGCTTAGTTATAATCTTTTTTTTTTTTTTTTCCTGGCGGGGAAAGTTTCCTACTTCTGAAAAGTAATGGAACTGACCTTGTCAATTCAGGGCAGGGAATAAGCACTCTGCCTTCCTATTGACTCCAGGAGGGGCTTTGCCTGGCAAATAAAAAGGCTGTGGGTTCCAAATCTTCACATTATGTGAAATTAAACTGCCGGGAGAATTTTACATTTTTAGCCAAGCTCCTCTTGGTAGCTGCACTCAAAGTCCTTTCATGTAAACTCCTCACTGTTCTATCACTGCATTTCAGACACAAGTTAAATTTTAAAAATTACATGTGTTGTTACCATCCTGATAAATATGCTAAAGCAATATTTATAAAGAGCAATAATTTCTCTCTTTAAAAAATAGCTTAACTGAATTACAGCATAAACTGATGCAAGTCACATAATATCTAAATTAGAGTCTCCCCGGCAAAATAGGAAGTGGTGCTGCCGATTCAATTTAGGACGCAGCTCCTTCCCTCTTTGGGTCCTGAGCCTGAGTCTTCCAACAGCTTTGTGGTGTTATGCAATTGCTCTTTTTAAGAGATGCATAAAATGGAAGGCTTGGCTATTCATAGCCAACTTAGGAGGAGCTGAAATCTTTCAAGAAGTTTCTCGCCTGGTACGATTTTGAGGGTAACTACGTGTTTCTGAACACGTCCAATTAATCTGGATTTCACATGGCGGCTCTTTTAAAGAGCCGTCGTGTGGCTTTTGTTTTCATCCTCGGGGGTGACTGTATTTTAGAAGTAGACAAACATTCCTGGTATATAAGCCTGAATATTTTTCAGGGTTTTTTTTTTTTTCTCTTGGTGGTAAAAGAAGCTTAAATGGAAATGCAGGGGCAGAGAAAACCGTGCCTGGGGAAGTCCTGTGTGGTGTTGCCAAGTAGCGCAGCAGATCTGTGTCACGGGGCTGCTAATGGACGTGGCACGCAATTCGCAAAGGGGCAAAGTGAGGGAGATGCAGGGGGATGGTGAGAGGGAGAACGAGCTTTAAGGGCAGGAGCCCTGCATGGTTCTGAGGTAGGATTCCTGGACAAATGGCATCCTCAACAGGGTCGGGGTGGGGGGGGGGAGGCAGCTTGACTGCCCCTGGACTCGGCCACTTGTCCTTCACATTCTGTAGCCGGCAGCACCTCAGCCATTTCTGAAGCAGATCCCTGGNCAACGGGGGGGGGGGGGGGGGGGGGGAGGCAGCTTGACTGCCCCTGGACTCGGCCACTTGTCCTTCACATTCTGTAGCCGGCAGCACCTCAGCCATTTCTGAAGCAGATCCCTGGACGGAAATGCACATTTAATCCGTCCGTGAGGTTCTTTAAAGAGATGTCTCTCTTCTTCTCCCCGCCCCTGAGGTCAGGAGCACTGTAACTGCACACAGCAGCTAGAAGGCTCCATTGCGTTCTTGAACTTGAGCTGGCTGCACTTTCTCCCCTGCCCCTCCCCTTTTCTCTTCTGTCTCAGAATGGTTGCTATCATGTTTTAAATATATTATATATATATATATATATATATATATATATATATATATGGTAGATGGTACAGACTATAAAACAAATGGATAAATACTGAACAAAATACGTTACTTCAGTTTTCTTTTTCCCTGGTGGTAGTTTAAAAGTTTTCAAAATTAAGACTAATGGATATAGGAAAATGGGATGTAAATTTCCATGCATTTTTATGATCAAACAGAAGACAGACCCCTGGGGGTTGGCACTGTTATTAGAGAAGCAGGGAATGGCAAATTCAGGGGGAAAAATTGCTAAGCCCGGGGTTTTGAACGAAAATAGAACATACCCCACTCCCCCCTGAACATCTTCCTCCTACCAAACAGCATCTGAACAGATTTCATTTCACAAATGGAAATGGGAAATGGGACACACACACATTTTTTCAAAGTGATTTCATGAAGAGTGGGCCTGTTTAACTGGGTTTTCAGAGCCAGGATTAATATTATAAGCTAGGGAGTTCGGTGATGTGTCCGTGAAGTTGGCTTTGCCATGCCACCTGCGTCCTGGGGGAAGGCAGAGAAAAGAGCTGCTTCTCAGAAGCCGTGCTGCTTCTGCCTCGGCCTTTTTACCAAAGTAACGCCCAGCCAGCCTGCACCAAGCCCCCAGGCTGCATCCAAGCTACACATAACGTAGGAAAGATCTTCCCAAGCTGAAGGTCATATCTAGAGCATTCCTGGGATATTTTTTCATCCCTAATTTATGTGATTTTCTAATATGTTTAGCATTTGCCCTCCCCTTGTCTCCATCCTGCTTATTAAGGTAAATTTGCATAGAAATGGGATCTTGGATTTCAGGACCATTCACTTGACACTTGCTCTCCTGAGGTGACCAGTATCTGCTGTGGATACCATGACGGTGACCTGCAGACACCACATCTTCCCACAAACTCAAGGCAAGGCCTTAATTAGGGGAGGCTTTTCATGTTAAAGCTGCGAGGTGAAGCAAATCAGCGAAAGCATTTAGCACTCACCAAGGAGGTCAGAATACTCCTTGTCGAGTGGGCCATCCAAGGTCACAATTTTAATTTGTCTTAGATGGACAGATCTTGAAGAAAGGGTACAAAAAAATATTTTGTTGTTGTTGTTGTTGTTTGGAAATAAATTTTGGCAGTGATAAAGCTCAGACAATTAACTCTGACATTTTACTTTGCTCCTGAAACATCTTTTGCTTAATGTCTACCTTTGGGATGCGTAATCGTCATCTCTACAGATTGCCTTTGGAAGACTAAGCAAAAGTGGAAAATCAGAGAATTGAGCCCCTTGCTGTTACCATGGTGGCAGTTGGCTTTAATCCCTTGATCTCTGTGTGCTGCACCCTCCCACCAGCAGCCACCTTCTTCATTTACCAAAATCTTGTCGCTTGGGTGGAAATTCCCACTGAGAGTATGTTTGCGGTCCTGGTTTACTGGTTACTAAAAGCCATTAGGTGTGAGGTTACTAACCTAAAGGGTTTCAGATTCAGCCAAATTCTGATAAATATAAATGGCAAACAACAGCTTCCAAGACTGTCCTAACAGCAAACTGTCTTAGCAGAGAACCAAAGGACTTGCGGGTCATGGAGAATAAGCATCAAATTTCAGAGAGGAAAGTTCATAAAAGATGGAAGAAATCAGAAGAAAACTCAGGTTGCTTTTGGCCAGGCTACCTTTGCTGAGGATAAATTCATTCCATATAATTTTTTTTAAGGATTACTTTTTTATTTGTTTAGAGAGAGAGAAAGAGAGAGAGCATGCACACGTGCACACAGGGGGAGGGGAATCTTAAGCCGACTCCGTGCCCAGAGCAGAGCCTGACTCAGGGCTTGATCTCATGACCCTGAGATCATGATCTGAGCGGAAATCAGGAGTTGGAGGCTCAACTGACTCAGGCACCCCTATTATTAGTTGAATATTATGGTCCCCACTTTATAGATGAGAAAACTGAGACCCCAAAAGGCTTAGTTATTGCACAAAATCATACAGCCTGTCACCAACAAAAGCAGGACTCTTCTCTTTCTTACAGATATGCTTCGGTGTCTCCTAAAAAAAAACCCCAAAACAAAACAAAATAAAAACAAAACAAAATAAAAAACAAATATATTTCATTTGTAGGCTTTTTTTTTTTTTTTTACGTAGGCCTCATGTTTTCCGGGGGGGTGGGGAATAATATTTCAACTTGATGCAGAAGTATGAGATTGAAATTTTTCAAAATGTACTTGGCATACACTCTAATAATGAAATAAGGAATCTGACTAATCGAGTCCCCTGCTTCTAGAACCAGAACGCTTTCCACTCTCAAGCCATGTGGAAGGACGCTGAGTTCCCCACTGGCCGATGCATTCTCTTAAATGATTCAGATGTAAAAGAGAAAATGGCATCTGTCTAATTAACACTGCCTGGTTACATCTAGCTGCCAAGGGACAGCCTCAGGATGATGTTTACAGACAGTCTTTCCAGCCCCTCAGGCCTCAAGTTAGAGATGATAGCGAGTCTTCCATCCTTATCAACCGGAAGCAGAGATGCCCCCAGACAGGGCGACAGGCCAGGCAGGCAAAGGGAGATGGAAGGAAGGGGAAAGGCATCGCGGGCCTCCGTTCCCTGTTCCTGGCGCGTGGGGAGTCAGGGAAGAAAGGGAAGCACATCCTACAGGCTTCCCTCCCGCAGTAATTCCGTGGATCTGAAAGTCCTCCCCGTGGGCCTGGGCCTCCCTCTCTGTCCTGGGGGCCTTGGGCCAGGAGCCTGCCTCCGCCCAGACTGCTACGCGGCCCGCTGCTCTGCTCTCTTCTCTTCTCTGGACAGAAGGGCATAATGAGCACGTTACTTGTCTTCCAGCTTCACGTCTTGACATGGAAGCCATCGCCAAGTTTGACTTCACCGCCTCGGGTGAGGATGAACTGAGCTTTCACACTGGAGACGTTCTGAAGGTAGGTGCCGTGGGGCCCCCTGGGGGGCCCTGGGGAGTTTGGGTTGCTCTGATCTGGTTCCTGAGTTCACCTAACAACCCATGCCTCTGTTTCTTAAGAAAAACTCACAGTTCTTTCAAAAAGAGAAATTCACTTCGATCAAAAGGGCTCCTTCAGAGCCTCCCACCCCCACCCTGGTACCAGGCTGGGCGATGGAAAGAAGTCCCCAGCCTTGGCCCAGATGCTGGTGGTCTGGAGGGGGGAAGGAAGCCATTCAAGGGCTCCTACAGATGTTCTTGTCTAAGTGCTTGGGGAGCACACGTGGGGGAACAAGTGCACCCACCTTGCAAGACGGGGTCGCAGGAACAAGCGGCAACGTGGGTGGTCAGGGAATGCAGGGAGGGTGCGTTGGACTTTGACCTCAAGCTCAGTGGTGGGGTGGGGTGGGGTGGGCTTTCAGTGAGCTTTGTGAGGAACTTAACAGGAGGGTGCAGGTGGAGACAGCCTGGGAAAGACAGCTGGAGGGGACACTGGCTGACCGAGGCCGGGCACACCCGGCCTTCAAGGACACCCTAGAACTTGCCTAACACCCACACTTGAGCTGTAGTGGCTGCTTGCAGGGCTAAAGAGGCCTTGGACTTCCACATTCCATGTACTGCACGTACAGGCTCAAGTCCTGCATCTTAGCCCCTGTTTGGAGCAAAAGCACAAGCCCTTACCCAGGCCCTCTGGGGAGTCTGTGATGCTAATGCCCCCCCTCCCCGTCTGGCCTCAGAGCACCCCCAGAAACCCCGCTCCCTGGTCCTCAGCAGCCCACGTGGGCCTTCTCAGACTGCACCGCAGCACTGAGGCCAGGCTGTACCATGAGGAAGGATGCTTGCTATAGAGAGAACCTTGGCAGAACGTGACGGGGTGACTCAGACAGTGTCCCGGCAGCACAGACCAGGTAGGAGGACTTGATTTGGAACTTGAACACCCCTGGGACTCATCCTTCTAACTGTTGTCACCTTGCAAAGATCTAGTAATATAGTTGCAAAGAGGGTGCCTTCAGTGCTGGAGCTTCTCAAGGTCAAAGTGTTACCTGGGCCGCTGACCCAAGAAAAGGTGACCTTCACTTCTGTGGGATCTTACGAAGGTCACAGAGGGATCTGCCACATGGTGAGCAGCCCCGCCCTTCTCTATGGGACACCGTGACTATGTGATTATCAACCACTATAGAATGTCCTCACTCAAAAGAGGCCAGGGGGCCAACCTCCACCCCTCATCTCTCACTGCAAACAGAACCTAATATCTGGTTCCAGGGTTTCCTATTTCTCAGAAAAGGAAAAGGGGGGGAAAAAAACCTGTCCTCAACTCTGCTTCTCAATCTACCTCCTCATTTCTTTCCTCTCCTTCACTACTAACACTGGGAGGAGTTCTCTGTGCTGGTGCCTCCACTTCCTCACTTCCCATTTATTCCACTGGAACCTTCTGGAATCTGCCTTTTACCTCCAACACTCCCTGTAAGCCCACCAGTGATCTCTCTCTCTTTATATATATATATATATACATACACACATGTATATGTGTGTATGTATATATATATATTTTTTTAAAGATTTTATTTATTTTTTTGAGAGAGAGACACACAGTGAGAGAGGGAACACAAGCAGGGGGAGTGGGAGAGGGAGAACAGGCTTCCTGCGGAGCAGGGAGCGTGATACAGGGCTTGATCCCAGGACCCTGGGATCATGTCCGGAGCTAAAGGCAGACACTTAATGACTGAGCCACCCAGGCACCCCTACCAGTGGTCCCTTTAATGTGAACTATGATGGCTCTACTAAAGCATCTGTGGAATTTGACACTGTTAACTGCCCCTCTTCTGGATCTGAATGGAGTTCAGCCTCACTCCTAAACATGTGCTCAGCCCTGACTGTTTTTCTTTCTTGAGATCTCTTAAGCATTCCCCTTCTTCACAAGAGAGGGGTCTGATGCAGTAAAAAGGAGCAAGAGTTTAGAGCCAGATAAATCTGAGTTTGAATCCCAGCTTACTAGCTGTGTGTCCTTGGGTCAGTCACTCTCCCCCTCTGAGCTTCACTGTCTTTATCTGTAAGTAGAGACCATATCTATTTTGCACGGTTCTGGAAAGGATTAGAGGTAATGGCCCCAGCTCAAAGTGGATGCTTCATAAACGGTTGCCATATTTCAACATCACCCATTCCTGCTGCCAGTCAGACCATTGCCACAGCCCCTTGTCTAACTTCATCATCACCTGTCTCTTACTCCTTTGACATACTACTCTCAGGAGGATCTTTCTGGAAGACAAATCAGGTCACATCACTTCCTTACTCAAAACCATTCAGTGGTTCCCCATTACCAACTGATTGAAATTTAAGCCATCTTGTCCCAATCTACTCCTTAACCTCATCAAGCTCTTGCCCTTGAACACGCACACATACATACACCTATACATACACACACACACACACACACACACACACGTGTGCACACCTTTGTGTGTGCAATGCCCGGGTCCCACTGCCATCTACACACTGTGCTGTGTCAGGCTCTCCCCGTACTCTGAATGCCTCTCTCCTGCACACACATATCTGACCACCTCTGCCTGGGAAGCCTCACTCCCTCTGCACTCCCGACGGATCCAACAAAATTCATCACTCCCTCTTCAGCTCTTCCACAGCATTGCACACACACACTTCATTCAAGGCACTGATGATCTCCCCTCCCGTGAGAGCGATCCATGAGCAGCCAGGCCTCTGTTCTCTTGCACACCCCGTACACCCGTCTCTCATCACGGCCCTTACCCTGTGGGATCCTGCCTGCCAGGTCCGCCTCAGTGTCCAAACCAGCAGAGAGTTGACCCTCCCTAATATTTGATGAACGAATGAGTGGTTGATTCCTCCACTGGTCTGTGAACTCCCTGAGAGCAAAGCCGTGCCTGGTTCATCTCTGGGTCTTCGCAGCAGCGCCCCAGACAAGTCCCGGCCCCACACAGGTGCTCAGTGCCAATGGCTTGTATTATTAAATTGTATTTCTGCAGGCTCATGTAGAATTCCGCCAGAAAGGCAGACCTCTCCTTCTTTTCAAATTCTGTCCCTTGCAGCTTAGCCGTGGAAAGGAAGGTGGAGAGGGCCTGTTGGCTGAACCCCACCGCATGTCTGCGTCGTGGTGGTTAGTGCCCTGCCTGTGGGTCTCCCTGTACAACCGCAGCCCTACTCCGCCACCCAGAGATGGGTCTCGAGCCCCAAGATCTCGCAAGTGCTTTCAAAGGCGGCTCTTGACTACCCCAGTCATCTTCTCCTGGGATACTCTTTCCCGGGATGCTCCTGGGAAAGCTCTTTAGGCTTTTCGGGCTAAAAGACTGAAGAGACTTTCTCACTAGAAGGCACAAACAGTGTCTGACTAGCTCACCACCAACCCACCCACTCCAGACTGTGACTTCCCAGGACAACGGCCTCAGCTTATTCGTACCTGTATCCCCAGCACCTAAGTGCAAACGGCAGGTGCTCACTAGATGCTGATGACAGGATGATGAAGATGGTGGACGGGGGACTCCAGCCAAATGACTTGATCCCCCTTCTCCTGGGAGAAACATTTGACATCAGGAGCCGGATGTTTCGTGTTCGTGCCTCAACCCCCCAGGCCTACAGCTACACACAGCACCAGACTTGCATTTCCCTCTGGAATTTGCTGGTCATTTTTTTAAAAACGTCTCTTGACCCAGTCCATTTCTACCTGCTTCTGTAACGTGTCTAACTCAACCCCATTTCTTCCTACTAAAACAGTGACCTGAAGGCACTAAGAGTTAATCCTATGTCAATTAACGTCTCCAATACTTCAGATTTCTGCTCTGCCTCTAAGAGCTATAATTCCATCCAATTTTAAAATTCTCCCAACTGTACATTTTGTCCTCTACCCACGTCTAACTTATTCTCAGGCCATGTAACCCAGAAAATTATTCTCGTAGGCAACATTATAAGAATTAAGACACGGTAAAGTGAAGCCTAAAACCTCATGTGCTCAGGCTGAACCCCTTGCTTGGGTTTTCATGATGGGGACAAGAGATAGGGGGAACCGAATAGGCAGAGAGATGAGAAGAACAGGAAGTATGGGGCCCTGGGCCAACAACGGCAGGAAGAAACCACCTCCCCCCAAACACTCTTCTCTGCAGAAAGTGAGATTCTCTTAAAACCTTGCCTTCTATACACCATAAAAAGCCTGTAAATTCACCTCTCTGGGACACGAGCTCAGGCAGACGGAGCACCAGGTGGTGGGGAGAAATGGCCGGCATTGTGGGATAATCTTTCAGTTGCTACAGGAGGTAGATGGGTGTGAGGCACAATTACTAAAATTACAGCTGGTTTCAGGTCGGAGAGCTAAGTTACAAAGTTGGTTCTTACCGTGATGAGCCAGTTTCCAATTGGCCACTTTTACCTTATCCCTGCTCACCTTGTACTTGACATTTGCTTCCCAGCCCAGACATCACACTCCTGTGTGATGGGAGAAAGGAATTCCAAGCCCATAAATTCGGGGGGAGGGGGGATGGTGAAGGCATGGAGTGAAACGTCCTTGTGTTCTTTGTGTGCTGAGTTTCCTAGTTCTTTTTCTGACCTAGATTTTCTGCTCCCCACCCCACTCTACCCCCCTCGGCATACACATACCCACGCGTCCTTAGTGATACCAGCAGTCACATTTGATGTTAGAAACTATAAAGTTTTCTGTCCTCAGCAGTTCTAGAACCCAAATATGGGACGTACTTTTATTTCTTCAGAACAAGTGATTAAATTCAAAACACACACATATAATACTTTAAAGAACTTATAAACCCTACCATGTCCTTCAGAGCTGGAGTCCTCCCTCCTAAGAATACCACATTTTGCAGAATTGTATTTTTAAAAACAGCGTACACTTTCTGAAGGACTTCGAGGTACCAGGGCTCATCTGATCCTCACATCAGCTCGGTGAGGGGTAAGCTGGTTGTTACTGTCCCCATTTTTCAGGTGGCTAATTGACTTGCCAAAGGTCATACAACTGGTGACAGGCCCAAGCTAGAAACCAGGTCTTCTCATTTCAAACTCAGAGTGCTGGCCTCTTTCTTCCACCTCAGGGGGTGACACTAGAAATATCAGTTACTGAGCTCTCTTCATCTCTTCCCATCTCTGGAAGAGAGAAACCTGTGGGACCCAGGCTTCAACTCCACCTGCTTTAGGATGACTTTCCAATCCCAAATGCCAGCCCCAACTTCTCTGCTGAGTCCAGACACACACCTTCAGCTGCTCACTGAGCTTTTCTTCTCAGACAGTCCCAGGGGCAACTTGCATTCACCCACGGGCAGCCTGAAGTCCGTGAACCCTTCCTTAGACCTGCTCCTCCTCCTCTACTTTCTGTTTTAGCCAAGGCATCACCACCCACTCAGTCTCCCAAGGCCAAAATCCGGAGCCCTCCCAGAATCCCCTTCTCCCTTGGTCCGGAGAAGAGTCACTCAATCCTGCACACTTTGCTTCCAGATTCCTTTAAAAGAGCCCTCTGCCTCTGGCTGGCATGGCTACACTGCCTTCCTAGACCTTCCCCCTCCGATCCATCTTCACATTCTGATCCAGGACTCTTTCTTGGCTCTGGTTCTCACTGTGTTCTTTCCCTGCTCACAAGCCTTTAGTGGCTCCCCATACATTTCAAGATAAAAGTCCAGACTTTTCAACATGGGCCACATGACCTCGTGCCTCTGCTTTCCCCTTGCTCTGCCCCTGGGGCCACGGTCTCAACGCCCGCCGGACCGAGGCCTTTCATTCCCAGAATGCACCCCACTTCCTCCTATCCCAGAAGTTCCTGCACCCTCAGACTTTGCCTGGATAACTCCTTTCGTTGCCGGGGCAACCCCAGGGCCTCTCCTCCAGGCCGTCTTTCCGGGCCATCTTCTGCTTTCCCCTCCAGCACCGCACTTCCATCCAGTTAAGGCGTTGTCAGCTGCAGGAAGCAGAAACGTGAATAGAGCTGAAACAATCCTGCAGGTTGATCGCTTCTCACACCAAGTCCGGAAGTAGGAGGGCTCCTGCGTGGCTCCCTCGGGCTCAATGACATCGTCAAGCTTCTTTTCATCGTTTGGCTCCGCCATCTCCATTATTGTTCAAGTCCATGCCACATACTTCAGAAACATTCTCAGTGGGGGCTGGGGGCAAACATTTGTCTTTTAATAGTGAAACATTTTCTGAAATAACCGGAAGCCACATAGAGCCAAGTCTGGCGAATCATATGAGTAATCAAGGGAAGCGATAACATTTGGGGTCACAGTCAACCAAGGACCGTGTAGTCATGAGACAGAACTTCTGGCTTTGCTTGGGATCTAGCACTAAAAGCAAGTTGAGAAGAGGCATCCCAAGTATCTTGAGTCACGTCCAAATTGTTTGTGAGGCACATGGAGTGTGAACACAAAGAGTTACTGTTTTCAAAGCTGGCCCCACTGGATGTTTTAAGTTTTGATTTGCTTGTTTAAAGCAATAGGAACAAATTAAATTTTTAAAAGGTCCCTGGTTACCTGGGAGAGAAGAAGAAATCATGGGGTGGCCACTCTTGCCTTCTCAGATTGGCTCAAATGAGGAGCATCAGGGGCTAAGATCTGGGACCCATGAATTTCCAAAATATGCAGAGAATCCCCCGAGTGCTGAGTCTGGGAGGCCATGCCAATGTGGGGTCCCATGTGTGGGTGGAGCCCGTGGACAGAAATGCTCCGGGTCAAAGGAGCCAAACTCCAGAGAGAGACCTGTTGCTCTCCCACTGGAGCACCTGTGTGGTTGATTCCCTTGGTGTTTTTTCCCTTTAAATCCAGAAGGGTGTTCTTTGCCCTGCAGCCCCTCTCTTTTGCTTCGTGGTGTCCTCCCTGCAGTCTCTGCCCTTCCTTCTCTTCCATGTAGATCTTAAGTAACCAAGAGGAGTGGTTCAAGGCGGAGCTTGGGAGCCAAGAAGGATATGTGCCCAAGAACTTTATAGACATCCAGTTTCCTGAGTAAGTATTTCCAGCCCGCTGACATGGGCCTACCCACACACACTCCCCTTACTTTTTCAGCAAGCACTAAAATTATCTGTGCATACCCAAGATACTGTCAAAACTGGTTGCCTCTGGAGAGGGAACCACGCAGCTGAAGGCCAGGGTGGGAGGGAGATTTGCATTTCACTGCATTCCCTTTTGAATCTTATACCATGTGCATGGACCGCCTATTTTAGGTTTCAGAAGCTAAACTCATCTATAATTGTAATCACAGGGTTTCCTCAAATTCCATCGGGGGCGCTGTTGGCCACCCCACGTCCAGAGCTGCTCCTTGTGGGCACTTCTCCATTACCTCCCAACGTCTTCATCCTCACCAGGGATCCCAAACAGCTCCCTGCCTTCCCTAAACCATGCTCAGACCCGTAAGAAGAATCGGGGTGGGGGGGTGCTGTTGGGAGGAGGAAATTCCCTTCATCAAGAGGAAAAAGAAAAATAGAGATTGGGTCTCATTTGTCTCAAGAATTGACCACAAGGGTTAGATAGAAATCTAATCTCTGAGAGTCACGGTCTAGCTTAAAGAGCACAGGTCTGTTAGAAACCCAAAGTGGTCTTGGTGACTCTGGTCAGGTGCAGGAGCACCGCTCACCGTGAACCAGGGCGGGCCACTGAACCAACAGAATGACCACCGACCTCAACCCTTGATGCTGCCCTGTGGTCTTCTACTTTTTCTTAAAGATTTTATTTATTTATTTGAGAGAGAAAGCATGAGCAGGGGGAGGAAGAGGGAGAAGCAGACACCCCACCCAGCAGGGAGCCCGATGGGGGACTTGATCCCAGGACCCTGAGATCATGACCTGAGGGGAAGGCAGATGCTTAATCGACTGAGCCACCCAGGCGCCCTGCCCGGTAATCTTCTAGAATCACCTGCCACCCCCTTGCTCCTCAGACCTCCAGCCCCTCCCCCATGGCACTCGTGGCTCAGGGCCTCACTTCCAAG
Organism: Ailurus styani; assembly: GCA_002007465.1. Taxonomy (NCBI): domain Eukaryota; kingdom Metazoa; phylum Chordata; class Mammalia; order Carnivora; family Ailuridae; genus Ailurus; species Ailurus styani. Next base: position 458,677 of record LNAC01000812.1, on the reverse strand, counting down.
GTCACTGGGATGAAGGAAGCCACCAGAAAAGCCCCTCTACCCTGCCCCCCAGCTGACTCACTGCATCCACCCACCTCCTGCAACTGCACTCAGACAGGGATGCCTTTCCTGCAGCTGTTTGGAAAGAATTGTCTGTGCTTCTAGCAGAAACTTCTCTTCCCTCTCTCGAACATCAGTTCTGTCTCTCTCTTTCTCCCTCTCTCTCCCTCTCTCCTGGGTCATTCCCATTAGCAAAGATGCTGCAATGTCTTCCATCTTAACAGCAAAAAAAAACCCCAAAACAAAAACAAAAACATTTCCTGATCCCAAGTCCCCTTGCAGCTACCACTGCACTTCTTCCGGACACTTGTCTGTCCTCTCAACTCTACCTCCTCCCCGCCCCTTGAAGCCTTTTTATCGTGGTCTCAGTGGACTACGGGGTCCGCTGGTGGATTCTGGTGTCTCTGCATGATAGGATGGAAGCTCCCAAGGGCAGGCCTTCCTGTCTGCTCTGCTCACACTGCATCCCCGGTGCCCAGCAGAAGGCCAGCCTGTAGTAGGGATTTGATAAATCAATTGAATGAATGAATGAGTAGCTTTGGAATGATGGGTAAAAACACACCCCTGCCTGCGCGTTTAAAAAGTAGCATGTGGACATTTTCGCCATTCTTGAAGTCACGTATCAAACTCCAATTCGAGGACAAGTGTGTGTTTTCCGAACAGTTCCCCTAACCACTCGCTGCCTCGTCCAGAATCTTTCCTTCGAGGTATGGCTGCACGGAGCAGGCCCCGTTCCTTCACTTGGCCCCGTTACATTCCCTGCACACAGCAAGCTGTGGCGGTCGCTTGTTCAGCCCTGTGGCCACAAGCATGGCAGACGCTCTGGAAGGATCTTCAGGAAGCTGGCGGCCAGAAACCCTCCACTTCAAGCCCCTCACAGCCCACCATGCTTCTCCTGCAGAGTCCGGTCTAGAATAAGGACATCCCTCCTGCCACTCCTGTCTGGAGGTCAGGTTCCCAAATTCTAGAGAGCACAGGGGACTGCTCGCAAAGGAATCTAAAGCGTGTCAGACCTTCACCCTAAAGGGACAGACGGGCTAGCCTTCCGGGGGCGGCCCTCGAGCAGCCACCTTGGAGAAACGGGACCAGTCCCAGTCCCGGGAGGGGCTGATTACAAACACTGGTATTTGCTCTTCTGTGGTTGAGGGGTTTCTGGCTCGCTGCCCTGGGGTCGTGGCCTCTGTCTAGCAGTGCTTGGCCGTTTGCACCTGCCACAGCACAGCCAGGACCTGCCACCCTAATTGTCCCTGGAAAGAGGAGTTTCTCCTCCGTTCCTTCTTTTCCACGGAAAGATGATCTTCCTGGATTTGGGGGAGGGCCCGGGAGCTGGCTGCGTAGACGCTGCTCTCTGGCGGCTGCTAGCCTGGCTCCACCACTGAGATCCCCGGGGCCCCTAGGCTCGGAGGGGGCCCACTGAGCGCTCAGCCTGGGCGTGAGCCCAAGGCTTCCCGGCTCCGGTCCCCTAGCGCCCGAAGGGGTTCCTGCCCTCCTGGTGCCTCGTCTGTCCCCTGCAGCTCTTTCCTAGTGACATCCCTCACAGAGCTGCCAGCAGGCGGCTGCTTCCCGCAGTGAGTCACTCCCACACTGTCCCATTTTGGTGCAGTGGCACATTTCCATGATTCAGGTTTTCCGAGAGCACGAGAGAGGCTTCTCCTGGAGGGAAGGAACAAAGGGGAGCGTGTCAGGGAGCACTCGCTTGCCTTGCCTGAAAACCGCCTGGAGTGCCTGGAGCGTATGTTTGGTTTCAGAGGCCTGGCCCCTCCTCTCTCTCTTTCTGCGCTCTCCTGACCAGCGTCCCCAGCCTCCATCCCTTTGGGTCATCTCTTCTCCCCTTCCCCTTCCAACCACTCTGGGACCTCACCAAGATTCTCCAATTTTGTCTCATCCAATAGATGGTTTCACGAAGGTCTCTCACGACACCAGGCAGAGAACTTACTTATGGGCAAGGAGATTGGTTTCTTCATCATCCGGGCCAGCCAGAGCTCCCCAGGGGACTTCTCCATCTCTGTCAGGTACTGGCCTTTCCCAACCCAGACTGCTAAAGCCATGAGGTGACCTCTTGAACGTGACCTATTGCTCAGGGGTGTGGTGGCCAAGGGGCCCAGGCACCTTATTGACTGGGATGCCATTCATCTCCTTCCCATGACACATGTATGTAACTCCTCAGTATGCTGGTTTGTGGCCAAATTACATATATGTTCGTCTGCCTCCTCCTCTAGCCCAAGTGCTTCTGGAAGGACAGGATCTTACTCTATTTCACCTTTGTGCCTTTAACAGGGCCTTGTACCCAGCAGGCGTTCAGTATCTGTGTAAGGAAGTCGGGCAGGAGAAGGGAGAATTCCCAACTGTCCACATCTCTCTTGGGGTTTAAATCTGAACCTTTTCTTTTCTTCTACTACTGATATATGTCTGAAGAAGGCTCAGAGGAAAATTAAAATCCCAAGTCATTGTTGTAGGTGGTTGCATAAAAAGAAGGGCCAGCTCAGCACACCGTAATGCAGCAAACTGACAGCGACAGATCTGAGCCGAGGAGGGCTGGGGTGAGGGACAGGAGCAGCAAAATCTCGCTAAGGTGCAGCACCCAGGAGGAAATGAGTCAGTCCCGGCATAAACATGACACAGCCCCACACTCAGAAACCCCAAGTCTGAGTGCACTGTGTGTGGTCAGCATGTCTGGGATCGCAAGTCACATTTCAGGCATGGTGACCACATGTGAAAGTGCACGAGTTAATGCTGATACCCGTACAGGAGGAGACGTGACCACCTGTACAGTGGAACCAACTGTCAAGTTCATTGACAGGAAATATTAGTCTGGATTATTCAGTACACGTTGAAAGGCATATAGCTTCAGTGCTCTAGGTGCGTACATCCAGTCTCGGGTACTGAACTGAGGCCACTTCACTATTTGAAAAGAATGGATATATTAAGGAATAGGTAGGGAGAACTTAGGAATAATGAATGGGTCAACCATTTGTATGCACGTGCACCTCTCAAGTGCTCAAAAATAGCTTGGGCTCATTAGTATTGCCCTTGCAATCTTGCTTCAAATCTTAATTTTTCTTAACTAAAACTTTTCTTTTTTCACAGCTTAGGCAACAGGAAATTTTAGCTGAGGCCAATATTGATGTGTCACAAATTCTAAATTTGTTAGGTCTTAATGCAATTTTGCTCTATTAGTAAATCTTACAGTGAAACCTCTTTCTTAAGGGCTCTGATTACAAATTGGAGCAGGTAAATGGTTACATTGAAGGGCATCTCTTGGTGCCTCTGGTTTGCATGAAGTGCACTGTAGCTTTTCACCTAGGAATTATGGTTTATATTTCCTCCACTAAGTGATTTCTCCAAAACGGTCAGTCTTGACTTCTGCCACAGTATCTTGCAGAGGCTTGCAGCTTTTTGTGATTATTACCATAATTGTTACTACATCTTCTGCACAAATGTAGCTTAATATATTCCAAAGCAAATCATTTTTATTTATTTATACATCTGCCTTCTGTCATGCAAAGATAATTAAGAGCTAATTGTAGTTCTGTCACTTAGCATTTGTTAAGGGTCTGAAACACTAGATTTTAGAGTGGAGCCCTGAGTTATATCCTTTTCTCTGCCCCTCTTAAAACTCGAGACAGTGGTGCAGCTACTTTCTCTCTCCCTGGGCCAGAGGACCAGCTGCAAGCCTGACATCCATCCTTTCAGCTCATGAGAGAGAGGGGATTAATGTTTCTCACTCTGAGCTCTTTGACTAAGAGGTGGTGGATGAATAATTATATCACAAGAATATTTCCTCCTCCACACACAGATGTGAGGAGTAATGACTATGAATTAAGCCATGTGTTGTTAGAGTGAAGAAAGCATCTGTTAGTGGCCAACACCCCGGGGAAGACCATACAGGGATTGCAGAGTGTCATTCCTGGCCCAGGGCAGTCAAGCAGGGGTCCCTGTATGGGTTCACATGGCCATGAGCAGGGCCTAGCTCATAAGATGAGACTGAAGATCAATCAAAATTCCTGTCCCCTCCGAACACAAACCATTGAATCCATCCTTAAGAAACCTGCACTAACCTTCAGGGGTATCTTCACTCCCCAACTCTCTTTAAATTCTTGACCTTTCTGTTGGATCAGGCAATTGGTATCATTAGTTTATTTTTAGATATAAATGTATGTCTGTTTGACGAATAAACTTGACATTGAAAAGAGAATGCCTTGGTGATGGGGAAAGACTGGAGCTATTAGTAAAGGCCAAGCTCCCCCTTTCCAGATGAGTAACATCCAATTTCTCCATCCCTGATACAAGTATTTCCCATCACTGTGATTCCAGCTGGTGTCAAAAGATGCCAATCTAAAAGAAGTTGGCAAGCGTACATGGTGTGACAGGTTCAATTCACTGGACTGGAATCAGAGAGCCAGGGTTCTCGCCTCAGCTCTGCCAATCACTCACAGTGACCTTGGCCAAGCCCCTCCACTGATATGAGCCTCAGCATCCTCACTGGTAGCATGGAGACAAGGCTAAACAACCTCAGAGGTCCTTTTCAATTAAAGCACTACATTGCTATATAACACTTTTCTCCCCAAAAGTTCGAAATACTTTGTAACTGTATTTATGCAAAACATAAACCAAGACCAAGAGATCTCCATGAAGTAGAGAACCAACTGCGACAAATTTCTCAAGATAGTCTCTTCCTGTCCAGAGCTAGTTTATGGGTTTAAAAGAGCTGGCTCAAAGTATTCCTGATAATGGAAAGATAACAGGGGTGAAACCCTCTCCCCTCTGAGTCTTGGCAGAGTCCTCGGCAGCATACAGGACTCAGGCATTGCCATGTTTCAAACAAACATTGTAAAAACTCCTTGACCTGGTAGTTGTTGAAGCACTTGGACATTTTTTTCTTATAAAAGGTTGGCTCCAATGTCAGAAGACAGATTCTCTTCTGCTGATGTAGAAATCCCTTCTAATGCCGCCTGTGTCCTGAGCAGTCTCTCCCGCAGATCTCCCCGCTAGAGTTTGACTGAGCCAGCCCACCCTCCCTGTGATGGGCAGGCACTCCACATCCCCTTGCCTGCCCCAGAGAACTCCAGCGTCCCTGGATGCAGTCAGCCCTGGCCGTGGGGACATTGTCACCATGTAATGTACAATTTGGATTCACCCTGATCTCTAGGCATGAGGACGATGTTCAGCACTTCAAGGTCATGAGAGACAACAAGGGTAATTACTTCCTGTGGACAGAGAAGTTTCCATCTCTAAATAAGCTGGTGGACTACTACAGGACGACTTCTATCTCCAAACAGAAGCAGATCTTTCTGAGGGATAGAACCCGAGATGACCAGGTACGCCTCAGGCCCAGGTCATCCCCCGTCTGCAGATTTTAGGCAACATGAGTCCTGTATGACCCATCAAGACAATGCCTTTGATGAGCATGTCCTCTGAGTATTCTGGAATACAGAATAAGTCCGAGGTCAGACCTCAGTTAAAATCATCTCTTAACACTTCCCAGCCATGTGATTTGGGAAAATTGTCTGATCCTCAGTTTCCTGATCCATAAAACCGGAATGAGGATGATCCCTAGCTCATAGATGGTGGTGAAGGTTAGAGAAGGTCATGTATCCCCTTCCCTGACCTCACTCCTAACGGTGCTACGAGCACTGCACAAACATTAGCTCTCAATCATGGATGCTTTATTTTGTTATTATAGGTAGTAGTACATCACAGTTTCAGCCTAGCTTAGGAATTGCCCAAAGATGAAGGCCAGGGGGCCACACACGGGGAGGTTGGGGAGCTGCCTAGAGTCTGGGACTAAGGCAGCAGGTAGAGCTTTGGCACAGAAAGGGACGTTGGAGGTGTTAGAGGAAAAAACTGGACCTGGAACTCTTGCTCTTGGAACAGTGTGGAATATAGAGTATCATTTTACTAGAAAAAGCATCAGACAAACCCAGCTTTTTCCTTTAAGATTTATTTATTTATTTTAAAGAAAGGGAGAGCACTCAAGAGCAGGGGGAGGGGCAGAGGGAGAGAGAGAGAACTCGAAGCAGACTCTGAGTTGAGCATGGAGCCTGATGCAGGGCTCGACCCCACGACCCTGAAATCATGACCTGAACTGAAACCAAGAGTTGGACACTTAACCAGCTGAGCCACCCAGGTGCCCCCAGACAAACCTATAGCTTTAAGTCCTAATTTTATCACTAACTGTTCTTATTATGTAGCCAAGTTAAGAAACCTTTCTGAGCATCAGATTTCTCATCTGGAGAGTGGGGAGAATACCTCCCTCACTGGGCTGTTGTAAGGGTTAAATGAGGTAATATAATAATAGCACTTGCCATAGAGCCTGGACAACAGCAGGCACTAAGGAAATGCTAACTTGGCTCGCATAAGAAAATACACATGCACACGATGTATAAAATACCTTCCAAAGGAAACAACATTGTTGCAAGAAAGAAATGGGTATTCTAGGAAGAAACATTCTCTGGAATAGTTGAAATAGTTGAAATCCCTGGAACGAGTTATTTGAAAAGGCGTTGAGGCTTCCAAAGCAACAGGTGCTCTGGGGAAGTAGAGAAACATTTCAGGTAATTGGTTGATTGTAAGCCTGAGGAGTGACAGTCCCAGGAGAAAAGGGTGTCCCAGCAAGTGCACATCAAAGTCCAGAAAGAAAAACAAAGGTTAACTGAGACTTTGTGAATCATTTTAACCAAGAAACAGAGGTATTAATTTACCAGGATGTGCGTGCAGAGAGAACAGAGGTGGCATAAAATGCATTAAACTGGATTAAACGAGTTCATATTTGTGAAGCACTTCGAACACCGCCTGGCATATATGAAGCCCAGGCCCTGTGTAATTGTTTGTGAAACAAAAATAACAAGAAAGTACCTCCGAGTCACAAGGTTGTGGTGCCATGAAGCAGAAAGGCTGTGCTCCTTCCCAGCGTGCCCAGCGGCAGGCCTGGTTTCCATGGTGCTGCAGGAGGGCTGCTGTTTGGGGCCCTATCACCAGGCTATAAATGACAGTTCAAAATCAGGCAGGGTCAGTGGCAGAGCTCATCGGGAGGGTAGGGTGTCCGGCGGTGTGGCAGCACGCGATAAGGAGGGGTGGCATTGTGTCAGTAAGACAGAATATTGAAGCTTGATTACAGAGAGGAAAACAGCCCGCTAGGAAGGGACTCAAGGGGTAGCACGTGGAAAGTGAACCAGAGACCCGGAGTCCCCAACCCAGGAGAATCTGAGAACCCGGAGACCATTTTTGAAACCGTGAGGGTCGGAACCATCGGCTCTCTCTCTCTTTTTTTTTTTTTTTAAGATTTTATTTATTTATTTCACAGAGGGAGAGAGATCACAAGTAGGCAGAGAGGCAGGCAGAGAGAGAGGAAGAAGCAGGCTCCCTGCTGAGCAGAGAGCCCGATGCGGGCCTCGATCCCAGGACCCTGAGATCATGACCTGAGCCGAAGGCAGAGGCTTTAACCCACTGAGCCACCCAGGCACCCACCATCTTGAGGCCGCACCATCTTGAGGCCACGTGCCAGCCACTGTTTCCGGGAGACGTCGTGGGCAAAGTCTGGAAACAGCAGCCAGAAAGTGGGGGTCGGGCACTGGGGGCCGGGAGATGCGGGAAGGGGATGGATCTGCATCTTCTTCACCATTTTCTCCCAGGGTCACCGGGGCAACAGCCTGGACCGGAGGCCCCAAGGAGGCCCGCACCTCAGTGGGGCGGTGGGAGAAGAAATGCGGCCTTCGATGATCCGGAAGCTGTCGGACCACCCAGCGCCGCCTCCCTCGCAGTACCCCCCGGCATCCCTGGCACAGCAGCACCGCTATCTGCAGCACCCCCATTTCCATCAGGTACCTTAGAGGAAGGATGTGGGCACCGTGAGGCAGGGAAGACGCCCTTCTCCCCGCACCCCAGGGCTTGGGCCACCCTGTCCCCACACCACAGAGCCTGTGAAAATCCCCCAAGATGCCAGATGCAACAGAGCAAACAAAGGCTTGGGGTCTGTCGTGGTCCTGGGACTGCGGGGGGGACCGTCTCAGGCCCGGCCTCCTGAGGACTCACAGGGTTCTTGAAGAAGACCCGGGACCTCCCAGCTGGTAGAAATATGATAATATGATGTGGGAACTGCTCTTGGCAAAGAAGTCCCTGTGCATTCATTGGCTCCCTGCCTAAACACACACACACACACAACGCTCCTACCCTGAGGATTCAGTGAAGCGTTGCTTCATTTTCCTGTCCGCACAATTCCAAATCTATCCATGCCCCTTAACCCAGCTGGCTGTGGAGATCCACAAGAAAAACGGATTAACACCCGCAATAGAGCCTTGCTTATTTATTTATTTATCCCCCCGCCTTGTTCCAGATGGGATTTGGGGCTGCTTACCGAGATGGACAATACAGCCAGATAACATTGATCCTAAATTCCTTAGGAGGGCACACAAAGCCCTTTGTGGGCTGCCCATGTCTGTTTCCCCAGCCTCATCTCCTGCTGCCTCTCCCTAAAGCAGCCCCCCACCCTTCACCGTCCCCACTCCCCATTCCAGCAACACTGCACTATTTTTACTTACCCGAATGGTCCATCGTGTTTTCTCTCGTGACTTGGGGGCTTTTTATATGCTCTTTCCTCTGCCTAGAATGCCCTTTGCTGTCTGATCCTTCTCCTCCTCTAAGCTAGAGTTCAAGCACCACCTCCTCTAGGAAGCCTTCTCTGATTACCCTGGCAGACATAGACATTCTCTCAGCTCGCTTATCACTTAAATGTGTATGGTTCCCCCTCTAAACAGATGGTCCACGAAGACAAAGACCTTTTATTTCCCGCTACATATCCCCAGCGATGAGGACAGTACTAGACACATGGCAGGTGCCTGATAAATATTCTTTGAATAAATGAAATCTGGCATCATCTTCACAATCGAAGGTCCCTTTGGCATCCCCTCCACCCCCCCGCCCCAACACCTGGGGTTTATTGTCATCTGCAGCAAGTATTCTTGGAACACGGGCTGTGTCTGTGGCATCGGAGCAAGGCGCTGGGGGACCTGACAGGGATGCGGCGTAGTGACAGGTCCTCTGGTCCGTGTGTTTCTAGGACCGCCGAGGAGGCAGCCTTGACATAAATGACGGGCACTGCGGCACGGCCGTGGGCAGCGAAATGAATGCCGCCCTCATGCACCGGAGACACACAGACCCCGTGCAGCTCCAAGTGGCCGGGGTACGTGAGCTTCCCTCCCTGGGCTCGACGAAGGCGGCCCAAGGGGCACTCGGAGAGATGGTCGGTCCTCGGGGAGAGAGGCAGGCGGCTCCGAGCTCGGAACGGAGGTGGTGGGGGCCCGCGGCGGGGAGGAGAGTGCCGGGCCGAGCCCGGCTCGGGCGGCTGCTCCGTCTGGCCGCTGGGCCGCGCCTGTCCTGCCGTGTTCTGCTCTGGCTCTGACTCTAGCTCGGGGGGCTGTCGCCTTTTTCCTTGCGCTGCACCTGCCTCGGCCGCGCCAGCCCCGAGGGCTGTTAGTTTGGGCACACTGCCATCCTCTCTGTCACCTGCAGAGTCAGAAGACCGCCCCCTGAGGGGGGCAGAGTATCGGTCAAGCCCTGAGTCTCGAGAGCGGCTCAGGGGGGCTCTGCGGACGTCGGGCCCGGGGCTGGGCAGCGGGGTCCGCTTCCTGTCCCCCCACCCCCGAGGTCTCGGTGCGCAAGCCAGCAGGACCCCTCCCGCGGGACAGCGGCTCCGAGCCCCCGCCCCTGGCTCAGCGGGACCCCCTGTGCTTCCCCCGACAGCGCGTGCGCTGGGCCCGGGCCCTGTACGACTTCGAGGCCCTGGAGGACGACGAGCTGGGCTTTCGCTGCGGCGAGGTGGTCGAGGTCCTGGACAGCTCCAACCCGTCCTGGTGGACCGGCCGCCTGCACAACAAACTGGGCCTCTTCCCCGCCAACTACGTGGCACCCATGATCCGATGAGGCCCTTCCAGGGGCGTCAGAGGCTTTTGTCAGAAGCTGCCTGCAAGAGAGGGGGCGAGGACGAAAAGCTGGAACTTTCTACACATACGCATATGTGTGTGCACACACACCTATGCCTGTGTGAACACGCATTTTATAATAGTAATTTATTGGCGATGTCACTGGTTATTTAGTTGATATGAAAGGAAGTCAGGTGGAGAATTCTATTCATACTTGGTTTTCTGTTCCCTCAGCGGTGTGTGGAAGGCAGTGGGAAAGCTGATGAGTGGGGGGCAGGGACATGAAACCCCCAATTCTTCCCGTCTTTCAGATGCACTGCTTCCTCCGGGCCTTAGGAATGTTCGCTGAGAGCAGCTAAGCAGAGGTACATACCCGGGGTTGGCCACGGGACTGCAGGACGGGGTGTCCTCAGGGCGGGTTTCAGCTCAGCTCCCAGCCCCGCTCCCCGGGGGGTTTGCACCGCAGCTTGCCTCCTGTTCTGCAAGGGTGCGCGGGGCCTGGTTGAGAGCAAGGGTGCGGCCCCACAGGGCTGAGCTGGGAGCAGGAAGGGCGGTGAAGGCAGGACTGGGTGGCAGCGGCCGGAGTCCCGAAGCCAGGGCGAGGCTGGCCTCCTGCTCCAGGCTCAGCGGAGACCTTCACCTCGCTCCAGCCAGTGTCCCTCTGCTAATCCTCCTCCCTGTGGCTGACCTGGAGAGACAGAGACCCCGAGGAGCCAAGCGCTGGGAGGTGGAGGGATATTTACAAATCCCCAGTGGCTTCCGTGGGAGTCACCTGTTTCCCCGGATATGGAGAAAGCAGCTTCTGAGACCCTATGGTTAGAGAAGCCCTGGGTGAGAAAGCGGGATTTTAGGGCCATTGTTTTATGTCGACCAGTGTGTCTCTTTGGGTCTCTATTTGTTTTCCCATGTTTTGAGGATGCGCCGTGGCACAGAGCAAGGCCCGCTCCCCAAGAGCGTTGACGAGCTCTTGCTGATGTGCTGACTGAGCGAGCGTGACCTGGGTGGGAGCCGGCTTTGCCCCGAGCTTCTGATCGGATCTGGCTGTTGAGACACTACTGGCAGCGCCCCCCCTCCCGCCACCAAATAGCTGCACGTGGAGCAAGGGACCGCCATGCCACTATCTCTCCTGCCACCTCGAAATAGAACTGTTTCCCCTGGGGGTGTGGGTGGGAAGCACAGACCAGCCAGGCTCAGGAGGAGACGCCGGAGGAGGAAGGTCCGTGGAGCCCGGGAGCAAACAGTCTGCACCGAGGGCCCTGACAAGCGGGTGTGTGTGTGTCATGAGACCTAAATGGAAGGGTGGGGTGCCCATGTTGAGGGAACGTGGGGGGTGAGGTGGACCTGCTCCTTTGTCCTCTTCCCCAGCCCTTCCTGCTCGAAGGAGTGACGGGGACAGCCATCATCGGGGGCGATAGGAGAAGAAAGAGTCTCCGACTCAGAAGTAACTGTCAGTTGACATAGGCTGTGTCCCTTTGACTCTGAATTCTATGGTTCTGTGATCCCTGCGTTGCCTAGAGAGAGGAAGGGGAAAAGAAGGCACTCTGCGGTGAGGCTTCGGAGGGGAGAGAAAATAGCCCTGGAGGCAGAGGGGAGTGGAGGAGTGAGGAGCGGCCCGGCACGCAGCCTTTAGAAATGGAAGCACGGAAAGGGAAAGGTAGCAGAGACATTTCAAAAGATCAAGGAGCAGCGTGAGAGGCACAAAGGGAGGGAGAGGAGGCAAGACGTTAAGTGGGGCAGGTGAGGAAGAGGCGGGAGTAGGAAGGAGGGACGGAGCAGGCGGGGAAGGAGGAATTAGAGCAGAGACTGAGCGCGGGGGAAGGCAGGGGCGAAGGCACCGCGAGGAGGAAGAGCAGGGAGAGAGAAAAGCAAGGCAAAGACGACCTCAAAGCTATTTTGGTGCCAGGTAATGTGAACGTGTTACAGTAAATAAAAGCCAAAAGTGATGTTTGATTTTACAGTATTTACAAACCATATGCTTTAAACAGCCCACAAACCTCATCCATTCGTCTGATTATGTGGGAGGACCAGCCCCAGTGAAGAGAGAGGGAAATGATTTGGGTCTGGCCTGGATTTCGTGCCTTGAAACACTTTTTAAGAAAACAGTAGGACAAGTGCCGGTGTTTCGCCAGGCCGCTTGTCGTGTCTGTGGGAACCAGGGGTGCTGGCCCGGGAAGGCCCGTCACACAGTGTGGGCAGAGCTATCGAAACCCCTGGAACTGGATGTTCTATTCCGCCCCAGGCCGTTGGGGGAGTCTGGTGCTAAAACGGCCTTGCCCCTGCGCATCACCTGGCTCGATTCAGGAGGAAGCAAGAGTCACCCTAACGACTCACGGAGAACTAGGTCTCTTAGGGACGAGGCTCTGAGTGTAAGGACCAAGCTGTCCCCGCTTGGGGGAGTGTTGGGAAGCGGCTTTGCGGGGCCTCTGGTGCTGCCTGGGGGAGCCCATGGGGAGCTGCTTTCCACGTGAGCGTTTCAGTGCCGGGGCGTGTCCTCCCAGCTGCACAATCCGGGAAATAGCACAGATGTCTCTGACTTCAGCTGAAACGCTCTGCATGACCTGGGGGCAGGGAACTTCCAGAGAAAGTCGGGTTCCTGTTGAACCGGTTCAGTGTTCTAACCACTTGCTGAGGCTCACTGCAAATTCAACTCTCTGGTAACCCACTTTTAGATGGCCTCGGGGTGATCGAAGGCAGCACTTCTCAAAATTCAATGCCTATGGATTGCCTGGGGAATGTGTTAAACTCCAGATTCTGATTCAGTCCTGCGTGTCCACAAGCTCTGAGGTGATGTTCCTCGGTCCACGGACCAGACTGAGTAGCAAGGGCACAGAACTTGACAGGGAGCCAGAGAGCCACATGAGATCCTTTTTCTAGGGATCTTCAGTCACTTTCCTCTGTTGCTCACAAATGAGACATGATTCGGAACTGCCATTATGATGTCATCCGCGTTTGGTGGCCCAGCTGTCCGATTTCAGAGTCTCCATCTCCATCAAGAATCAAGAAACTTTCGGACGACAAGTGTCAGATAAAATGCACACAGGGACTTCCCAATGGTGATTAGTTTAAAGATAAGCAGAGGTTACAGAAGTTGCGAAAGCTTTCTCAGGAAATCTTATAAAAATGCACTTGCGTCAGTGTGGTCCTGCTTGGAGGCGAGGGAATGGCCCCTGTCACTGGGCCAGCGTTAGATCAGCTCACCCAGAGCAGAACAGGCCACAGGCAGGACAGACTGGCCTGGGCAAATACTTGCTATTTGCCTTGTCTAAAGTTAACACTTCGGCCTGTATGTACCAAAACAAGGACACGGGGAAAACATGTCTCGGTTCTTTTAAATACTTCTCAGGTTCCTCCATGTCTCTCCATCACCACAACCGCACCACCCTATGTCTTCCTTGGCGACTGATGGAGCCTGGACCCGCTTCTCCCGGCTTACTCCATTCTCCACACAGATGCCACAGTGACCCTTGTATAGCCCCAGCCTGATCACATCACTCCCCTGCCAGCCACTGCACTTGGACTTGAATCCAAGTCCCCATGTGGCCATGTGAGGTCTGGCCCTGCCTCCCGCTCCCGCCTCCTCTGTGCCTCTCCCCTCCTTGCCGCCACACTCCTACCCACTGTCCTCTCAGCCCCCAGACTGGTTCCCAAAGCCTCCATACCTGTCATTCCCTCTACCTGGCTAACTCCTATGTGTCTTCAGCTCTCAGTTTAAATGTCACTTTCTCAAATTATCCTTCCTGACCCTAATCTGAAAGAATCCTTCCCATTGGACTATCTGGTGGTTCCTGGTGCTTTTCCTGAACAGCGCGTGAGCTGGTCTATGGGACTATTAGACTGTAAGCTCCCTGGGGGCAGGGATCACTTCTGTTTTGTGAACCATTGTGTGCCCAGCATGTAGCACTGTGTTTGGCGCACAAAGGCTCAACGAATATTTGTTTAATGAATGAGCAAGTGAAAACTGCCTCATGTCACCTGTTGGTCATTCTGTAACCCAAAGGTCCCAGGCCTTATGGTCCTATTTGTAGGTGCAAATACGGTGATATTAACCCAAGATTGATGCCCAAGTTACAATAGCTTTCAGCTATGTGCCCTCGAGATCTCTAATTACTTCAAGAGTCCACAGGAAGGAGGCTGGTATCTCTTGTGTGTTTAAGCACCAGTCTGCTAATGCTTCCTACTCGGCCAGGTTCCAATGACCCTGAACATCCTCCATGGACAGCGTCTTCCCAGATGCTGTCGATTCCCTGTGCGTTGCATCAGTTTGTTGATGAAATACCCCAATCCTTCAGGAACCTAACTCTGCCCTGCAGTCCATGTGGCCAGGGGGTTGGGGAAGAGGAGGGGTGGAGAATGGCCTGTACCCAGTTCTGAGTCGCCCCGTCTCTGGGGCCCCGAGAGGCACTACCTAGGTCAGAGTTCCCCCACAGCTCCTTCCCATCTCACCAGAGCCCTCACTGCATTACACAGGACAGAGGAAGTCCCTGTCCCCTCCATCTCTCGTTTGTCTCTCTCGCCCTGTTGCTCTTCCTCCTTCCGCTGAAAAGAAATGCTCTCATATCTCTTTGTGCAATAGATGCCACCCACAGTGCCAGAGGGATATGCACCCTGTTGTACAATCTGGACTCAGCTGTAATTCGTTCATTAAATCAACAACTATTTACGAAACACCTCATAGAGGCCACATGCAATGAGCCAGTGGGTCAGCCACATCTCCCTACTCCCTCTGCAGCTGTGCCACATGCCCCTCTTCATTTCAAGTCCACCCCTCCACCACCGCCTCTGGACTGGCCCCTCTGATCCAGCCCACTGACTGCCAGAGAGACCTCATTAACATGCAAAGCTGATGACATCAGGCTTCTGTTCAAAAGCCTCCAGGGGCTCCCACTAGCTTTCAGGCTACAGTTTAAACTCCCAGACTTGGCTCTAATGCTATTTTGTGATCTGAATGCTGCCTGTTTGTTCAGCCACAACGCCCATCTCCCCCCAGAATGAGTCATGTTGTCTCAGAGCTCTGAGTCTCTCCACTGGGTTCCTTCTGCCTGGAATGCCTTTCCCCCATTTTTTTTTGTTGTTGTTTTTGGTTTTTTGGGGGGTCTAGATCAGTGCGGTCCAATAGCACATTCTGTGATGGTGATGGGAAAGTTCTCTATCTGCTCTGTCCAATATGGCAGCCTCCAGCCACAGTGCATGGCCACTGACTGCTTGCAGTGTGGCTAGTGTGAGTCAA
>LNAC01000812.1:426708-440400 GCA_002007465.1 Ailurus styani | reverse complement strand
AAAAAAATCTTAAAACCCGACGGTAAGAAAATGAACAACCGAACTGAAAAATGGGCAAAAGGCCTGAACAGACACCTCACTGAAGAAGATAGAAGATCACAAGTAAACACATGAAAAGATGGTCAACATTACATGTCATTAGGGAAACGCAAATTAAAACGATGAGATACCATTACACAGCTCCTAGAAAGTACAAGGACCGAAACACTGACAACACCAAATGTTGGCAAGGGTGTGGAGTAACAGGAATTCTCGTCACTGCTGGTGGGAATGCAAAATGGCACAGCCTCTTTGGAAGACAATTTGGCAGTTTCTTACAAAACTAAACATAGTTTTAACATATGATCCAGCAATCATGCTCCATGCAGAAACCTGTACGTGAATGTTTATGGCTGTTCCACGCATAATTACCAACACTTCGAAACAACCAAGGTGTCCTTCAGTAGGTGAATGGATAAATTAGCTGCAGTCCATCCAAACAGTGGAATATTCTTCAGTGC
This sequence comes from Ailurus styani, assembly GCA_002007465.1. Taxonomy (NCBI): domain Eukaryota; kingdom Metazoa; phylum Chordata; class Mammalia; order Carnivora; family Ailuridae; genus Ailurus; species Ailurus styani. The sequence goes on along the minus strand of LNAC01000812.1, from coordinate 439,900 downwards.
TAAAAAGAAATGAGCTATCGGGACACCTGGGTGGCTCAGTCAGTAAAGCATCTGCCTTCAGCTCAGGTCATGGTCCCAGGGTCCTGGGATCAAGCCCCACAAGGGAGAGAGAGAGAGAGAGAGCGAGAGAGCACATGAGCAGGGGCGGAGGGAGACGGAGGAGCAGGGAGCCCGCTTCTCCATCTCCCTCTGCCCCTGCTCATGTGCTCTCTCGCTCTCTCTCTCTCTCCCTCACTCACTCTGTCTCTCATATAAATAAATAAAATCTTAAACAACAACAAAAAAACAGAAATGAGCTATCAAGCCATGAAAAGACATGTAGAAACCTTAAAATGCCTCTCACTAAGTGAAAGAAGCCAATCTGTACAGGCTCCATACTGCATGATTCCAACTCTATGACCTTCTGGAAACAGCACAACTATCGAGACAGTAAAAAGAGCAGCAGTTGCCAAGGGTGAGGTGGGAGGGAGAAAAGAAGAGGTGGAACACAGAGGATTTTGAGAGCAGTGAGACTATGCTCCGTGATACTATAATGGTGGCCACATGTCATTACACATTTGTCAAAACCCAGGGAGTGTACGATACCAAGCGTGAACCCTGAGGTTAACTATGGGCTTCGGGTGATAATGATGTGTTGATATGGCTTCACCGAGTATGACAAATGCCCCACTCAGGTGGGGGATGTTCATAATGGGGGAGGCTGTGCACGTGTGGGAACAGGGAGTGTAAGGAAGCTATCTTCTGCTCAATTTTGCTGTGAACCTAAAAGTGCTCCCCCCGCAGAATTAAGTCTATTAAAACAACAACGACGACGACGACGATGATGAAAACCTCCCACCATGGCTGATTTCAAACCACCAGCATGACATCAGTGAATTGGGAGTGGGGAAGAGATGTGTGCAGAAGTGGCTCTCACAAGCAGCGAGGAATCGGTCTCAGCACAGATGCGTGAATGAATGAATGAATGAATGAATGAATGAACGAACGAACGGAGGAAAGGAGTGTTGGAGGGAGGGAGGGATGTCTATTCAACCTGCGAGAAGTTAGTTGGTCCTGAACCTACAAGTCCAAGTCCAGTTCCAACCTAGGAGACAAAGGACCAAGGAGCCATATCTTTGACTTATTCGGAAAGAGGGACACTTGTCTCCTTTGGGTCTTTTACTTTTAATACCAAGCCTTGTCCAGGCATCTACCGAGTGCCCCACTCAGACTAGTGGAAAGTGAGTGAGCCTGAGGCCCCCACTTGTGCTCGCTCTCTCTCCCTCAAATAAATAAAATCTTTAAAATCAATAAATAAGTAGGGGCTTCTGGGTGACTCAGTCAGTTAAGCGTCTGCCTTTAGCTCAGGCCGTGATCCTGGAGTCCCAGGATCGAGCCCCACATCGGGCTGCTTGCTCAGTGGGGATCCTACTTCTCCCTCTGCCCCTCCCCCTGCTCATGCCCTCGCTCTCTCTCAAATCACCTAATTAATTGATTAGTGAGAAAACCCTTTCCCAGAAGTCGTGCCCCAGCCATTCCCTGGGATCCCATTGACATGACTAGATCAGCTGCCATTCCTAAAGCAGCCGTGTCTAAGAACTGAGCCCACCCTGACTGGCTTAGACCCGCTGATGGGACCCTCCAGGAGGTAGAACCCAGGCAGAGCCCTGCCCTAGAGGAGGAAGGGGGTGGGGTAGAGTGACAGCGGCCAATGGTTATCAATCCCCAATCTACAGGAAATGTTAGAAGAAGATGCACAAATTTTATGAACCAGGCCATTCCAGAAACAGTTCTTGAGATAGTTAAGGAACAAGAAGGCTGTGTGAGGCAGCATAGCTCCCTGGCTTTCCCCTCAGAGTTGAAATGCCTACCTGGGGCACCTGGGTGGCTCAGTGGGTTAAACCTCTGCCTTCGGCTCAGGTCATGATCCCAGGGTTCTGGGATCGAGGCCCACATCAGGCTCTCTGCTCAGCAGAGAGCCTGCGTCCTCCTCTCTCTCTGCCTGCCTCTCTGCCTACTTGTGATCTCTCTGTCAACTAAAAAACAAAACAAAACAAAACAAAAAAGAACACTTTAAAAAAAAGAAGAAAGAAAAGAAATGCCTACCTGGACACACACACACTCTCTCTCTCTCTCTCTTTCTCTCTCTCTCTCTCCCCCCCCCCACCAGCCCTCCACAGTGGATTCCCATATGCATATTAAGACAGCCTATCAGTGGGGACAGCTTCCACACTCTGCCCAGAAACCAGAACTGTACCTAGTGAGGCTCTGGGTCTGCTGTGGGGACAGAGGCCCCAGCCAGTCAGGTCTGTGCCACACTCCCAGCAAAGCGCTGAGCCTGGTGTGAGACTCCCCTCCCTACCCGTGTGTTTCCAGGTATGGCTCTCCCCAGGGTCGTTTGTGGCCATGTGCTGACGTGGGCAACCCCGTTTCAAAAGGACTGAATTCCCCTGGGTGGGCAGCACACAGTGCCTCCCTCCCCTTGCTCTGACCTGGTTATGGGGAGTTGCTAGGTAACTGCCATGCAGCCTCTGCTTCCCACGCTGGAGGAGGCTTGGTTACCATGGCAAGTCCAGATGAGGTGGGGGACACAGGGGAAAGGGAGCACTGGCTGGGGAAGTCCGTAGCCTGGACTCTGTCCTCACTCTCTCTGGGCCACTGGACCTTCAGGAAATCTCTTCACCCCTCTGAGCCTCATTTGCCTTATCAGTACGATAAAGTGCTCGAATCCGCAGCTGCATGCAGACAGCATATACTAAATAAACACTGATCTTCAGACTCCTCTTAGGTAAGAGTGACTCAAGATGGGTGCAGAAAAGGAATGGATTGAGTTGTGTTTAAAATAAAAAAGAGAAACTAGGCAGCTAGTGTCTCTAGTAGGACACATAAAAGTCATGGAGATTCTCCTTTCTATTGACAGAAACTTAGTTTCTGGAATTATACTCATGAGTCCCTGGGGCTCCCCGGGTCCTTTTCTGAACCTAGACTTCCTAAGGAAGTCCCCTTAAGGGTGTGTTACCTTAGGGTACGTAGGCTTGCTGAAGGGTCTACCCCCCTTCCTGGGCTCTGCTGGACCTTCTGTCCCCACAGGGTCCATGGTACAGGCCCAGCCCACTGGGGCCAACTCCTGATTTGTGGGACTCTGCACCAGCCTCTAGGATTGGCTGTTTGATCCTACATTTGATCTGAGCCTTGGTCCCAGTCTCTTCCTTCATTCCTGCAGTGAGAGCCCTAGCCAGTCCTCGGTGCTGGGACATTTGCAGTACCCAGCTCCTCCCCTCCCTTCTCGTCCGTCCATGCCAGACCCCTTCCAGAATCCAGATCCCTGCTGCTGGGGTCTCCTAGCACTGGCTGCCCCCCTACCTGTGTATCTGCCTGAACCTTCCAATCTTGTGGGCTGCTGCTCCCTTCCCCACCCGTGCTTCACCCCCAACGCTCTCTTGGCCTCATGAAGGAGCCCTCCCCCACCTGATGCTGCTGGTTCCACAGCACCAGCACCGTCTCATGCCCATCGTCACCGGTGGCCCCTGTAGCCCCAAAGAGAAACTGGACCCTACCCATCCAACCTCCAAGAGCTGATCTGCCTTGCCCCTTCCTCCTCAGATCTTGCCTCCTGTTCTAAGTCTCGGCGGCTCCTTATCTTTGCCCCGCCGTACACATGGCCAACAGGGGTAGGTCAGAGTGTGGCCCGGGATGCTGGAGTCCTATCAGGTAACATTCTCCAGCCCTACTCAGCAGCTGAGTTTCCCCCTTCCCGGTGGGGAGGAATTCGCACCTTGTACATTGAGGGTGAAAACCAGTAGGGGGTGTTAGGACCAGCGGGTTTTCAGCTGCCAGCTGTGATGTGGGGCCATCGGGAAACTCCCAGTCACATAGACAAAGCCCATCCTGAATCATGCACCCCAGGGCCCCCTCCTTTCTAGCTATCCCCTACTTTCCCTGCAGGAGAAAGCACTCCGTCACTGACTCTGTGAGCCCGGACGAGTTACTTGACCTCTCTGAGCTAATCGAGACAACCAGAGACAACAGCACTAAGTTGTCGCGAGAAGTAAACAGAATTCTAGGAACTGCTCGGTGAGGGCCCAGCAAACAGAGGGCGGCCCCGCTACACGTTCCACTGGGGCAGAAACGGGCTCCTGCACCCCGCCCCGCCCCCCTCCTCTCCTCGGAAACTCTCCTGTCCTGCACACGGCCCTCCGGCCCTCCGCAGGGGCAGATAACCTGCTGAGGCAGTAAATCAACTTGGGGACAGCTCCCCGCCCTGGGCCTTGCCCACCCTCTTCCGGTGACAGCTGCCCTGTCGCAGTAGCTGGCATGGGACAAAGTGCTCAGGGTGTTGGCCAAATAGGGGAGTGATTCCTGACCGAGAATGGCAGGCTGCTCTTGGAGCTGCCATTACTTCCTCTGGCTGGTCTGCCTGCCTCCAGGCTCTCAGCGACTGTACACATCACCCCGCCAAGAGGCAGCACTTTCCTAAAAACTTTCCCCCTGCTATCCCCGGCTTGAGGTTCAAGCTGCCTCCCAGTGCTGAGGGGGGAGGGGGAGGCCGGACCTCTGGGCCACTCTCTGCCCTGAACCTTGCCCTGCATATTCCTCCTTTGGTGACTGGGCGGTGCCTATTGCCCTCCGTCCACGTCCCAGCCAGCCTGCAGGGGAAAATGCCACCTCCCTCATGAAGTCCTCCTTGATTCCACCCTCAGAGAGCAAGTCTCCCTCTGTGGAACCATCTCCTGACCCTGCTCTTCTGGCCTCACCCTGGAGGGGTGGGTGGGCAAGGGGCCTGGTCCCCAAAGACAGGGGTGAACGAAGACTAAATACATAATTCCAGCCCAGGTCCCTCAGTTGGGGTTACAGTTGTTTTAAAATTTGTCTAAAAATGTTTCAGACACACCCCAGTTCCCGGCACTGCTAGCTCTTGGGAAGAGGAGGAGGTTCGTTAGCAACGCTTTGCCCTCCGGGGCTGAGTGCCCCACGCTGCCTCCCCGCCTCCCCTGCCGACCAGGGCACACCACTCCAGGAGCTCTGCTGCTACCAGAAGGAAGGGAGAGAAAACTCCTTCCCTTCCCGTGACTTCCTTCTAAACACCTTCCCAGTCCCAGAACTGGAGCAGCCGGCTTTCTCAAACGCTCAGTGCTGTGCGAGCACACCAGGGGCTCTCTCCGCCTCCCATGCCGTCTGCCAGGGACATCCTGCCATTTCCCAGCTCACACACCCTCCGTGGCTCCCAACTGCCGACAGAGCGAAGTTCAAACTCACCCTGCAATTCAGAGAATCAAGAACTTTCATGGGGCAACCTCTGTTTCTGGCCCATTCCCACTCCCCCGTCCTCCCCCACCCCTGAAACATGTACATGTATGTACTCAGATGTATATAGTCACACACATGTACAAACACACATATATATACACGTGTACACATGTATGCACACATACACATGTACCCACAAACACAAGAATACACTACACACACACACACGCAGTGATCCAAACTAATGTGTCCATTTAGCCTGTATTTGCCTTGATCATTGCATTCATTCATTCATTCATTCACCTGCTCAACATCCCCTCAGTGCCAGGTCCCTACTAGAGCCGGCAGCACGTGGGAAGGGCACGATTTCCCTGCTTCTCCAGGGAGTCGCTGCTACTTCCAACGCTCCCCGACCACCTCTCTGAGTTTTAGGTCCTTGGCCCAGCTCGAGGTCCCCCTCCCTGGAAAACCCATCCTAGTGTCTCAGCCCTCAAGTAACAGTCCCTGCATTGGAGTTCCTACAGCAATGCCACGTGATGATGAACTCTGTGCTGATGGAAATGTGCTACATCTGCATTATCCAGTGTGATAGCCCTTGGCCCCATTGGTTATTGAGCACTTCTGGTGTGGCCAATGGGAACGAGGAGCTGAATTTCTTACCTTTAATTTATTTTTTTAAGATTTTTTTTAAGTAGTCTCCAAGCCCAGTGTTGGGCTTGAACCCATGACACTGAGATCAAGAGTCTCACTCATGCTCTACCGACTGAGCCAACCAGGCATCCCTGAATTTCTTACTTTGATTTAATTTTGATTAATTTACATTTAAATAGCAGCAAACATATTGGACAAGGCAGTTCTATTATATAACCCATCTGGCCCTTGAGTCCTACAGATCTGGTGGCAAGTGGACCTAGGTCTGAATCCTTAGCTGTGTGACCCTGATCAGGTTGCTAAACCTCTCTGAGCCTCAGCTTTATCAGTTCTATCATGAGCAAATGTAATACTTAATGTGGGGATGAAATGAGCCAATGTATGCCTGGTGCCTAGGGAAGGATTAGGAAATTCACTGAATCTGAATTTTTATCTCTAGAAATTAAATAATTATTTGTGGATTACGATCCTGAACATACTGTTAGCCTGTTAGCCTCAAGTCAATATGGTTAAAGGTTTTAGAACATGTTCAGTTGATCTGAAATAATGTCGAATTCCTGCCTCCCCAGCAGCTTCAAGGGAGAGTAGACAGCAGTGGAGACAGGAGGGCTTCAGAAACCCCTTTGTTTTCTGAGCCCTTTTGGAACTGGGAGTGGGTCTATGTCTTTTTCTTAGATCCCCTACAACATAGGGTTCCATGTATGTTTGCTGATAGAATGACTGTTTTCCCTGAGGATGACTCAGAATTCAGTCTATAAATATTTGTTGAGTGGATGCTGTCTAGAGACAGTGGGAAACACAAAGGCAAAGCGCACTGGTTCCTACCCTTGGAAACTTCTCTAGTGATGGAGCCAACATGTCTGGGGCCCTCTGACTCTGGCCACGCAGAGCTTGGGATGGGGCAAGCACTTGGGATGGGGCAGAGGCACTAAAGCCGGGTTGGGGACCTGAGGTTGTCAGGAGGTTGTCATGGTCAGGAATCTTCTGGTACTAAATCAGCAGAGAGAGAGCCAGAGGCAGGCACGGCCGTAGGGCGGAGCCCAAACTCCTCTACCGTGGTCCCCTCACTGGAGACCAGCTCTTGCCCTGGGGCCCCGCACCCCCAGAGCACACCATGGGCTGACTCCAACACGTGGCCCAAGTGGCCGCTACTGCTGGGCCACCTGCGGGACGGCTTGGGGAGGAGCCTCCGGGTGAGGAGAGGCACCAGACCCCTGGGTCCCTTCCTATGTCACCGCCTTTGGTTGGACTCTGACCTATGTTCCTTTTCTGGTCCTGGTTCCTCCTCCCCCATCTGCCCTTTGGTCTGGGCCTCCCAGGAGGGTGTGGGTGCCCAAATCCCTCTATCTTTAAAGATGATCAAAAACATCCATGATGGGGTGCCAGGCTGGCTCAGTCTAGAGAGTGTATGACTCTCGATCTCAGAGTTCGAGCCCTGCGTTGGGTGTAGAGCTTACTTAAAAAATAAATGTGCACGGTGTCATGTACCAGCACACATATCAGATTCTTTCTCTTTCTCTCTCTCTCTCTCTCTCTCTCACACACACACACACACACACACACACACACGCAGTCACACTATGAAACTACACAGCTGAAGATTCCCATTCAGCTGAATTGCCTTTTGCCTTCCAGGCTCTTATTGTTCCGTTCTTACTTTATGCCAGAGGAAATGAGAAAATCCTATCCAGTTTTTAGACATTAGTCCCAGTCAGTGTGAAATAAAATGGTGGAGAAGGGGGTGGGGAACCAGAGCAAAAGTCCAGCATTTAAGGGACAACCTGGAAACACCCTGAGGAATAAGACAGCCTGCCCCCAAGGAACCTGCCCCCTGTCGGGGGAGACCAACCATTACCACTCGGGACTTATGTCACATAACACCATGGAGGAAGCGACCAAACTGAGGACTGAAGGGTTCAGAAGACTGGCTGGCAGACTGAAGAGAAAAGCATTTTAGCTGCAGGAGCTCCCTAAGCAAAGGTATCACATGTCATGGAAGGCGGAGGAGACGGAAGAAAACTAACAGGACTGTAAATGGCTGCAAGGTGCTTGGGCTTTGGTGTAGGGTGAGTGGGTAACCCTAGAAGAGTTTTATGCAGGGCGCCTGGGTGGCTCAGTGGGTTAAAGCCGCTGCCTTCGGCTCAGGTCATGGATCGAGGCCCACATCGGGCTCTCTGCTCAGCAGGGAGCCTGCTTCCTCCTCTCTCCTCTCTCTCTGCCTGCCTCTCTGCCGACTTGTGATCTCTTTCTCTGTGTCGAATGAATAAATAAAATTTAAAAAAAAGTTTTATGCAGATAGATAGAAGATCCAGTTAGGAGGCTCTTGCAACAATGTTGAGGGGGAGGAGAGGGGCTGGGAGGGAGTGGCACCAGGGACGGGGTGAAGAGGACTGAAGACAAATGTCACAGAAGAAGCCTCGTCTGGCCTGGTGGCCACGAGGGAGGGATAGGAATCAAGACGCACGCGCATTTCCCGCTTGGGTAACCGGGCAGATGACGGTGTCGTCCTGGAGCAGAGAGACCCAGGAAGAACAGTGGCGGGGTGGGGGGAGGAGAGAAGTGGGTGTGGGTTCCTTTTGAGACCTCCCTCGCAGGTCCCAGGGAGTGGGGGTGCCTGGGGGTCCAAGTCGAGAGGACCAGGGGGCAGCCCGATGAACTGGTATGGAGTGGAGGAGAATGTTCTGGAGCTGGGAAGGAAGCAGTGGCAGAGTGGTTGGGGAGGGAAACCTATATGCTTCCAAGGTTGCAGCTACAACAAAGTCCCCGAGTCTGGAAGGTCTGGGAGGACAGGAACTTGCCTGGTACGTCATCTTCGCCCAAAAACCATTCATGAATAAAAAGACGAAGCTTTCGGTAAGTCCTGGCTGGCAGGGGAGAGACCTGGGTGTGTTGCTTCCCTGGGGCCAGCAGAGCCGGTCAGAGGAGAAAGCCTGGGCTCATCGAGCTCAGCCCTAGAAACTACACCCTGCTCCCCACGGCGCCAGCCTCTGCCACCTCCTCTTACTCTCCCGCTCTCTGGGGATACGCAGCAGGCACGAAGCGTCCGCCAAGTTTTACAACAGGTGCTCATGACCCAAATCCCCACAGAGGAGAAAAAGTCAGCCCTGGGACACGGAGCTGATACATCAGGAGGCGGCCTATCTGGGGACTCGAATTACCCAGGAGGGCCTGGGGGAATAGACGTGCGTGGAAGCGAACACAGTTACCATAAGCATCAACGACGAGGGGTCCTACCTTTACTGCACACACAGCAGGCAGCATGCCCTGGGGGAGGAAGGAGAGCCGGAGCCAAGGACCCGGTGGCAGGGGGCGGCCTCTGCCCTTCCATTTCTCAGGAAGGCGCAGTCACCTTGGGCTAAGTGGCCTCCGAAGTGGGAAAGGCAAGGGCCGTCACGGTCGACTCCACCTCGCTCAGGGAAACCCCAGCTCCAGGACTGGAAGGACTGGTGTGGTGCCGGGCCAGAGGCTTTCTCCTAGGGTGGCACCACCTGGGAATGTCCCCAGATGCAAAGTAGATGGAGCCGGAGCCTGAAAGGAATCAGTTTCCGGGCGGTGAAGCTTTTTAAAAACCGCAGTGATAATGCAAAATGTTCAGCTGTGTGGGAGGGTAAAGGGGGGGCGGGGGAGGGTCAGTCCGTGTGGACGGGTGCCCCCAGGTGTTTCCACTTGCCAGCTGATCACCTGGAACGAGTCTCAGTTTATTCATCTTTAACCCCTCCCTGTAATCCCTTTCGAGTCTACTTCACCAGATTAGGGGCAGATCCAATTGGATAATTGTATGTTAAAATGACTCCATTAGCCTGCAGCCTCCCTGAGAACCCAATGCCGTCACTTATTCCCTGCTTCGCAGAGACAGCTGGGGGCCTCTGAGTCCCAGGGAAACTAAGGCATCCATCCGCTGCAGCAGCTAGCTATGGTGTCTGATTCCTCCTTTCTTACGCCCGGTGGCAAACATGTTATCTAGTACGCATTAACTGCTCCAAAATGGTAGCTAGATAAGTGAGTCCTTGGTACCTAAAGGGGCATCATTCCAAAAAGACCACAGAGTGTTTCCTATCCGTTACATCTAGGAGAGATCTTTTCCAATGTCAACTGTTACTAAAATATTCTACTCCGATTCTAACCTTCTGTCCAATTCCAACTTATGTCACATAACATTTGTGCTTCTTGAGAGTGAAAACCATGTGTTAATCACTGCACTTCAGTGTGAGCTCCACGTGAGCAAGGACTTGGTTTGGTCCAGAGCTATACCCCCGCACCTACAGTAAGGCTCAGTAAGGATCTCTAAATAAATGAATCCCTTCTAACCCGGAACACCACGCTAGGCATTCAGCAAGTGTTTGTTGAGTGAATAAATTAGTAAGCAAGGGGAGCACGGTCTCTCACTAATGCCCCTTCCTAACATTCTCACCTGACGAAGTAGAGCAAGGCAGAGGGTAGGCAAGCGCTGGGGTCAGATGATCCGGGTTTAAATCCTGACTCTTGTACTCACTAGCTGCTGACCTAGAGCACGCTACTGAACCTCCCTGTGCTTCAGTTTTCTTACCTATAAAATGGGGATGAGAGGGGTGCCTGGGTGGTTCAGTGGGTTAAAGCCTCTGCCTTCGGCTCGGGTCATGATCTCGGAGTCCTGGGATCGAGCCCCACCTCGCCTGCCTCCTCCTCCTCCTCCTCTCTGCCTGCCTCCTCTCTGCCTGCCTCTCAGCCTGCCTCTCAGCCTACTTGTGATCTCTCTCTCTGTCAAATAAATAAATAAATAAAATCTTTAAAAAAATAAAATGGGGATGATAATAATGTTTAAAATAGGATTACATGAATTCATTGGAAGGATCCCCAAAATATTTAGCACAGTGTCTGGCACATAGTAATCACTGCTAATATTTTATGACCATATCAGTCTCTTAATAACCTTCAGTGTCTCCCCTCTGGCTATAGGATAAGATCTAAAATCAAGGTCCCCGTAATTTGGCCCCAATGTCCCTCTCCAGTCCCATCTTCCCACACTTGACTGGCTTCTCTGCCAGGCCAGACATTTCACGAAGCCCTTACAAAGTAAGGTAGGACTTTCTATTGCCTACATTTCACTGAAGACGTGACCAAGTCTCAGAAAAGGGAAGTAACTTTCTCAGGGACACACAGCTTATCCCAAGAAAGTGAGATTCATTCCAGGAGTCCCTGACATGGAAGTTCACGCTCTTCTTCACTGGCCTCTGAAATCCTTGCTGGCAAAGTGCTGTCTACGGGCCAGGGCTACCAGCATAACCTGGGAGCTTGATAGAAATGTGGAATCTCAGGCCACATCTCAGACCCTGAATCAGAACCCGCATTTTCACAAGATCGTCCAGGTGATTTCCATGCACAGGAAAGTATTGGAAGCAATGTTGTAAACCACTTTCTACCAGCCAGACACAAAAGCTAATTAAATCAAACACCAGATCTCATTTAATCCCTACAACAATCTGGGAGGTATTAGGAAATCGGCATTGTATCCCATTTTGCAGATGAGGACACTAAGGCTCTGAGGGTTAAGGATCTTGACCTGAAGCCTCAAGTGCCTGATGCCAGCATGAGGCTCTGGCCATCTCCCTCTGCCTGGAGTGTCTTCACTCCCTCTCTTGCCTTGAAATCTTCCCATCCCTTCGGCTCCACTCAAAATCCCCTCCTGCTGGGTGAAGCCTCTCTTATCCACATCCCATTGGACAAGATTAATTATTTCTTCCCTTACAATCCCCACAGCTCGCTGCACATACCTTTCTCTTGGCCCTATTCATTCTGTTTTAAGGAACTATGTACAACGTGCACCCCGCATGCCCGGCACACAGAGGGCATTGAGTAGATATTTGCTCCCAAAGCTTCGCTGCTTGAGTTTATCAGAGCACTTTCGCCACACCTGTGTTATTCCCCACCTCCCCGAGCTCCTCTGTGCCCCCCGGGGCATAGTCTGGCATCTCTTAGGGCCTGGAAATCTTTAGGAAGCAAACTAAACGGTCTCCATTCTAAAGACGAAATTTGTCTAAAGATGAAATTAAGCCTCAAATGTTGTCAGAAGGGAGGCCTTGTGATTCTTAAGAGTGCCACAGTGCTAGGCATCTCACTGCCCACCACCCCTGATCTTTGGGCTGACACCGGGTGCCCCAAATGACTACTGTCACCATAGTCGCGGCTATTTGACAATCTAACCCTTATTTATTATTTTTCACACTGTCAAAGGAAGGCCCAGAAATGGTAGGCAACCCCTTCAAATTCCCCGGAGTTTAAAATCAGGTCCCCAGTAACCTTCTGTCGTTTCATGAGGAGAAAGGGCAAGTGTGGCTGAGATGTAGGGCAAAGGTCGCCGAGACGCAGAGAACCTAAGAGTCCCCATGCACCGCCTCTCCTTTTGTGGGAGGCCTGGCTAGATCACGTGTTTCAAGGCCTCAATTTCCTCAGCTGTGAAATGAGGGGGTTGGACTAGTTTCTAGCGCTCCTTCCAGCTCTGAGATGCTGTGCCGTAAAATGGGAGAAATGTGAACCTTTGGTTGCTATGATCTGAAAATATTTTGAATGTGGAGAATCAAATTGTACAGCAGTGCATGAACAAAATAATATGTTAATGACTAAGAAGATTGTATTTAATCCAATGGGAAACAGCAGAGCAGCCGCCGCTGGTGATGTGTGTGTGTGTGTGTGTGTGGCTTCTTTCCTTGAGCTCAAACATGTACTTTGAATCACTAATATAGTAATCAGGCCTCTGGCAGCCTATCTTGCCAACACACACACACACATACACACACAGGTCAGTTCAAATTAAAATGAGGGGGGGTTCTACCGCTGCAGCTTACATCCTTGCTGTATTTGGATTTTTTTTTTTTTTAAGAAATTGTTATCGTGGTGAAGGGCTGTATTGACAGTTTCTGGCGCCCTCTGATCTCAGAACGGGGACACGTGGGCCGGGAGCGGAGGGTTTTATTCACATGTCGCTTTTGTACAACCCCCCCTTCCCCCGCCGAAGCCGTCACAATCCCATCTGGCAGCCGCAGCCCCCAGACCCTCAACGCGGGGAGTGGTCAGATCCACCACCCCCGAGGCCCCCCGACCAAAGCGTGTGCTCGCGGCCCTAACTGCGGGGAAGATGAACGCGCGCCTGCTCCGCGACCGGCCGTGTCAGGCCGCAGGGAGGGTTGGATCGCCACCCAAGGGTCGGGGCCCGGAGGCAGAAGCGAGCCAGAGGCCTCCCGTGCGTCTAACTAGGACGCCCCCCCGCCACCACCTCTGCGAGTTCCTGCCCACCCTGGAGCTCCCGGGCCCCGCCGCCCCCTCCCCGGAACCGCCCCTT
>LNAC01000812.1:414104-426297 GCA_002007465.1 Ailurus styani | reverse complement strand
GGGGCTGGGACGGGCGGCCGCAGCGCCATGGCCGAGTCCCAGCTGAGCTGCCTGGACGAGGCGCACGTGAACGAGAGGGTGACCGAGGAGCAGGCCGCCTTCTACTACTGCGAGCGGAGGCGGGCCGCGCTGGAGGCGCTGCTGGGCGGCGGCGAGCGGGCCTACCGCGAGCTGGTCCAGAAGGAGCGGCTGCGGGACTTCCTCTCCAGCCAGGAGCAACAGGCCCTCCGCGCCGCCTGGAGCCCCTACGAGGATGCCGCCGCCGCCGCCGCCGCCACCCAGGGCAAGAGCAAGGCCAAGGCCAAAGCCCCGGCGCAGGCGCAGGCGCAGGCCCCGGCCGAGCCCTGCGAGTCCCTGGCCTACTGGCCCGACCTCTCCGACACTGAGGTGCCCCCGCTGGACCTGGGCTGGACCGACACCGGCGTCTACCGCGGCGTGAGCCGCATCACCCTCTTCACCCACCCCCCCAGGGAGGAGAAGGCGCCCCACCTCAAGCAGGTGGTCAGGCAGATGATCCAACAGGCCCAGAAGGTAGGCCCCGCCCCCCCACACCGGTGGGACCCCCACGGGCAGCCCCCTGGAGCAGGCCCCACCTCGGAGGCAGAGCCTGGGGCAGGACTTCCTGACCGCTCTGGAAGATGGGCCCGGAGCCCTCCCTTAAGCCGAGGGGCTGGCGAGGCCTCTAAAGAGGATGACCCGGAACACGTTTGGCAAATCACAACGTGCTGGACAGTTGTTTGTCATTCTTGCAGTGTCCAGAAGGGCTGGCTTTCCCCTGCTCTGTGCTGCTTTTCCGTGTCAAGTTCCTCTCCGTAAGGAAGAGTGAGGGCTTTGTGGTAAAATGGGCCACTCAGAGGCCTTGATAATAACCCATGTGCTGCCCGGGGATTTACAAAACCTACCCCAGGCCACTTTCTCATTAGGTCTTCAAGCAACCCCAGGAACTGGGTAGTGGCACTTCCCCACCCCTACCCCAGCCATGCTGTTCTTGGGAGACCCCTCCCAGAGTCGAGACTGGACTGGCCTTCACACCCCCTTGGGGGCCAGTACTAGAAGTCAAGCAGCCTGGAATGAATGAAGAAATGTATTTGGAGCACCAACTATGTGCCTGGCTCTGTGCTGGTCACATCTTTGAAAGCCACATCACTGGACTCAACAGCTGGTGGGGGGGGGGAAGGGTGGGAAAGCTCTCACTGTGTCTCCCTGCTTGGGGGTTGAAAGGAGGGGACGTTTCCAGAGTAGCTGGTTAGAATACTGATGGACCAGTATTGTGGTTGTGGGGCAGGGGGCGGAAGAATTTAATCTTTACTCCGTGCCCTGGGCTAGGGGCACCTTGGGTAGGGTTTCCAGATAAAACACAGGACATCCTGTTAAATGTGAATTTCAGATAAGCAAATAACTTTTAGTATTAGTATGCCTCAAACATTGCATGGGGCATACTGATACTAAGATGTTCTTTGTTGTTTTTCTGAAGTTCAATTTGAATGGAGCATTCTGTAATTTTATTTGCTAAATCTGGCTCCCCCACAAAGAGATTTGTTAAGAAACACCAGCACCCTTTAGTGCCCAGTGCAGAATATACCAGAGGCGTGGCTTGGGTTCACCTTTCTAATTCAGCTCAGTGGATGTGAGCTGTTACCCCTGGAGGCTGAAGTGGCCTGGGAGGGAAGACCAACCCAGAAAGGCCAGTAGCGAGGCTTTTCTTCCTGGAAGGGGTGATGCAGGCTGTTGGCTAGATGGGCCGCCAGAAGGAAGCATTAACTTTCATTGTTCATATTTCTACCCTCCCTCTCTAAGAAATTCCTCCTTATTTGCCTGAGCTTTCTTTGTATATTGCATTCAGCAAAAGAGGAAGGCGAGTTTGAGAAGAGGTGGAGAAAAGACAAGGATGACGATACTGTGCAGCCAGGGTAAGGGGTCAGGTCTCACGATGCATTACTAAAAGCCTTAGTTTATTAGCACTTCATATGTGCCAGGCACTGTGCTAATAATTTACTTTCATCTTCTCTTCTGCTTTTCATGACAACTACGTGAGATGCGTATTTGCCACCTTTTTTGATTCACAGAAGTTACTTGCCAAAGGTCACACAGGTAGTAAGTGCTGCACCAAGATTCGAAAGTCAAAGTCTTTGCTCTTAATGACTGTGCCATCCTGACCTGCTGTCTGATGATAGTCAGGACTAAACCAAGGGCCTTGAATGGATCTAGCCTGGTCACAACCCGGGGTACAGGTTGTGTGCCCCTGTTACAAAAAGGGAGATACAGGACCCCTGCCCACTGGAGCTGCTAGTCCCCAGTGGAATGTCAGGAGTCTCCTGTGTAATGTGATGTTCTTAGCTCTTTAAATATTTAACAACAGAAACTTTAACAATTGTGAACAAGTCCATTATGTACATATTTAACTAGTCGTTATTTCCTGAGTGCCCGCTGTGTGCCAGGCAGTGGCCATAGAAGGACAGACGTTGTGGTTTTTCCCCTCCAAGTGTTAATTTCAATCCTGGGGAATGTGCTGGAAGGAAAAGTGTGTTTTGAGCCTAATCTGGGAGGGCTTCCTGAGGAAAGTAAATTGCACGGTTGAAAGGGGAAAGAGAAGGAAACTGGAATGGGCAATTTCTCCATTAAGAGACTTGGGAGCAGGAGCAAAAGATTTTTCCTTCAAAACAGCAAGCAGCTTTGGGGGCAGCTGGGGGACTCAGTCAGTTAAGCGTCTGACTTAGGCTCAGGTCATGATCTCAGGTTCCTGGGATGAGCCTCAGAGTCATCTAGCTCCACACTCAGCAGGGAGTCTGCCTCTCCTCCTGTCCCTCCCCATTCGTCCCCTCCGCTTGCACGTGCGCTCTCCCTCTCTCTCAAAATAAATAAATAAAATCTTTTTAAAAAACAAAACAAAACAAAAAACGGAATGCAGCTTTGACAGGAGGAAAAAAGAACTCTCCGGGGGGAGTACTGTGTGGGGCCTGGTGTGAGCACCCTGAAACTGAGTCCTAAGCCGGCGAGCACACCCCTAGCAGAGGCAGCCTCTGACCCGGTCTGTGCTCCACTCAGCTCCCAGGCCTCCTGGCCCCACACTTACTCCCTGTCGCTCCCTTCTCTACAGCACCTTCTTCTCAGAGGCCCCACGAAGCAGGTAGGACAGAGAGGCTGACCTGTTTCACAGGTGAGGAAACTGAGGGACAGAGGAGGAAAGGGACTTGCCCAAGGTCACGTGGTTGGTTATGGAAAGACCCAGATCCCTCGCTCTGCTCTCAAGGCTTCACCCTCTGAGCACTGCCTGACCCCGACTGACCCCAGCTTGTCCGACTGGCAAGTGGACTGGCAAGTGATTGTCCACGGCTGTTCCTCTAGATTCTTCCCCCTTCCTTTTCACCCCGAGGGAGGGAGTTTCCTTTGTCTCCAGGGGGAGGCTGGCTGCTGTTAGGCCAGGAAAGGCAGCCTGAGGGCGCCTGGGTGGCTCAGTGGGTTAAAGCCGCTGCCTTCGGCTCAGGTCATGATCCCAGGGTCCTGGGATCGAGGCCCGCATCGGGCTCTCTGCTCGGCAGGGAGCCTGCTTCCTCCTCTCTCCTCTCTCTCTGCCTGCCTCTCTGCCTACTTGTAATCTCTCTCTCTCTGTGTCAAATGAATAAATAAAAAAAATTTTTTTAATTAAAAAAAAAAAAAAGGAAAGGCAGCCTGAGGGAGGACCGTGGTGGGGAGGCAAAAAAACCACAGATACCCAGCCGTGTCCCAGAGAGTTTCAGGTTTTATCTCATTTCATCTTCAGTAGAAACTCATGAGGTGCTGTCACCTTTATTGCTGAGGGACAAACAGAAAACTGAGGCTCAGGGGAGTGCCTGGGACTTACCCACTGCCGCCGACCAGACCGGCGAGGGCTTCGAACCTCAGGGATCCAGAGAGAGGAGCCTAACTAGGGGGACACTTTGAAAATCTGGCTGGGGGTGGCAGGGGAGACTTCGAGTGAGATCCCGTGTAGACTGGGAAACTTTGGGCTCTTCCGTACAAGAGCAGAAGGGAGAGCAGCAGTGTGGAGGGACCAGTGGTTTGGAAGGAGAATGTTCATCTGGTCACTGGACAGAGAGTTGGAGGGTACTGGGTGCTAAGCCCTTTAGTAGAAAACAGACCTATAAAACACACCCCTGCTCTTTAGTAGCCTAATAGTCTTCAAAACCATTATTAGAACACAGTATGGAAGGGCCTGGCAGAGGGTGCGGCGCAGGGGCCTTGAGGCAGACCCGGGGAGGGAAGGCCCCTGACGGGAGGATCTGGCTACAAGCGTGTCCGAACCGGCAGAAGGCGGAGCCTCCACCCTCTTTGCGCCCAGGCTCCCTCGTGCCCCGTGGGATCTGTTCTGGAGGCTCCTGCGTGTGTTCAGAGAGGTTGCCTATAGACTAGAAACCCTACTGCCCCCCTACCTCAGAGACCGACCCTCAACCCTGCTCTCCGGCGCCCCACACTCAGAGGCACCCCACCGCCTACCACCTGCTGCCCGGTGTCCTTTGAGCCTCAATTACCGTGCCAGGTAGAGTATTATCTTCATTTCTGCAGAGTCCTCTGAGGTCCAAAAGGGTGGGATGGATGGTTGGTCTTTAGACCGAGGACAAGGAGATTGTACAGCCTCCCCAGGTGCCTGGTCAGAATCACCAGTGACCCCACAAAGTTTACAGACGCAACCCAGGAGAGGGTGGCTGGTAGACTAGGCAGCTTGGATGAACCGGGAGCTCTTCATTCCTGTTGCAGTGGAGACCTGGCTGGTTGGTGGGGGACAAAGGGGCCTGGGTGGCAGGCCTGGCCCTACCCCTCCCCTGCCTGCTGATAGGGCTGTGTCTCCTTTCTTTCAGGGCCCAGCCCAGGCGCTACCTCTTCCTTCGCACTTGATCACATTTTCAATTCAAAAATGACCATTTTGGGGGTAACCTAGGTGGGTCAGTCAGTTAAGCGTCCAACTCTTGATTTCAGCTCTGGTCGTGATCTCATGCTTGTGAGATCGAGCCCCACATGGGGCTCTGCACTGGGCGTGGAGCCTGCGTAAGACTCACTCCCTCCCCCTGCCCCTCCCCGCAGCTCTCCCCACTCCTCCCCACCCCGCGCACGCTCTCTGAAACAAGCAAGCAAAAGTGACATTTTTATTGCCAGATGAGGCTCCTTGTTTGTTCCTCCTGCGTGCCTGACACACAGCTCACTTTGGGAGAGCCCATTTTATCCTCAGGGACTGGCGGCTTTGGAAGAGTGAGACCCCACCTTACTCCTCTGAGTCTCCTTTGCAGGGCCCTGGCGGTCGCATGTGGTCAGTGATTTGTGTAAATGGTTGGAAACTGTCTCCAAATGGTCTCTCTCCATGCCTCTAGAGAAGCAAGTGTCTGGAGAAGTCCCCTGCCGACCACCACATTACCCAGGGGACTCCTTTAATCCCATTGTAACAAACAGTCTGGCAGCAGAGAAAAGAGTGCTATAAACTGGGGGAGGGGCAGAAGGATTTGGGGAAAAGCAACCAGAGCAGGAGGTATGGTTTGCCAGGTCAGCAGCTTGGTTAGAGGGCTGGGCAGCTGATGGGGGTGAACAGCTGGGAACCTGGGCCTGGGGGCTATGGGCAAACTCCTTGGAGTCTCTGGCTTATGGTGCCAGGAGGCCCCCCTTGTAGGTGGCAGCGTTTGCCACTGAGTAGAGCCCACTGTCTTCCCCTGTTAGCCTCAGTCAGCACTCCCCTCATTCAAGGACATCCAGCAGATAGTACTGACCAGTCTCTGTGCCGAGCCCCATGCTGAGCATTGAGATATTGACATGAGGCAGATTTAAAAAAAAAGTTCGATCTACTTAACCCTTCTTCCCTGCACCAGTAACCATCCTGCCCGGACTTTGATTCAGAGGCTCCAGAGCTCCTGTCCCCGTGAGGCTGGTGAATAATGATGCAGCTGCAGCTCCGAGGACTGAACACTGGCAGCCCTTCCGGGATTTTGCCCCAGCCTGTCCCGCCGGCACCCCTGCCAAGCCCTGAGCTCTTTGGCTGTTGGATTTTGAGCGTCTCTCCTTTATGCTCAGTCACTGATCCCAGGAGCCAGAATTTCTGAGCCATGGAGACCCAGCTGCATGTCAAGGTCAAGGATGGGCCTTGAAAGACCTTTAAATTGAAAGGTCATGGTTTCTGTCCAGATCTGACCCCTCACTAGCTGTGTTCCTTTGGGTAAAGCCCTTCCTTCTCTGAGGCTCCTGACCTGCAATACCTAGATTTCTGGATGGTTTTGAAAAACAAGAAGGAAAGTACATGTGAAAGCTAAGGATACCGAGGAAGTATCCCCCAACTGTCAGTTGTTCTGGGAAGTAACTGATGCCTTCTCTGTCTTCTCTCAGAGCAGGGGAGGGAAGGGTGGCTGGATTTCCTCCCAGGAAGTGGGGCTGCTGCAGCCAGGAGATGAATTAGGGGAGTTAGGAGTCACTTCTTATTGCTGGGCGCCCTGTGCAAGTGTATTTCCTTTTTCCTCCGTAGAGGAAGAGAAGACCAGCTGCCTGTCCCCCCCCCCGCCCCCAACCCCACCACATTTACCTGTCGGTCTTGATTTGGTGGTGGCTTTTTGTCCAAGTGGCTGTCTGCCTGCCATCCTGTCTGCAAGGCTGTGGCATCTGAGTCCTCAAAGGTCTTCTCTAAGATCCGCCATGGGCAGACAAGACAGGAAGGCATAGAGGGGTCCCGGTTCCTAAACTGGGCGTCCCCAAGGGTGTTCCCCTCGTGCTATCATCCAGAAGGGCCTGACTGGCTGCACGGCTCAGCCTGAGGAGGCTGAGGGCAGTCTGGAAATACCGCTCAGGAACTAAAGCTTTCATAGGTGGGCAGTGGGGCACACCAGGGCTGACTGGGTTTCTCCCTTTGGAAGAAGAAGGCCTACACTTGGTTCCTCTGAAATCTGACACTTTGGGTCCCTGAAACTCTGATGATGGGTGTTTCTCAAGGAGTTCAAACATCGAAGATGGAGCCTCAATAAAGGGGTGACTTCTTCACGACCTTCTCTTGGTTGTGTGGGGAGCAGATCCAGGTTTGTTGGACTGTGGTCTCAGGAGACTGGGCCACTGCCAAGGGAAGTACCAGGGTTGGGAGCCAGGAGCCTGGATGTCTTCATTCTTGCTCAAGTCGTCTCTGTCCTCGCCCACTTGGTGACCTTGGGCAAATCATTTGACCTTGCCAGGCCTCCATCTCCGCTTCTGTAAGTGGGGATAATTCTTGCCTTCTTGCTTACTTTCACAAGTCTGCTCTGAGGCTCTAAAGCAAGACTAGGAGATAGCACTTTGAAAAAGATGAGTAACGTATGCAAATAAAAGGGATTTCTATGAAGAGGGGCTAACGTTGTTGAAAGATGGGTGCTACACTATTTCCTTTAATTAATCCAATCCTCAGCACCTCACAAGGAAGTGCTATTTTCCCAGAGGCTCGGGGAAAGCACAGCCTCATAGAACTTGAAAGAGGCTAACTGGGATTCCACCCAGGTTTGAGCTCAAGGCTTGTGTGCTCCTGCTACAAATGCCTTACTCTTGGGGATTGCCCTCTGGGGCCACCTCTGCCTCTGAAACTTACAGAAACAAAGTGTATTTGTTGCCAGCCAGGCTCTGGGAAGCTCTGAGACTAGTCTGGAGACGGACAAGTACACTGTAGCTTGCTGCTCTGATCTGGGCCGAATGGGCGGGAAGACCACCTTCTACTTGGAGATGTTGGGGCAGGCGTCACCCGGAAACTGTGGGTAGGTAGCTCCCAGGGACCTACATTGTCCTCCGAACGGCCATTTTCTGGCCCCCCTGGGGCTTGTGACCTCATTGACAAGCTGAGACCTTGATGGGATTCCCAGCCACCACCCCTAGTCCTTCCATATTCTCAGCCCCTAGGATGCTGCCTCACCTTGGCTCGTGGCCAGATCCACCTCCCTTTTCTCGGAGTGTACAAGGCAGAGCCTGTTCTTGGGCAGGATTCCAACCTTGGCGGGTGGGGGAGGGGTAGGCGGAGGTGGGGAGCGGGGCAGAGAATGATCCAACCAGGGTGGGTCCTGGCTGCCTGCCTGCCTGGGCTCCTGGCCCTGTCCTGAGCAGCCCCCACCTCCCTGAGTCACTCTAGCGATCCCTGCTAGACCCCTCCCCCGCTGCAGCTCCCCGCCCCAGGTGCTGCCACAGGTCAGCTCTAGCTGCAGCCTTCCCCAGTTTTGTTTTTCCCTTCTCTGAAATTCGTGGAGTCTGTGGCGTTGCTAATGAGCCCATCATCTTAGCCCTGGATTAGAGCCTATGGCTTTCCTGATTATTAGTCTCTCTGGACCAAGTTTCCAAGGCTCTGTAAGCTCATCCTGGCATCGCTTGTGTGGTCGTCCTCATTCTGTGGGGCCCCTTGAAGTACTGCCTGGGTATGTGGCAGGCTCTGGCTAAATACTCTTTTTATTCTCTTTTCTAGCAGTGAGTCTGCAAATGCTTAGGGGCAGTGGCAGGGATGAGGGTTCTTTACTTTTTGGTGGGTCTTTGAGGACAAACTGTGAGTGTTCTTAACTGCCCCCCTTACGCTGAGGGTTCCAAAACTGCCTGGAGATTCCACACATTTATGCATTCATTCAGCATGTTATTGGGGACCTACTATGTGCCAGTTTGAGAAACATACAGCGGAATAAAATGTGGACCCTGACCTTAAGTCTAATGGAGGAAAAAGGAAAAGAAACCGCAGGGCATTTGGGGGAGGGGGTCGATGGCTGTTTGTGAACACGTCAATGCCAGACGCGCAGGTGCCGGCCCTTTGAGAATATATCATTTCATTAAACTTTCACAAGCCAGCAACTTTCCATTTTACAGATGAGGACACAGGCTCAGAGGGGACAAGGTCACACCGCTGGTAACTGAAAGACCCCTAGTGGAGCTGGATGGAACTGAGCCTGATTCCCACAGAGCTCCAGGGCTACCAGAGACCTGCCAGGAATTGACAGCTGAAGCAGCCACTGGGGAAGAGAGGCCGGGTAGAGGGCAGGGCTGCACAAGGCTGGAGGCCAGGGAGTGCACTGATTCACTTCATTTCTTGCACCCCAACGCCCTGCGAACCACCTTCCCCAACAGCACCCCTCCCTGCCCTCTCCTCTCTGGGGAAGCCCTCCAGGTAGCGTCACCTCGCACTGACCACCAAGTTGTCCTTTCTGCTTCTCAGAACCTCCCGGGTAAACTGCCGGCCCCAGTTGCCTTGCGCTGGTGGACCAAGGCAGAAAAACCCCAGCAGGTGCTTTCTGAGTCCCACCTTGCTCTGCCCATGTAGCGTCCAGCGCTCAGAAGGCCAGGCCGGTAACCCAGACCAGCCGCTGGTCCTAAATTTCTTCTGTGTATCTTCACTGGATTTTTTTTTTTAGCAGCTGATTTATCTTCCTAATTATGTTTAGCTTTAAGCTAATGTTAAAATGAGCTTGCATGAGATAATTTTCACTAATTAACACCAACTTAGTGCAGGGAAGTCGTCCCAGAAGCCCGCCGTGGGGCACGGAAAAGCTGGCCTAGGATCTTAAAAAGAATTGCTATGCTTACTCCCTAGCGGGTCACATATGGTTCTTCACGGCTGAATTCGTTGACCTTGCTCACGCGGGTGCAGTCTGTTCTCTTTCTCTGGAGAGCCAGCCCGGGTCTCCTTTATGTTGTCCCCTCCATCAGCCTCGTTTGGGGGATGGTGAGGGAGACAGCCTCCTAGGGTCAGATCACCAGAGAGAATCCCAGCGCCACACAGCAGGGAGACAGGACCTCAGGGTCAGGAGCAGAGCCTGGCCCCGAGGCCAAGCGGCCGGGAGACGAAGCAGCCTGCCTGGGCAGAACTGGGCTCCTGCGTCTGCTGCTGCATCACGCAGCCTGGTGTTTGATGAGGTCCAGTTAGTGAGCTTGAAACAATGTAACGTGGCTACAGACAGCTGGGAGGCCTCCGCTGACAAAGCACAGATGTCCTGCTGGTGGACTGGGGGGCAATGTGGCCTCCAGGCAGAGAACAGGACTCTGCAGGTCTTGGCTCTGCCCTCTTGGTGGGCCGGGACCCTGGTCCAAACAGCTTCCTCAGCATCCCGAGGGACGCCGCCTAGTGTGGAGGTCTTAGAACATTTCCTGCATGTCAGGCTCCGGATAGAAGGGAGTGACAGGTCTCTGTCCCCCCCACCCCACCCCAGGTGCTCAGGACAGACACTGGCCTGAGCAGACAGCATCCTGGGAAGGGCACACACCGCCCTCAGGGCTGGGAACAGAGAATGATCCTGGGACAGCCTCTGGGCAGAGTGAAATAAGGCAGAGGAAGGGCATTCCCATCACCGCGGGGATAGGGTGGTGGCAGCCTGAGTTAGGACACAAGGCGTGTGTGTTGCAGCGGTGGGGGGGGGGCGCTGCCGGTGTGTTTGGAGAGCATAGAGTGATTTCGTGTGGTGTGAATTTACTGTCGGGGGGAGAGTGGGTTGGAAGCATATGGGGGGTCTTTTTCTGGGCAAAGGGCTCGATTGTGTAGGCAGCCTGGGGCCAGAGGGTTTGAGCAGGGGAATGACATGTTTAGGGTTGTGTTGCTGGGTCCACCTGCCAAGAGGGAGAGTGACTGTGTTGCAGGATTTCTCTGCCTTTAGTGCCCACGGCTCTTGGTCATGCCGTTTTGAAGAATGAAGAGGCAGATTCCAGACGAAGAGTGGTGGGCAGCAAAGTGAAGTTGATTGAGTGATAGTATAAAGCTCCCGGAGAGGAAGGGGGGCCTGAGAGGGCTGCCCCCAGAGTTTCTAATTTTAAGGGTTTTTGTGAACTTCTTGCAGAACTATCTTAAGCAACCAGACTGTAGATTCATGTCTACGCACTGATGGTCTTTTTTTGCTGACCTATGTCTTAACTGCCCCTTGCCCATGATGGTGACAGATGCTTTGCAGTTAATTGTTTTATTCTAGGATGTTTTGCAGAAGTCACTTCTGCAAAGGCTGCAAAGCAGAATGTCAATGTGGGTCCCATCTAAGCTGCAGAACAGGATGTCAGTGCTGTTTGATCTTGGCTGTCCTGACTCTATCTTTTCTTGTTGGGGACCCTGGCTCTGACTACCTAACTGTCCAGCTACCTCCTGACAGTCAGGACTGTGTGAGCTGGTCTCCCATCCAGCTACTGCCGAGCCCCTGCTGTGTGCCAGGCACAAGGAGAAAGGGCAGAGGCTGGCCATCGGGGGGCATCCCATACATGGTTCTCTGGAGGCACTGCTGCAGCCCTGTGCTTCCTGACGGAGCCAGGAGGCTTCACTTTACCGGTAGAATTCAGAGGTCTTCCCGCCAGCGTGGGATCCCTGACTCCAAAGTCTGCTTTCCGCACGGCTTTCCGCAAAGGCGGGGCTTTAGCAGAATGAATCTGGAGCCCAGAGTGGGACACTACGAAGGGAGTGGGGGCAGGGCAAGGCAGTGTTCCGTGGGTGTCCTGGGGGGGGGGCTGTGCAGACCTCCCCTCTGGCTCCCCTCTCCTTTCACCGCAAGGAGCAGACACGGAAAGCTTTCTTTTTTAATTTATTTTTATTTCACAGA
Source organism: Ailurus styani (assembly GCA_002007465.1). Taxonomy (NCBI): domain Eukaryota; kingdom Metazoa; phylum Chordata; class Mammalia; order Carnivora; family Ailuridae; genus Ailurus; species Ailurus styani. The sequence continues at coordinate 414,790 of LNAC01000812.1, read as the reverse complement.
GGGAGAGAGATCACAAGTAGGCAGAGAGGCAGGCAGAGGGAGAGGGGGAAGCAGGCTCCCCACTGAGCAGGGAGCCCGATGCGGGCCTCCATCCCAGGACCCTGAGATCATGACCTGAGCCGAAGGCAGAGGCTTAACCCACTGAGCCACCCAGGCACCCAGACGGAAAGCTTTCTTATTTAGTTGTTCACACCTTACCAGGATTGGTGATAATTCAGAGGAAGCCTTGATGACAGAAGTCAGTCCGGTGTACCTGGAGCGCCAGGAGTCCCCACCCCCGAGATGACTTGTCTCCATCCTCCCGCAGCCCCTCGCTGGGCTCCCCTGGCGGCGGTGCCGGTGGGGTGCCGGGGGCCACGCCGTGGTCCCCTCTCCTCCAGCAGCTGCGGGCTTACTGCGTTCCGGCTGCTCGGTGTGCAGGTGGAGAGATGCCCAGCATCGCTCAAGAAACAGTGCCTGGTGCAGGCTCTTCACTTAATTGAGCTGCCCTTCCCCTCAATTAGTTCAAGTTCTGACCTTTCTGTAAATGTAGTGTTGTCTAGGCTTTAATCACCACCCCGGGCTGGGCCTGCTGGGCATGGTACTGAACAAAGGAAAAACATCTCCACCTTGATGTCTGAGCCTCAGGGCTGCTCCCTGGGAGCTTGGCGCCCCCTCCCTGACTCTCTTTCCTCCTCCTCCTCCCC
>LNAC01000812.1:380792-413841 GCA_002007465.1 Ailurus styani | reverse complement strand
TCCTCCTCCTCCCTCCTCCCTCCTCCCTCCTCTGAAGCGATGGCCTCTTCGTCCTGGCTCTGCGTTCGGTCTCTGAGAAGACGGCACCAGCCTGTACCCGCTGCTCCCACGAGGCCAAGCCCCGAGCTCCTGTGCCGCCTGCATTATCTCACTTAAAACCCAGAACAACTCCAGGAAGGCATCACCTCCCCATTTGAGGAAACTGGATGAAATGACTCACCCAAGGCCCATACAACCAGTCAAACTGTCTGCGTCCAGCGAGTGTGTTCTGCAAACACCAGTCAGGACTTGAAGTGTGACCCATCCACCACCTGCATTCAGATCACCTGGAGGGAAGGGTGTTGCTAAGATGCATTATTTAATGACCCGCTGGATCAGAATCTCTGCGGTTGGGCTCCTTGAATCTGCATGTTCAGCGGGCGCACTCCCGTCCCCAGCCACCCCAGATGATTCTTTATACACTGAAGTTTGACAACCGCCGCCCTGTAGACCTTGATCCCTCTCCGGGGAGATAACGGGAGACTCCTGGCTGCCTGACCCCGCACTACCCTCCGAGGGAAAGGGAAGGAGTGCTGTCAGGTCCCAGACAAACGGACCGCCCGGGGCTGCCAGACAGATGGCCACCTGCTGCCCTCCCTACCCCGAGAACCTTAGGTCTTGTGGTGTGGGGAGTTAGCCCCAGTCACCCATTAAGAGGTCACCTTAATGACCCCCCCATAACCGTACAGCTTTTTCGTGGGAGTTCATGAACATGACCTCATCGGAACCTCCCAACAGTCCGGGGAGGTGAAAGTCGGGCTGCAGGCTCACATATGTAATCAGTGGGAAGCAGGCACTGGTGGGCTTTCCTTGGGCTGGAACTTGGTGGGCTTTCTTCCCTTCCTCTGCAGAAAGAGGTGACTGTCAGCCAGCATCCCTGCGAAGAACGGCCTCCGCCTGTGCCCTCTTGCTTTTCGCCACCGTGAAGCAGAGCGAGAAAGGCGTGGATCTCTGCCACGCCCGCCCCGGTGCGTCAGCAGGGAGCTGGGGAGGCAGAGAAGGGGAACGCGGCACTGTCCTGCTCCGCTGAAGCAGCCTGGTTTCGTGTGACCAGAAATGGACGGGGGGCCTCCCCTGCATCCCCTCACAGGGAGGACAGGCTCCCTTTTGTCATTTTCACGAAGGTGCTTGCTGTTTCCTGCTGCTGGCGGCCCTGTCCGCTGGCCTGATGGACTTTGGCTACGTACTGTCCTCATGTACGGGCTGGCTGCTCCTTGCAGATCTGGGGTGGGTAGAACAGGCGGAGAGCCCAGACCTTTGAGCTGTCGCTCAGGTGGCAGCCCCACAAGGCACCGACTTCTTTTCCCTTCTGTGCACCCTTGAGGAAGAGCTTTGACTCTTGCCTTCCAGCAAGATGATCTAACCAGGAATCTTGCTCAGTATTGTTTTTTTTTCTCCACCCCAGTGCTTTGTCATTAGTGAAACAAAAGGCAGAACTACAAAGCTACGACTGCACCCCACCCCCAAATACAACATGTAGACATTCATTCGACAAACCTAGAGAACTGATTCTGTGTAGCGGTGTCCCCCGAGGATGGAGACTCTGAGGCAAATCCCATGGTCCCTGCCACCCAGGAGCCCACAGCCCAGTGAGGGACAGAGCTGTTGAGCCAGTGTTACTCACAATACCGTGTCAAGGACCTCGCACTTGCCTGGAATACGGCGTGGGCCGGAAGCAGAGAGTGGCGAGCACTGCTGGGTAGGGGTAGTGAGAAGTTCAGGAAATTCTTGGCTGAGCTTGAAAGCCGCATAGGAGTTTCACCGGGGTATGGAAGGAGTAGGACCAAAAGGACTCAAAACTGCCAGGTGTGAGTAGAGGTTCCCAAAAGGGAGTGGAGGGATGGTGCAATTTTGGCTCCAGGAGATATTCATCAATCGTGTCTACGGATGGTTTTGGTTGTCACCACGCGGAATGAGGCTACTGGCATGCAGCTAAACAGCGTGCGCAGGACAGCCCCCCACAGCAAAGAAGCGCTGGCCCCAGGACGTCAGTAGAGCCACAGTTGAGAAACTCCATGTTCCGGCAACAGATCATATTCTGCACAGCTGAATGCAAAGAGACAGAGGTGATGTGGCCCAAAATGAAGCTGGAGAGGCAGAAAGGGGCCAATTATAAGACCCTTCAAATGCCAAGCTAAACAGTTTGGACCTCTCTGGAAAGCCCTGGGACTCCCCTTCCCCCCATTTCACGAGGCTATTGTCTGGGGCGATTGTTGCTGTGGAGAATGAGTAGTAGGAGAGACTAGTTAGGAAGCTATTCCAGGAGTTCAGTAAGAAATGAGGGAGCCTGAGAGAGAGCACAGCAGTACAGTGGGAAAAGGAAGGAATTGACCCAGAGAAGGTGCACGGAGCAGGTAGGACCCGCTGGGCTCGGCGACCAATCAGATGTGATCAATGGGAGAGCAGGAGGAGGCCAGTAGAGTTCCGGTTTCCAGCCAGGGTGACCAGAGCATGTTGGTTTTGGAAGTGCCTGTGGGGGAGGCTGGTGAGATGGGCACCGCACGTCTAGTCCGGGTCCTCCAGGCACACCAGGGGTGCTGGTCCCTGGCAGTCTTGATCAGAGCTGCTTGGAGCGCATGGGGAAGGTGGGAGTCCTTCGGTTGTTTTGCTATCTAATGGCAATTAAGGAATCCAGGCAGAGACCCTGAAAAGCCAGCAGTGTGATTAAAGGTAAATGACAGATAGAGGGGAGTTCTGAAGCTTCCTAACCCTCCCCTGCCCCACCCCCCCGCCCACCGAGGCAGGATATCAGAGGAGGAGATGTTAAGCTAACCAAACACCTGATGAGAACTATTGCTGCATGACGCCTGCAGCAGCTTCTAAAAACACCTGTCGCCTCGGATTAACCTCTCCCCCCGGGCGCTGCACATCAGTGGGTCACCAGCTAAAGGACACTGGAAGCCTGCTGCTGTGGGGGGTGGGTGACTTTTCTCTGCTGACAAAATCTGTCTCTCCGGGTTCTGAGCCTGTGACGTCCTTCTTTTCAAACCCCTTTTTCCACTGGCCCGGGGAGTCTGGAAGTGGGGTTCGGGGTGGAGGATCCCTTGGTGCATTGAGCAAGGGGGAGGGAGCGGGGAGCTGGTTTTCCTGGGGCTGTATCTGCGGAGCTGAATGTCAAGCAGTGCCCTCCAGAGACCAAAGCCGAGGGTAATTATCACTTCTCCTCCACAACGAGATTGCAGGAGTCAGAGAGCAATTGATTTCTCTTCCGACTACAGATATTTCACTGTTTAATTGGTAGTGACACAGATGGCTGGCTCTCGCCAGGGTGCCGCAGACCAAGCCTCCTGAAAGCGGGGGCCCTCGGGACTCATCTCTCCCTCCGGCTGGCGATCCGTTTCCACAGCACATCCTCCGCCAGGCGGGGTTGGGTAAGGGTGAGGGCGGCCAGCTTCCCTGCTTGCTTTTGCAATTGTGGAAGGAAGGAAAGCAGGAGTGTGAATCCAGGGGTGACTTGAGAGCCAGTCAGGCACTCCCCAGCGATACGTGGAGAGTTGATTCTGACCTGGACACTGCACAGAGTTTGGAAATGAGCAAACAATGGCCTCTAGCCTCAGACAGCACTTAGGAGGGAGAGGATCAGAAGCCCTGCGAGATTGGGGGGGGGGGNNNNGAAGCCCTGGGAGATTGGGGGGGGGGGGTGGTGGTGCTCTGATGCAGTGGAGCCCGAACCGCCCAGTTAAAACCCTCCATGACCCAGCCCAGCCCTGTTTTACTCACTACCCTGAACTGCTCTGGGCCGACTGCTTTGGGTTTGTCTGTCTACCTTGGATCTCAAGTGCAGAGCCGATTGTGACCCTTGGGCCATGGGCCACTGCCATCATCCACCCACAGAAGGTTCCTCTTATTTTATTTTCTCTTTCCATTCCTCTCTCCCTCCACAGGCGGACACCCTAATGTGTTCCGTATATGTCCCTGCACATGTCCATACCCTTGAACAACATATGCAGTATTATTTTACGTTGTGCGTTTCTATTAACATGAATGGTATTAGGCTAGAGATCTCATTCCCTGACATTTTATATCGAACTCTCCATTTCCAAAAGAACTATCCAGGTTCTGCCCTGGAACTATTACGTTGCTTCTGCCGGCTACCAAGCACTCTGCAATGCACATTCCTCACATTTTCCTTACCCATCCTTCTAGAGATGGACATTTAATTGTTGCCAGCTCCTTGCTATGCCAAAGAAAGCTGCAGCAAATGTCTTTGTTCCTGCCCCCTGCAGACCGTTGCAAAGATCCGAGAGGTTCCCTGCGTGCATGGCCAAGAGTGGCATCCCTGACTTGAGTTATGCACATTCTTAAATCTACCACGCTCTGCCCACTGCTGAAGGGAATAATGGCACCAGTGTTCCCTCCCACCAGCTGGGCCCGGGTTCCCCTGCCTTCACATTCCAGCATTGGGATTAGCCAGCTTTCTCATTTTTTGTGAGTCTCATAGTTGTAAGGCAGTATCTCTCTCTTTCTTATCTCTTTGCTTTAATTTGAATTTTTCTGATTACTAATGAGGTCTGCTTCTCTTTTTATACTTATTAGCCATTCAGGTATCTCCTCTTGGAATCGCCTATTCATATCCTTTGCCCATTTTTCTAATTAGTTCCCTGTCTTTTTCTTGCTGATTTGGAGGGATCCCTTGTATATTATTAATTCCTTTTGGTTGTAGACATTACAGATATCTTTTCCCTGTCACCAGTCAGTTGCCTTTATCTACGGCATTGTCCTTTGAACAGAAAATCCCTAATTTGCCAAATGCATTATTTTTTTAAAAGATTTTGTGAGAGAGGGAGGGAGAGAGAGCATGAGTGGGTGAGGGGCAGAGGGAGAAGCGGACTCCCCGCTGAGCAGGGAGCCTGACATGGGGCTCAATCCTGGGACTCCAGGATCACAACCTGAGCCAAAAGCGGACGCTTAACCAACTGAGCCACCCAGCACCCCAAATGCATTATTTTTAAAATTTAATTTGCCTTATGACTTGTGCTTTTAGACTCTTAAGGAATCCTCTTACCTATGTTATCAATTCCTTTATTAGTTTTATCGTTCACATTTAGGTATTTAACCTACCTGAAATTCACCTTTATACATAGCGTAAGGTAGGGATACCCTTTTTCTCTCTATAGAAGCCAGTTTCCCAATAACATCTGCTAAGCAACATCCTTTCTCCACTGAGTTGTGATTCTACCTCTGTCAGACTCAAAGTTCCATATGATTATGGCACACAATTGTTTCTGGTCTTTGTTCTGCTCACTGGTTGGTTTTTCAGTTCCTTCCTGCCTCAGCACCACAATCTTACACTGTGGCTCGGCAGTATGTCTTACTAGCCGGTAGGAAAAGTGTCCCCTTTCAGCTTTTCTTTTTCTTTTTTTAAGATTATTTATTCATTTGGAGAGAGAGAGAGAGAGAGAGAGCACAAGCAGGGAGGAGAGGCAGAGGGAGAAGCAGACTTTCTTCTGAGCAGGGAGCCCAATGCGGGGTTCGATCCTAGAACTGGGAGATCATGATCAGAGCCAAAGGCAGACACTTAACCATCTGAGCCACCCAGGTGCCTCTCAGCTTTTCTTTTTCAAAATTGACATAGCTATTGTAGATCTTTATCCTTCCTTGCATCCTAGAATTATTTGAGTTCCTCAAAAAAATTTACTGGACTTTTATTGGAATTGCATTGAATTTTATTAATATGGGGAGAATACAGTTTTTCAAATGTTGAATCGTATTACCCATGAACATATTTTATCTCTTCATTCATTCACATATTTTAAAATACCCTTGAATAGAGATCTCTAAATTTCTCCATAAAGGTGTTAATTCTTAAATCCTATGTGTTTAAAATTGCAATGTTGATCTTTTTTTTCCTCCCCTTTCCCCCTTTTTAAGTTGATTGCTACTGTAGTATAAGAATGCTATTGGCCTTTGTTAGTTTTTCTTGTATCTGGCAATCTTGCTAAATTCTCCTATTAATTCTAATAATGTTCATCTGCATTTTACTGGGTTTTCTCTAAAAATATCATCTCCAAGGGTGGCTCAGTTGTTCAGCATCTGACTCTTGATCTCAGCTCAGGTCTTGATCTCAGGGTCAGGAGTTAAAGTCCCACATTGGGCTCCATGCCAGGCATGGAGCCTACTTTAAAAAAAAAAATAAGGTTTCTTAAAAAGTAAATGTGTGTGTGGTTATTTGTTTTTACTCGGCACTTGATCTGCATTCCCTGTTTTTGTCAGCCCTGTCAGAAGTTTGTCTATCTTGTCTTTTTAAAGAACCAGCTTTTGGGGCACCTGGGTGGCTCAGTGGGTTAAAGCCCTGCCTTCGGCCCAGGTCATGATCTCAGGGTCCTGGGATCGGGCCCCTCATCGGGCTCCCTGCTGGGCAAGGAGCCTGCTTCCTCCTCTCTCTCTGCCTGCCTCTCTGCCTACTTGTAATCTCTGTCAAATAAATAAATAAAATCTTTTTTTTTAAAGATTTTATTTATTTATTTGGCAGAGAGAGAGAGGTTACAAGTAGGCAGAGAGGCAGGCAGAGAGAGGAGAAAGCAGGCTCCCCGCAGAGCAGGCAGCCGGATGCGGGGCTTGATCCCAGGACCCTGAGATCATGACCTGAGCCACAGGCAGAGGCTTTAACCCACTGAGCCACCCAGGTGCCCCAAATAAAATCTTTTTTAAAAAATAAAATAAGAAAATAAAGAATCAGCATTTGATGATGTTTCTAAATACCTTACTGTGTCAGAAAGACTTGAGTTCAAATCCCTGCTCTGCTACATGTTAACTGTATGACCTTGGACACATCATTTAGCCCCTTTGCATTTACTTCCTCATCTGTAAAATGAGAAGAGTCCTCCTTATTGTGAGGATCAAATTAGAAAACTCACCTAAAGCATCTGGAACAGTGTGGGGCACGTGGAGAGTGTGCAGTGCCTGTTAGTCCCTGTCTTTGGTGCCGTTGTGTTCTTTGCCTGAAACACCCACCTTATGACCTTCTGCTAGCCCTTGTGGATGCTGTTTGCAGATTAGAAAAAGCTGTCCCGGGCGCCTGGGTGGCTCAGTGGGTTAAAGCCTCTGCTTTCGGCTCAGGTCATGATCTCAGCGTCCTGGGATCGAGGCCCACATCGGGCTCTCTGCACAGCGGGGAGCCTGCTTCCTCCTCTCTCTCTGCCTGCCTCTCTGCCTACTTGTAATCTCTCTCTCTGTGTCAAATAAATAAATAAAATCTTAAAAAAAAAAAAAGAAAGAAAGAAAAAGCTGTCCCTTCCTCAGGCAGGCACAGGTTCTACTCACCCCCTCAGCCCAGAGCCCATGTGCAGTGCACAACCTGGATACCCATGCATGGCAGCCCTGCCCACTTGCCGGCTCGGATTTCCTCCCTGTTCATTTCTCCTGGTCCCCGAGGCTGCCCAATCTTCAGGTGTTAGCCTCCCTGATGAAGCCTCTTCTAAGTTCTTTTCCTCTGGCCAGAAGCAATCAGTCTCCCTCCCTCTCGCTGCCCCTCCTCCCACCCCCCTTCCGACTTTGAACTCACATCACATGTCATTTGTGCACCTCTTAAAGCATTTATCTCATTTTGCCTCCTGTCTTATTTAGCAAAATGGCTTATCATTCCAATGGGATTAACCCCTTGAAGTTAAGGATTAAAATTTGTCTTTAGATCCTCCCTCTGCCTATAGGACCCAGTAAATGTTAGCTTATATGGATGATTGAGTATAAAATGTAGGAGCCAAGAACAGTCGTAAAATACTGTGTGAATGGGGTGGGGTCTTTAGAGGCAGGGTGACGGTAGAGTATGTGTGTGAGGGTGGTGGGGATGGAGGGTACCACTGCTGAGCTTACCCCTGTGCTAAGTGCTCTCGTGGTTTGTCTCCCTAAGTCCTCTCAACAACCCTTTGATACAGGTACTGTTATTAGCTGGGGCACTGATGAGTCCGTGGTGGAGCTGGTCTACCAGGCCTGGTCTCTCTGACTTCAGAGTTCAGGCTTCCGGTGGGAAGAGCTAACAGAACCCCTCAACTGTACAGTGACTACCATTTACTTTCGACTTCCTACATACCAGGCACCGTATTTGATGCTTTACAGACGTTATCTAATCTCGATGGCAAAATAAAAGTACAGGGTATAGGGTAACGCCGCTTTGCAGATGAGGAAACAGGCTCACCAAGGTTAAGTGACTTGCCTGAGGTCACATACATAGGAAGTCAGTATAACCAGATTTGTTGACCCCAAAGCATGCCCTTTCCCCTGCATCACATGCCCAGCGCTTGGGGCCTGCCAGAAAACCCTGCCGCTGGAGCAGAGGAAGTTTTGCACAGGAAAAGGAAGAATCTAAGGTCAGAAAGGTCAGGTCTGATCTGCCTCAGGCTGCAGAAAACCCCACCTTCCAGGACAGAGCTTCAGGAAGGGCTTCAGAAATCAAGGGTCCTAGGCAGTGACCTTGACTTGCGGGGGGGAGGGGGTGTGTGAGATGACCTGGCCACTTGGAGGCCAGGAGAGTTTGAGCTAACTGGAGCTCTACCTGAATCCACACCAAGGGGAGGATGGAACTTTGCACAGCTCTAGGGAGATCAAAGTACCCAGGCCTGCAGAGAAAGGGGCTTGAGCAGATGTGCAGGTGGTAAAAATGAGAGCATCCATGCTTCTTAGTGATCTCATCTTCTTGAGCCTACTTGTTTCCCTGGGCCACTAGGGCCAACTTTCCTCAGCCTCCTAGATCTCCCTGAGACGGCTTCTGAAGAGCTGTTGGAGAATGCCCAGGGTGGAGTAGTGGGGATGTGTCAAGGATGAAGTACAAGGAGCACAGCCTGGACCCCCAGGCGTTTCTCAGGGTAGAGAGCCCATCTCTGGGGATGTGGAGAGCCCAGGGGTGGTGCAGATGGGGTGTTTGACATTTGGCCTCTGGTCACGTAGGCCCAGCCGGTCCTCTCTGGGCCACAGTGTATCACTATAGATATGGGGTCACCCCATGCCTCACTAGTGCCCTTCCCCATCCAGGTCATTGCGGTGGTCATGGACCTCTTCACTGATGGCGACATCTTCCAAGACATTGTGGACGCTGCCTTTAAGCGCCGGGTCCCAGTGTATATCATCCTGGATGAGGCAGGCGTGAAGCTTTTCTTGGAAATGTGTCAGGGCCTAGAGCTCACCAACTTCCATATTCGGGTAAGTTGTACCACTGGGGTAGGGGTGGAGGGTGGAGGGAGGAAGGGCAGGAGGTGAGATGGAGGCTGCTTCTGCCCTATCCTCTGCCCAGCTCAGGCGCACAGGAGAACATCAAGAGCTCAACACCTTTCTTTCTGTCTAAAACCTTGCCTTGTGAATTGATAGCCCTAAATGACACGCCCCGCTTAAATTTTATCTCAAGACTGTTGAGGTTAGGGAGGCAGTTCTGGCCCAGTCCTGGGGTGCTCGCCCTGCACAGTCACTGTCAGGATCAAAGCTAGGGCTGTGGTTCTCTCCTGGGGAGTTCTGGGAGCAGGCGGGAACTACTCTGGGCTCATCTATGCTCAAAGCAAGGTTTGCTAACTTCCTCTTACTCTCCAAATGGGGTTCCACTTCTGCAGCTGTAGGTAAGTAGAGTCTAGTGCAGACAGGAACCAACAGGCAGGGGTCCACGGACAAGAGGGTTCCTTCTCTGCCCACACAAAACTTGGCTCTGAGCCTCATGAGTGACAGGGCCTTTCCTCTCTTCTCAACAGAACATCCGTGTCCGCTCTGTGACAGGGGTTGGCTTCTACATGCCCATGGGGAAGATCAAGGGGACCCTGTCATCAACATTCCTAATGGTAGATGGGGAAAAAGTAGCCACTGGATCTTACAGGTGAGTTGGGCCAGGTCAGAGAAGAACCCTGGAGGCTTTTATGTATGGTAACAAATGTACGTGGGCAGGAAGACTCTGGACTGGAGCCCCCATGGTCATGGGTTTGAGAGCTATTATTGGATCTAATGGCAAAGAAGAGCCTCCTGGCCAGTCCCTGCCCTCCAAATTGCTGGCTACTGGATTATTCCAGAAAGAGGGTCAACTCTGCCTGGGCATTAAGCACAGCTCGACCTTCATGGTCCACAGCAGTTGGTTGCATTTTGAGACTAGTCATTGTGTGGGATGGTCAGGAAGCGGAATGGACCAGATCTGGGAAAGAAATGTGAGGGTGTGGTCTCTTTAGCTCAGGCCTGTTGGCGCCAGCAGGATAGGCAAGGGTCCCAGTTTTCATACTGCCAGGAAGCACAAGATCAGAAGTGGCATGATAAACGGTATAAGAAAGCCCCTTTGGGCACAGCCCTGGGGCCAACCCTCCTGGAGGTGCTTCCCGTGCAAAGGGAATCGTGCTGGAAACGCAGGGGTTGAAGCCCAGCAGCCTCATTCTGCCATCAGGAGATGTCAGGTCCGCGGTCCATCTGATCAAGAGTGGCAAAGAAGTCACAGCCTTTGTACCCAGTGATGGTTGTTTGATTTTTACTGAGGAGAATGACGAGGTTCTGTTTGCTGGGTTTGGCCGCAAAGGTCACGCTGCCGGTAACATTCCTGGCGTTCACTTTAAGGTTGTCAAAGTAGCCAACGTCTCTCTCTTTGCCTAATACAAAAGCAAGAAGGAAAGATCAAGATCGTAAGTTTTGATGGCAAAAAGGTGACAGTAATAAATTTTCATATGCCAAAAAAAAAAGAAAAAAAGAAAAAAAATGAAATGTAAGCATGTGGTGTGGAAGAAATGTGTCCCAAATTCCAATTCAGAACTCGGTTACCAGGAACATGAGAGACTCTATCTGTGCATTCTCTGCCCTCCAAGTAAACTGATGTCTAGGTGGGCAACAGACCTGGGCCCGTGAGACAGTAAGTGGCCGAAGTCCTCTGACATGAAGTGCGGGGGTTTGCAGACGCCAAGTGCTCCAAAGACTCAGAGAAGAGTCACATCAACAATAGCAGCAGGGGCGCCTGGTGGCTCTGTGGGTTAAGCATCTGTCTTTGGCTCATGTCATGATCTCCGGGTCCTGGGATTGAGCCCCGAATCCAGCTCCCTGCTCATCGGGAAGCCTGCTTCTCCCTCTCCCCCTCCCCCAAGCTTGTGTGTACTTTCTCTCTCAACTAAATAAGTAAAATCTTTAAAAAGCAAAACAAAATCATAGCAGCAGCCCTATCCCCCCTTATTCAGTGTGTGTTTGTGCCACGTACTGAGCTAAGTGTCTCAGATGTGATGTCACACGTGAGCCTCGCAACACTTTTGTGGCTGTATGTCCCTTGAGCCCCACTTTTTAAGGCCTCCAAGGGTAGAAACCAGGTGGGAAGCCAGGCCTGCCTTCTCATGCCCTTGCCTGCTTTCTGCCTTTGAGGCGAAGACCCGGGAAACAGGGAGGACGTGGGACCAGGCAGCAAGGCCTCCGGCCTCCGTGGGAGATGAGGTTGGGGCGGGGGAGCGGGGTGCGCAGCTGGGACGGCCAGGGGGCTGCCGGAGACTGGGCCTACGTGTCGTGTTCTTCTGTCCCCATGTTCCCAGGTTCACCTGGCGCTCCTCCTACGTGGACAGGAACCTTCTCCTCCTCCTCACAGGGCAGAACGTGGAGCCCTTCGATTTGGAGTTCCGGGGGCTGTATGCCATCTCCGAGGAGGTGAACTTGTACCAGCAGCTGAACCTGGCAGGGGGCGCCAGGATACTGGACCCCAGCCACTCCTCCACCGTGGCTCGCAAGCTCATCAACCCCAAGTACGCCCTGGTGTCAGGCGGCCGCCAGCCCCCGGGCGAGATGATGCGCTGGGCCGCCCGGCAGCAGCGGGAGGCCAGCAGGGACCGCGAGGAGCAGGAGGAGGGAGGCAGCGGGGGCGAGGGGGCCCGGCGCCTGGAGAACTTCCTGAATGACCTGGTCACGCTGGAGCAGGTGCTGCCGCCCGTGGAGCCCCTTCCCTCCGGAGAGCTGGGTCGGAAGGGCAGCCGGGTAGCCTCTCACCCGAAGCCCGGGGCCCCGGAGGCGCTCGTCCGGAACGGCGGCCGGGAAGCTGCCAACGGGGAGGCCGCCGCGGCCAAGGACGGCAGGAGCTTCAGCAGGAGGCTCTTCTGTCGGCGGGCCAAGGGTCCCGCGGCGCCCAATGGCACGGGCAGCTCCCTCTCCACCGAGACCTTTGCAGAAGTCCAGGTCGTGACGGGGAAGAGGCCCAAAGAGGGCTCCGGTGCCGACGTCTCAGGTGAGCCTCACCCGGGGGCGCTGCCTCCTGTGTGCAAAAGGGCTGCCTGCTGGCGTGCAGGAGCCCCGAGGTCCGATGGCCCCCGGTTGCCATCCTGCCCTGGCAGGGCCGAGTTCCCTTCCTCTTCTCTAAATGGGGAGAAGGACGGGGCGCCTGGGTGGCTCCGTTGGCTAAACTGTCTGACTCTCTGATTTCAGCTCAGGCCATGATCTCGGGGTGTCGAGTGCGAGCTCCGGTGTGGGGCTCGGTGCTGGGCGTGGAACCCGATTAAGACTCTCTCTCTCCCCCTCTTCCGCTCGCTTTCTCTCTCTCTCTCTCTCTTGTTCTCTCTCTCTTGTAAATAAATCTTAAATAAAGAGTAGAAGGGTGCCTGCCTTGCTCAGCTGTTCTGAGGATATAAGGTGCTCAGAACAGTGCTGGACATGGAGTCCTCTGAGCGCTCTCGTTACTACTACCAGAGGCTTGGAAACTTTCTCCTTTGTCAGTGAAGAAACAGACACAGAGCCCCTGAGTGGCCTGACCCAGGCTTGACCTCTGCCTCTGAGTCTAGGGCTCACTCTAGAAAACCTGTTCCTTGCCACGTCACCTGTCATCACAACCCACCCGGCTCCAGCACACCGCACCCTCACCTGTGCCCCACCCATGCCCTGACCCACTTTCCTCATTTCTGTTGTAAATAGCGTGCCTTGCTTCTTCCCTGTGCTTGTTTGATCAGTGGTGTTTGCGGTGTGGCTTATAGTCCAGAGATGCTGTTCCTGGTGGTGGCTGTCTTTCTGGCTGTCTCCCCGGGATCCCCTAGAGGTCTGGACCTCTGTCTCTTTCTCCAGAGCAGGCCTTTCTGGAGGCTGGTGGTGACAGCCGGGGCCGCTGCCCGGGGCCTTTCCTCACGGCAGCATCCCCGAGGGGAAGGGGTCTCCGTGCGGGGATTTCTCCTGTGGCCGTGGCCGTGGCGCTCAGCCCCAGGGAGACCGGCCTCCCCCCTGGCCAGGGAGGTGCTGCTGGGGGCTTGCTCTGGGCAGCCTGAACGCTTCCAGATCTGCAGTGGCCCCCGCGGCCCAGTTTTGATCTGATGAGAATGGCTTGAAAGCAAGGATCCCAACCCTCGTCCCCTCTGCTGACGCCCCAGCTGGCCACAGAACCGGGCACGCTCCGCCTGTGCTTCCCTAGGTTAGGAGAGGCCTGGGAGCCTCTGGATCTGGGACACAGGGACTCCAGTGCCGTACCTCCGTTTGGCTGGGAAGCATTTCTTGGGCACCTCCATGTGCCAGGTCCTTCACGAGATGCTTTCTTTCTCACTTTTTCCTCACAACACTACAGAGGTGGCTGGTAGAAGCTCAGGGAGGTGCATTCGGTGGTCCCAGGACACAGGAAGTGGTAGCGGGGTTAGGACTCAAACCTAGGCCAGGGCCTGTGCCCTCTCAGGGAGGGGTGGTGGCTCCCAGTCCCGTTCTTGCTGGGCTCCCTGGCTCCCCCAACACCAGGTGCTCTGCCAGCTCGCACCTCTTGTTTGGAGGAAGGGTTGCCATGGTGAACACCTGGCAGGGAAAGGCAAGGGAGGCGCGGGCCCAACCACTAAAAGGGCCATTTCCCAAGTCCTGACTGTAGGTGAAGTGGGAGCTCTTGCTTCCTTCTGCCCCTCACCCTGAGGTGCTGTTTCCATAGAAACGAAAGGCCCATTGTCTTGTCCCTTCCTGCCACCTTCCTGAAGTCTCTCAGCAGCGAGTGCCCCTGCTTGGAGGACTTGGCTGCTCACCGCCCCTGCCGCCGCACTCTGCGTGTTTTCGGACGGTGCCCGGGAGCCAGCCAAGCGCGTGGGGCTGTGCCCCAGGGAAGCTCCTCTCCCGAGTGCCCGCCGCACCGGCACATAAAGTCGGGGAGGCCCAGCAGGATCACCCTATTCCTTCTCTATCCTTCAGAAGAAACACGGAGCGGCCTTATCCAGCACAGCCTCTGCCCACCTGGCTGGGCCTCCCGTTCCCCGGGGCCTCCTAATCAGGTTGCTAATGAGCCCTTTCCTCTCCCTGCCGCTTGCTTCCCTCAGAGGGCAGGGGCAAGAAGCAGGCGCCCTCTCTGGGCCCTTTTCTCGGCCTCCAGCCTCCCAAACGTTTGACTGCAGCTGGGCTGTCCTTGTGTCCCGTCTGAGGCAGAAGCTAAGTCACCAGGACTCTGCGTGACAGACAGAGGGTCACGTTCCTGACTGCATGGGGCCCCCAAGGTTAGAACTAGTAGTTCCAGTTCTCTTGGAACTGTCATCTGGGAGGAAATCACTTTAACTACTACCTTCGAGCCCTCACCTAGGGAAAGGATCCTTGTCCTACAGTGAACATTCAGAACATCATCAGAACAGACATCATGTGGGATCTCAGCTCCCAGCACTTTGCTCCCCATACCCCCGACCCACCCTTTCTGCTGTCCAGGGCTGTTTGCTGTTCGAGAAGAGGAGGAGCTGAGCTAGGGAGGGTTTCTGAGGTCCCTTTGAGCTCCTGATTCTGACTCTGTCCTCTCTCTCCCTGCCGCCCTCTTGTCAAGGGAGAGCCCGGGCTGATGGATAGGGTGGGTGGAAGAGAAAAATAGAAAAGCTAAGTGCTGGCGGCCTGTGAAATTGCTTGATAAGAAGTATATAGTTGTCAAGCAGCATGCAGATGTTTGCAGGTCCAAGTGTGGCCCTTGGGAGAACCTTAAGAAATCCCTTCCTTTAGGTCTGGGGAAGGGGGCTGGGTGTCTTGCCAGGGTTGGTGGGAGGTGGGGGTGGTCCCCTGGTGGTTTGAAGGCTCACTGCGCCCTCTACTGGTGGAAGCTGAGCTCCTTTTCCTTCTGGTTTTTCTCTCACGGAGACCTTATTTCTGCCCTGGGCGCACTTAACCATCTTCCGCAAGCCCGCCACCTGTGTCCATCCGGGAGCCTGAGACAGGTCCTCTGGGACAGAGATCCCAATCTCAGGGAGCAGCACTGACTGGAGAGCCTTGTCAAAACACAGTGAGGAGTCTGTACCGCTGGGCTGGGCTCAGGAATCTGCATTTTGAATAAGTGCGCTGAGTGTGTCCCATGCACGGGGTCCCCAGAGCCATAGATTATGACAACACTCAGCTAAGGCCCTGCTCTTGTGGGGCTGCCAGGCTATGGGGAGGAAGTTCCAGGCGAAGACCCCCCCAGGAAGATCACTGGGAAATGACCAGCACTCTTGACCATGGTCAAGGGGAGGAAGAAGGGCATAGACATTCCCTGACCGGCCGCTGGGTGGACCCATGCTAAATGCTGTCACACAGAACTCCCAACCACCCTGCCTGATGACCTCGTTCACAGATAGGAGGCACAGAGAGGCAGGATTCTGTGTCCCGGGAGATAGGGCAGTGTGGTCTCTTGCCTCCAAGGGCCCTGCACAAAGCACTGTGGTTATCTCCAGAAGCTTAGGGTTAGTGACACTTTCCTACATCTTTAAAGACTGTTTGGAAGGTCCAGAGGCTTCTTACCAATGGAATCTCCCCCGGTATCCCATTAGTGGAGAGGAAGAGGAAAGTGGCCATTAACACCCCAGAGTACCTCTGGGTCATGAATTTCCAAGGTTCCCTGGGCCCATGCTTTTCTTCCCAGAGTTCTCAGAAGTGGCTGCAGTGACACTGCATTTCTAGAACTCTCCTGGGTTCCTTGATTCATGCATGGGGGGGCACCCTAACTGCTGCTCAGGTTAACCGGGTAACGTACTGGCAGTGTGGTCTGGCTCCCAGGGCTGTGGCCCCTGGGCTCCTGGATTTGGGACTTCAGGCTCACCTGTGTCATCCCTGGGGACTGGAGGTCTCAAATCTCTCTCGGAAATCTGGGCCCCTGTCTGGAATGGAAGGTTGGGGAAATGCTTCTGGGGTTCAGAGCTCCCTGGGGACCGGTGGGCCTCCAGTTCCAGGAAAGTCTACTCAAGAGCTGTCTTGTCAATACAGAGTTTCAAAATTCAGTGTCGCTCCTGAGCATCACGGGTCATGCCCCGGCTGGTGTTTGGAGTCTGACTCGATAAAGCCAAGCACTACTACGAGTCAGGGTCCCTACCACACAGCGAGGTGAGGGGAGTCGAATGAGCATCCTTTGAGGAACTGATCCTACCCAGTTCCAGAAAAGAGGCCAGCGTCTCTATTCTCACTGGCATACGTTATGATCCCTCTGCCCTTCCGGTTTCCCTTGGGCCTCGTCAGGGCTTTCATCACCATCTAGGTGAGCAGGGGCTTGTACGTCGCCCAGTCGAGACCTCTTGCTGCTGCTGTTACTATTGGTATGAACGTCTAAGTAGCTTGCCACTGCCTGCTCATCCATTTTACTCAACAAATACATATCTGTGCAATGTTTGCTCTGTGCCAGGCACTGTTCTATGTTCCTGGTACAACAGCAAACAAAGCAAGCAACGCCCCTGCTCTTACAGAGTGAGCACCAGGCTGGAAACAGAAGGGCAGGGTGGGCAATGGCCCCTCTCTAAAGGGTGATCAGGAAGGCCTCTCTGATGAAGGGACAAAGGGGCATTTGAACAGCAACTTGAAAGAAGGGAGCAAGAGCACTGTGTGGACATCCAGAGGAAGAATCTTCCAGAAAAGGATAATATGAAGTCCTGAAACCCCTAGGGCTGTAGAGCCCATGGTCCTTGTCTGGCATCCCGATCAGCATCCTTGCCCTGAAGCCCCAGGCGCCCCCACCAGCTCCCACCCGACACTGGGTCTCACTTCAGCGTTCACTCCCTTTGAAGTCTGGCCTTTCCTCAAATCTCCCTTGGGCTGCCCATACTTTGGAGAAAAAAGGGGGGGCCATTATTATGTATTCTTCCCTGTTAACCTGAGCAGGTCTGATTCTCCTCAGTCCTGCCAAACACCTACACATGCTAGACTCTCACTCAGCATGCACCGAAGGAATGATGGCGCACAAAGAATTTGTCCTCAAACCATCTCTCCGTCGGAGGCATGGAGATGAATCCTGAGTCCAGAGTCTCTGCAGGCTTTCCTGGCCAGATGGAACGAGTGGGAGGCACACCCTGGCAAACCTCCCCCAGCGTCCCCGGGCAAGGGGACAGGAGCTGGAACACAGCGCAGGCCCAGGACGCAGGCCCACCCTTCCGACCCCGGAGCCGCACTCCTTCCCCTGCTTCAGGATGCAGAAATGGATCTGCTTCCCTGCCTCCAGAATGCTGCTGCCTCCAGGGAGGACCTCCGCATCTGCTCAGGAGGCCAAACAAATAAACGAAGCCACTAAGGAGAGGCAGTTGGGACGGCTGTGTCCATGGCAGCCGGGAGGGGACCTCGGGACAGCAGAAGGAATCCCCAGCAGAGCTGCATCCAAGGCAGCGCCCCTGCCCCGCCCCATGGAAGACGACCCAGGCGCCTTGACCCTTGGAGCCCTTGGGGCGGGGGTGGTACAGTCGTCCAGGTCCCCTCCCTCCCTCTCTAAGCCTCACGAGCTACCAAGCTGGGTCTCCAAGGAGCCCGGGCTAGACTCATAGCAAGTCCCGGGGAGCGGGTTCAGTCTGGCCAGACAGGGTGGTGGCCAGCCGAGCTTGAGGGGGTGGGGAAGGGCTCCCCTGGAGCCTGTTCAGTGTCTCCCTTACTAATGGCCCAAGAGAGGAGGCAGCTGCTGCATTCATTAAATTCACAGCTGGAGTGATGTGGGAAGGTGGAGTGGGCGCCAGGGAGGTGACCCTTGCGGTGCAGAGGGGCCGGCTGGAAGGAGCTCAGCAGCTCGCACCTGGGAGAAGGGCAGCCTGTGCCCAGGAGGACAGGAGGCCCAGCAGCCTGACACCTGGAGGGCCAGAAATGTCAGTGTCTGCCTCTCAGCTCCGCACCGCCCCCCCTTCCCTCTGCAGCTCC
Source organism: Ailurus styani (assembly GCA_002007465.1). Classification (NCBI taxonomy): domain Eukaryota; kingdom Metazoa; phylum Chordata; class Mammalia; order Carnivora; family Ailuridae; genus Ailurus; species Ailurus styani. The sequence continues at coordinate 395,823 of LNAC01000812.1, read as the reverse complement.
GGGAGCAGAAATCCAGCCAGAGAAGCCACCGGCCTCCACTTGGGGTTGAAAGGAGTGGAAATGGATGGAAGGGGCCTGGGAAGAGGAGAAGCATGCTTCTCTGGGCCGGAGAACAGCTTGCTCTCCCCCATCTTTCCCCTCCATGAAACTGCTCCCTCCCTTCTCTGTCTTAAAACCACCCCCGTAAGCGTGTGGTCTGAGCCCAGCTGCCTGGTTCGCCATCAGCCTACTGACCCAGGTGACCCCTTCCCGGGGTGCCTGTGCAGGAGAAGGAGCCGGTGGCCCCACGACCCTCAGCTGTAAGGCAGGGCTGGTGACACCTCGAGGTGCCTCCATTCCCCGGGGGATTAGCTCGGAGAATGACTGTTGTGCTTGGTAAGTGGGGAGGGAAGCTGCACAGTCTTGGCTACGGGGAAGCAACCTCTTGGCAAGATTTTTTAAGTCATCGATCATAGTTGTAGATTAGGGTTCTGGATCCTTCCTTGCTGACGCGGCTGAGGTCAGGAGGCAGCAAATCCCTTGATACCCCAAACAGCGACCGTCGTGCCCAGAGTGCCAGACAGGGAGAGCCTGTCCTCTTGCTTTCTTTGGGGCCCTACTGACTCCACATCAGTAGCTTGCGGGGGAGACCGTGAGCCCACCCCTAAAGCTGAGGTGTGGGCAGTACACGGAAGAGGAGCGGGAGGCGAGTCTGCCGAGCACTTGACTTACGTCTTCCTTGCCTGTGTCACTTGTCTCTGCAGGTAAAACCAGCCCCAGCCCCGCCAAGGCCAGCAATTGTGTGATTTCCTGAGCCGTGGGCCAGCGGCGGGGAGGACCTGTGGGTGCCTCCGGCCCTGCCCTGTGGAGAATACAGGTCAAGCCCTGCACCAGTTTGCACTCCGGACCCTCACTTGCTTCCTGCCCGACAGCCTCCATCCTGGCCTCAGGGACCCTCGATCCCAGATGGGAGAGTCTGTAGCATCTCAAGATGACCACACGCCCCTACGAGACTGTCACTGGCCGGGCAGGGGTCACTCCTCCTTGTTTACATGAAGTGGAAGCTTGACTCACGTCTGCTCTCCTTTATGCCGGACCCCCTCCCTCCGTTGGGCCAGCCTTGCCCTGCAGGTCCCCAGATGGGGCGAGCACATGTCTTCATGCCTAATGTGCTGGGGTCTCCAGGGCAGCCCCAGCTCCCTGACTTCTTCCCTGGGCTTCCTGGTGCTCCTGGTTCCCCAAGAGGTTTGGTGGGATATAAGGGAAGAGGACAGATGCGGCTCTGGGCCAGGGAGCCAGCCTTGACCCAGGCTCTGAACTCAAGGTAGAAGGTGCGGTGAGGACAGCGAGGGCACCAGCTGCTGCGGCCTTCCTGGCCGGTTCCTGCAGGCTCCTGTACCTGACTTGGAGTGAATGAGGGCCAGGCCTCCCCTCGGCCAGGGGCAGAATCTGACCCTGACACTCTGAGAGCCCTCGCACTGGGGTCTCCTTCCCCTCCCTCCCACCATCTCGGCAGTCTCTGCTCCAGCGGTCCAGACCTCCTCGGCTGTTGCCCACTGCGAACACACTTGAGGCTTCTTCTGTGCCCTTGCCTGGGGCCGCTCCCTCCCTTTAATAAGGTGCCTTGGTTTGCAGCCCAGGACAGGGAGAGAGAGCTTGGCCGAGGGTGGGAAGTTCAAGGGGTGTGGGAGGTTAAACCCTGCAGACGAGGGCATGTGTCCTTTCCCACCTCCCTCCCCTCTTCCTCCTGAGATGGCCCTCGGCCCCCTTCACCAGCCAGGACTGTTGTACCTTCTCTAGTTACATTTCAGCCAAAGACCAGCCTTTGCCTCCTGCCAAAAGTCAGGCTGCATCTAGGAGCCTTCACCTCCCCCAAGGGGCCTGGCCTAATTGCCACAACGCCAGGCTGGGGAGAGCAGCCTAGTCACCTGCCGCCCCCTCCCCACTTGTGTGACGAGAGGGGTCTGAGGAGAGCTAGCTTGCTTGCTTTCTTTTTAAATTTTTTAAATTAACATATAATGTATTATTCGTTTCAGGGGTACAGGACTGTGATTCCTCAGTCTTACACAATTCACAGCGCTCACCATAGCACATACCCTCCCCAAAGCCCATCACCCTGCCACCCCATCCCTCCCACCCCCCTCCCCTCCAGCAGCCCTCAGTTTGTTTCCTGAGATTAAGAGTTGAGGAGAAATTTCTTGAATGGACAACAGAGAAATTGCCAGACTCCAGGCTCTGTGAGCCTACGGCTGGGGTATCACAGCCCCCAGGGAGCCAAGGGGTCCCATGGCCCAGTGGAAGCACCACCAGGCAGCCTCTTCCAGCCTCTTACTTCTGAACCACACTTGTCCTTGCGTCTCCCCTTCTGCAAAAACCGTGGGGCACCAGCAGCACCTGGAGGAGGGGCCTAGGCGTGAGGCGGGGGGAGGGCGCTGGGGGCACAGAGGTGAACCAGGAGGTGGGATGGTGTGGTGCAGTTGCGGGGGGAGACCCTGGCCTCTGGCTGTGGGGAGGAAAGGAAGGGGGAGCCTGCTTCCCAGGGGCTCCTCTCGTCATCCCGAGCTAGCTTTGAGGGTGGTTGGTGGGAGTGTGGGGACCCTGACCCACCTCCTTGAGCTTTTCTGAGGATTAAACACTTGCTGGGAAGTGCTGGCAATGTGGCACGTGCTTGTTCTGGAGGGAAAGAAGGGGGAGGTGAAAACCAGCCGATGGAGGGTGTCCCCTTCACTCGGGGCCGTCACTGTGACCACATGAGACACAGGTGGGCAAACGGCAGCTGGGGAAGGAGATCACCCTTGGCCGGGAGAGAGGACCCCTCTGGGGACAGGGGAGGAGGCCTCGAGAAGGGACGAGCGCCTAAAGGTTCTTCCTGAAGGCTTCCTGTGCCTTCCCTCCCAGAGAAGCTGGTCTCCTGTATCCCCTTCCCCTCTTCTGGCCCAGGTCCTCCCCAGCCCTGATGTGTGGGAGGATCCAGATCGGAAGCGCCAAGTCACTGAAGCCTGGTGCCAGGCCTGCCTTTCTGCCCGTTTCCCCAGGTGCCAAGACAGGGTTTTCCCACTTTGTTCATAGAAACAAGGGGGCAGGAGACCATGAGGAAGCAATGCTGTGCAGTGGGAGGAGCGTTGGCCGCCGAGGAAGGGCACCTCCCCTCTGGCCTGTCTCCTCATCCCCTTTTGAGGTCTGGACGAGATGGCCCCTGACCCCCTCCAGCCCTGAGAGGCCTGGGACAGGACAGGAGTCCAAAGGTTGCTGAGCATCTTGAAGCACTAAGCCTCAAGCGTCTGCCCGAGCTCCGGCTCACTCCGCCCTGCCTCTGGGCTTCGCAGTCTTTACTGCGTTCTGCCCTCTGTTCCAGCACTGGCACACACTCTGGGAAGCAGTCTCTCTCATCATCTCAAGGGTACATCCGGCATCCTTGGGTGGATGGCAAGTTCAAGGGCGTATCATGCCCTTTGTCCCCACACAGCAGCTTCCACAGGCTGGTAACGCCAGAAGGGCTCCCGGAGGAGCACGGAGGAAACCGCACTCTTGACACCCACCACCACCACCACCACCACCACCACCAAGTCGCCCACTCTGGGTCCAGCTTCGGTAGGCTGAGTGCCAACAACTTGCACAGCTCCTTGGGCGGGCTGACCTCTGGTGAGCAGAGGCGGCTGAGGGCTGAGGCCCTGGGGCGGCTGCCACCTGGATCTTGCCCCACAGTAGCGGGAACTACAGGACTCCTGCATGGGGCTGGAGGTGGTCCCTGGATTTGCAAAACTTCCCAGTCTCCTGAGTCTTCTGTCCTCAGGGTCTATGGTGAGTCCTATCCCTGATCATTCAAGGGAGCTTTCCACACGGCCTCTGCTAACACCACTACCCTCTACCTGTAGAGAACTTAATAGAATGGATAGGCAAAAAGAAAAAGAAAAAGTAGATATGGAGGACACAGGACAGAGAGGCAAAATGGGCCTTTTTGTTTTTACTGTGGTGATTTTCTCTAATTTATTGAGCGCCTATTATATGCCAGTGACTGTGCCAGATGCTTTAGTCATGCAGTTTTCAAACTAAGAAAAGCCCAGGGAAGAGCCCTTTGCAGTGTTACAAAAAAACTTTCCTGGACATTTGGGGATTGAGTCTCACGAAGTTGCGTGATGAGCAGCTCAGGTCTTACCGTCTCCATTTCTCAGATGAGGAGGTACGTGGCTCTCCCAAGGTCCCACACTGCGTGAAATGCAGATCCGAGCCTGCTCCTTAGCGCGGGGCTTCTCGCCTTGCACAGTGGTGGCGAGACTTGGGAGCCACAGATTCTCTGTTGGGGGAGACGCGTCCCACACATTGCAGGATGTTTAGCGGCGCCCCAGCTTCTGCCCACTTGATGCCAGTAACACCCCAAACACGACCAAAAATACCTCCAGATGTTGCCAAGTGTCCCCAGAGGGTGAAGTCATGCACACGCCCCTGGGAACCCATTCTCTTTGACATAACGCTTTGGCCCAGAGAGGTGGCTGATTTGCCAACTACTTTGCTTTCTGTGGCTGACATACTAGCATCTTCTGTCTTGTTCTAGTTACCTTGCTTAGCTCTTCTCTGCCTTGTACTCCTCGGAACAGGTGTGTTTATGTGCACACATCTGCCTTACTCCACAGAGCACACTGCCACATTTCCTCCCAATCTGTTCGCCTTCCTTTAGCTCGAGTCGAACCCTCCATGGACAGACCTGTGTGTGCCCAACACCGTCCTCACCCCCAAAAGGCAGCCGGGGCCGGGAGCAGAAAAACTTCCCTGCTCCTCATGTCAGGCTGGCTGGGAACTGCTAGCTGGGGCGTCGCCAGTCAACATCAGCAAAGCCCCCTCAGCAGCAGATGAGCCCCGCCGGGCCCCCTGGCTCTAGTTTATCATCTTGCTGAGTGCCACAGTTGTTCCCTGCCCCCCCCTGGAGGGCCCAGTGGCTGTCACTCTCATCGTTGGCCCTGCTGCTCCAGTGCCAGGAGGTCTGGTGCAACACAGGCACCCCGGGCTTAACAGGCTGAGCCAGACCAAGCTGAGAGGCTGGTCACCTTCGAGAAGGCTGGGAGGCAGCAGGTGCACACAGGAGTGCGTTCTTAGGCTGAGTAGTTGCTAGATTGGCCCCCATTCCGTCCTTGGGGTTCCCGTCCAGAGGGTGATAGGTACCCATTCTGTCCATCATCTGTCTGGGTCATTGGTGTATCCACAGTATCTACTTAATGCCTGTTTGTTAAATGATTGAAAACTTGACAGACGGTAAGCCAGGCGAATCAACGTGGGTGGTGTCAGAGGCTCCCGAATTGATCGTGACCCTTTCAGTCTTGTTCCCGATTCCTGAGACCATACATGGAGGCCAAACAGGACTCTGCTCTCTGCTACTTAATTTCCTAAGAACTGAGGTATCCCAAGTCTGTCCTGACCAAATCCTTTCTTTGGAGAGGACTTCTCCTTTCAGCATGAGTCCTCAGTGGACAGTCTCCCTCTCCCAGTTGCCCCAGACCAGGTGGGGCCAGGCCTCCAGGCCTTTCTGGCTGCTCAGGGATGTCTTCACACGCTTCCTTCCAAATTGCTAACACAAAAATGGGACGAGGGGGTAAGGGCCTTGATGTGAGGAAATAGTGGGTGTCCGGTTCCCCCACAAGTCACGGCAAGGGCTAGAATCTAGTTACCTGGAGCGCCGCCCGCGGCCTCGCGGAGTGACAGCCAGTCAGAGACCAGGCTTCCTCCAGTAAAGGGGCTAGAAGTTAGGCATTGTCGGCAGCCACGAAAAAGCAGCTCCAGGGACAGAAGTCCACGTCACTGGAGACCAGCTAGGACCTGCAGCAGAAGCAGCACGAGCAGTCTGGAGGAGAGAGGAGGGAGAAGCAAGAGCAGGCCGTCCGCCCACCATGGCCGTGACCCTCTGGGCACCAGCAAGGGAGACGCACAGGCCACCCTCTGCTAAGAACCCAGAACCGTGCCTGGTGACTCTTCTTTCCTAAGTGCAGCTTGGACTCCCTGGCTTGTCTCTTTCCAGAAGGTCTTGGAAGCGGGCTGATTGGACAAGGAAAGGCACTTCGCTGCAGGATTTGGAAGGCTTTATTCATTCGTTCCTTCCATGCATATTTACTGTGTGCAAGTCCTGAGGCCGAACGGTGAGCAAGGAAGGCCCTGGGGCGAGCTCACGTCTTTAGGGTGGTGCTGAGGCTTGCTGTTTGGTTTGACCTTAGCCGAGGCAAACAATGGCCAGAAGACAGTCCTCAGGATGGGCAGTGTGGGGCTAGATTCCCCACTCGGCCACATATCCGCTGAAGGACCCAGCAAGCTGCCTCATACCTGGAACTTCGGTTTCCTTATATGGAAAATGGGGGTAATCTTGGTGCCACTTTCCAGAGGCTGTGGGGAGTAAAGCGCTCACCAGAGTGGCTAACGTTTGGAGAAGTTTAGTTACCAGTCCATGCTTCCGTTGGTGTGTTAGAGCAAGGGCTTTATCATTTCCCTCTAGGGACATTCTCTCCTGGACTCTCCCTGCTCCCTCAGACACATGTTTGCCACCTTCGCAGTGAGTAGTGGGCACATAGGGCTCAATGGCCGTCCACCTGGAAGGGATGCCATTTGTGGGCCGCTTTGCCCAGCAGGGCCCCCATGTTCTCTGGTGCACACCCCACCTCACCTCAGCTCTGTGGGAGGGTTGGTTCCAGGCATGGAAGAGGGCCACAGGCTTATCTGGTTGTGAAAATGTCCCACAACTGGGGCCCCTGGGTGGCTCAGTGGGTTAAGCCTCTCTGCCTTTGGCTCAGGTCATGATCTCAGGGTCCTGGGATCGAGTCCCACATCAGGCTTCCTGCTCAGCGGGTAGCCTACTTCCCCCCTCTCCCTCTGCCTGCCTCTCTGCCTACTTGTGATCTCTCTGTCAAATAAATAAAATCTTAAAGAAGAAAATGTCTCACAACTTTTCTTCATGGATAGTTTTGGATAAAATAGACAATTTTTATTTGGAACACCCTTCGTATATAAAATACAAATTAAACCCAAACAAACAAACAAACCCCAGCACATCCAGAAAAGCCTGCCTACCTGTACCAAGCCACTGGACTCTCCAAGCCAGACCTACCCTTTAAGTAGGCTACAGACCCTCCCTAACTTTCTTCTAGCTTTTTTTTTTTTTTAAGATTTTATTTATTTATTTGAGAGAGAAAAAGAGAGGGAGAAAGGGGCATGCGGGGCGGGGTGGGGGGGGGAGGCAAAGGGAGAGGGAGAAGCAGACTTTCCACTGAGGAGAGAACCCTCATGGGTCTTGATCCCAGGACCCCGGGATCATGACCTGAGCCAAAGGCAGGTGCTTAACTGGCTGAGCCATCCAGGCGCCCCCCTTCTAGCTTTCAGGCTCCGCTGCTTTCCACAGTTACCACCAGGCTGGCTCCCTCGTGGGACTGGGGTTTGCTCAAGGATGGGCAAGGGCTAGGGGCCCAGCGCCCAAACTCCCAGCTGCAGGACCTTCGGGGAGCCAGTGTCTAAAAGCACTGTGGTGAGATGCTGCCACCTTGTGGCCAGTTGGCAGCGCGTTTCTCTTCCTCCTCGGGCTAGAGTAAGACCGCAGAGGCCGGGGGTGGGCAAGCTTTTTCTGTAAATGGCCAGACGGCAAATGTTCTAGGCCTTGTGGACCCGTGGTCGCTGCCCTAACACTGAAGCAACCACAGACGGCATGTAAATGAGTGGGCATGACTGTATGCCAATGAGACTTTCTGGATTTCATATAACTTCCATGTGTCATGAAATATTTTTCCTTTATTTTTCCCAACCATTTAAAAAACACAAAAATCATTCTTAGCCTCTGGGCTATGCAACAACAGGCAGGGGCCGGATGGGGCTGGGAAGCCCTTGCTTGCCACCGTCTGGCCCTGCACACTTGCCTTCCGTGCTCCCAATGCCAACTCCCCACTGCCACACTTGGGATCCTTACTTTGTCATTATTCCATCAAGAGGAACCAACCAGATCACTGGTCTAACCAGACTGCTGCCACTAAGCCTTCTTCTCTACAGAAATTCTGGAGTTGGTGTTTTCACCCATTTGATGTTTATATTAGTATCCGTCAGGGGCCCAGCCATTAAAGAGCCTGGAGTTTTTAACCAACATGTATTTAAGATTTACTTTTATTAGTTCATTTGTTCAAACAAACTTACTGAGCACTTCATGTGACCTAGACAATGTAATAAAACAGACCTGTTTCTGCCCTCAAGGTGTTCATAACCTTGTTGGGAAGATGGACACAGGGAGGCAGGCATCAGGATGGGGCGGTACAGGGGGTACAGAAGCCCAGAGGAAGCACTTAACCCACAGGTGGGGGTCAGGGAAGGCTTCCTGAAGGAGGTGGTGATCTCTAAGCCAACGCCTGAGGAGTGAATGGGAGAGGGAAGAATGAGGCAAGGCATTCCGGGAAAGGTCGAGAGCCTAGAAAGGATTCTTTCAAGAGAATTATAAGCATCAAAGATGTAGTGAAGATTCAGATATAGTATTTGCCCTCAAGTCCTCCCAGTCTGGTGGGTGAGATGGGCTATTATAAGCTGTTATAAGGTTGTGGAGAGAGATTTAAGGAAGTTTTCTCTCTAGGCTTGTAGAATTGGTTATCGGTGAGCCTCAAGACAGTAAACAATGGGCAGGTGGCTCTACACAGGGTACGGAGCAACTCTGAGGGAGTAGAGATGTGGGCCTGACTTCTCTGGTCCAGAAGCCCCTGAGAGGAGAGGAGGCTGGAACTGAGCTGTGAAGGAAGTGTAGACTGCGGTACAGAAGGAGGAGGGAGACATGGAGGGCTACAAACTCACTGAGGTAGGGATGGGCCTGGCCCAACTGAGGGACCACCAGGAGTCCTCCTGAGGGGCTTCTGGGGAGGAAACCATCCTTCACTGTGTGAATCTCATAACAGCCCTGACCAACAGGTATTTTTCTCAGTTCCACCAATTACAAAAGGTGACCTTGGATGGTTTACTTAACCTCTGTTTGCCTCAGTTTCCTCATCTGATTCTACCTCTTAAGGTTGTTATGAGGACTGAATAAGTTAATACACATAAAATCCTGAGAACAGTGCCTGGAACTAGGGCTGGCTTCATGGGCAGCCAACCTCTGCAGTCCCACAGGGCCCCACACTCAGAAGGTGAAGGGCCCCACTTTAGGCTTAATGCTCTGCGGTTGCCTTTTTGAAATTCTTAATGATTTTGGAGCAAGGAGCCCCGTGCTTTCATTTTGCATGGCCACAACTTATATAGCTGGTCCTGCCTGGGGCTGATATGTGCTTAAAAACTTCAGGTTTCATCATTATTTTAGAATCTAGAAGAGCAAATCTGATTCAATATATTCATTTTAGAAGGGAGGAAACGGACACTCCGTGCATGTGACTTGCACAAGGAAACAGCGAATGGGCTGCCCAATGAGGCCTGGAGACGGTGACATGATAGTCGCAGTCTTGGGGTGAAGGCAGGACAATGACCCAACTCCCCGCCCCCGCCCCATGCCCCCAGAAGGCAACATAAGGAGAGAAGGGCAGACAGACTCCTTTGAAAGAGCTTAGAGAAAGAGGTGGTATGAAAAAGGGCATGAACAGTTGTAGAGGTAGGAGGGAAGCTGGCTATTTTTGGGAAGCCAAGAGAAGATTCTCGGAGTAAAACGTAGTGATGAAGCCATGGAAACAAGAACTGAGACAGGCTCTTGGATCTTGGCCACCAGAGGTCATAGACGAGCTGGGAGAAATGAGTGTCAGAAGAGTGTTAGGACCAGGTTTAGAGAAGGAGGGGGAACCGGTGCAGACGGGCTCAGGTCATTATTTAGGAAGCTGAGAAAAAGAAGCCGAGGGAGAAAGGGCAGGAAGAAAGGAGGCTGCTTTGAAGGGGGTGGGAGGAGAGCCAGTTCCCAACTGGGATGCGGAAGGACCACTGGAGGCAGTAAGTAAGCCAGGAAGAGGCACCCCTCTTCCCCTGAGTTTGTAGGAGAAAGAAGCATGGAGTTGAGCTAATGAAGGCAGTGAGGGCAACTGCTCCTTTGGAGACCTGTTGTCTCCTCAGCTGCACAGTGGCGTTCTCAAGGTAGATGTCTGGGGCAAAGTAGCAGCGAAGAAGAGAGCTTACTCACTGGAGTCGGAATGTTTGGGCTCAGCTGCGAGGTTATTACCTGTGGTGACCTGGAGCAAATTCATCAGCTCTCAGTGCCTCAGTTTCCCCATCTGGAAAACAGGGAGAACCAAGGTTGTGAAGATTAGCGGCTGCGATCTGGGTAAAGCCCTCAGTGTAGTGTCTGACGCACAGCAAGCAAGTGTTCATGAAAAGGTAGCTGTTATTAACAGCCGCCTCTGGTTCTCTTGTGAGCCTCCTGTGGGTCTAATGTTGGCCCGCAAATAGGAGTCGTCCAGCGTTGGCTGCTTTACAGGAAGTTTCTCAGGAAGTGTGGTCATAAGAAGAGAGATGATCTAGAAGTGGTGTAGCGTCTTTCACAATGGCTTTGTTCTACAATAAATGCTATCAAACATGTAATAAATGCTTTTAAGCATGTCCTCTATAATCAGCACCCTCTAGAAAGTTCCCCTCCCCCACTGCTGTTGGCCTTGGCTCTGGCCATACCCACCATCCCAGTAAGCAGAATCAGCTGTCAGCAGTCTTCTTGTCTTTTGGATTAGGTTCCTTTACAGGGATCTTCCCATGGTTATACGACTGGAGAATTAGAGAGTGCTTTACAAACACTTCCAAATGTCTCATAGCAATGAGAGGCCAGTGCGAAGGGTGGACGGAGTTCTTCTGTGCCACAGAAGTCAGAGCTGGAGCAGATCCAGCTGGCTATGTCACCCCGAGCTTGTGGGTCATTGCAGAATCGTTCACAGAAATTCCCATTGCATTGGATTTCGTCCAGGCCAATGCAATGTGTTCAGGGATCACAGAGCAATCTCTCAAGGGAAAAAAGGAAGGCCTGTTGCTTGGAATGGCTTAGAGCACTTTTGGTAGCCATCCAAAGCAGCTATCACTCATCAAATCTGCCTTCCCTTCCAGCAAAAAGCCAACTGTATAGAACCCTACATATAGAGCTCTAAGAATAGTAAAGCACTCCAAGAACATACTGCACTTGGCCTAAATACAACTGTGCAGGGCTTGACGAGTTTTTTTACTCTCAAAGCTGGATGAGTTGGAACAAACAAACAAAAAATATTTTCCCCAAGTAGCATGCAGAGAAGAAATGAGAAAGACAGCATAGGAGAGCACCCTAGCATGTTATTTTCTGACCTGGGCTGCCTTTTCAGGGCATGGATTGACTCCACAACCACCAAAGCAAACCCATAAGCCCAAACCCAAAGGTAGTGGGCATAGCAGACCCCCCACCCCTTCCATTCATTGACATTACTTTAGCCTGACCAAGCCCCAAACTCCTGTAACAGGTGGTGATTTGTCATTTGCAGCAACAGGAATTTGAAACCAGCATCCTCCACAATAAACATTTGGTTGATTTATTGGCCTCCTTCCCATAACTATAGAAAGTGAGGACAGGTTCCACCCAAAGCTGCAGTTCTGAGCAATGAGAGCTCTCAGAATGCACACGTTAAACCACACCCCACTATTTGTGGGAAGAAAAAATCTACATGTGGGTCTATTCATAAGAAGTCTGGGAAGATACTCTCTTTAATAGGAGTTGGCTCTAGTAAGGATTTGAGAGAGCTTTTATTCTTTACTTTAAAACTTCCTGTACTGTCTCAAATCTTTACTCAGTGTTACTTTTATTATTGGAAAAAGAGCAATCTTATTGGGGAATTATTTTCCTATTTTCTTTTCTTTTTTTTTTTATTAAAGATTTTATTTATTTATTTGACAGAGAGATTACAAGTAGGCAGAGAGGCAGGCAGAGAGAGAGAGGAGGAAGCAGGCTCCCTGCCGAGCAGAGAGCCCCATGCGGGCCTCGCTCCCAGGACGCTGAGATCATGACCTGAGCCGAAGGCAGAGGCTTTAACCCACTGAGCCACCCAGGCGCCCGATTTTCCTGTTTTCAAGTGGGCAAACACAACAGGGGTTGCAGCTTCCTGCTTTATCCTGGGAGGGGAAAATACAATGAGGTGGAGTGGATAGATAGCTGAAACCCCTCACAAACAAAGATAATAGAAGAACTGGCTTTGGCCATTCCTGGACAGTCCTCTCTTGCTCCCTGCCCACAAAGAGCACACATTGCAGGTCACCATACATCGTCAGCCCCTTGGCCAGCTAGCTGCATTTCATCCTTCAGTTCTCCTTGTAGATGTCACTTCTTCCGGGAAGCCATCCCTGTCCTGCCAAGCTTGAGTCCTATGTTCCTCCCTTGTCCTTTCAAGCCACCTGCACTGTGATGATCTTTACCTTTTGGCCTCTGCCAGTAGACTCTGAAGGCAGAGGTGTTTTATTCATCTGTGTAACCCTTGTACCTTAGGAAAGTGCTGACAGATTCAGTAAACATTTATTGAATAATTATTTGTTTGGGGACCTTTTAATAATCAGAACAATTTAAGGGATACAAAGATGAAAAAGAAACCATTTGTTTTCAGGGAACTTACAACTAAGTTGGGACAGACAGGTGTGTTCGACAATTAACTGTAAAATCAAAGCACTGGTTTATGGGTTAAAAGAGTTACAAAGAACCAATATGAAGATAAGGAAGGTTTTGAACTCTGAACATTTCTCATTCATTGTGTCTTCTGATTCAGAATCCCTGTATTGGGATGCTAGGATGGGGTTACGTGCATGTTCTTATAAGGATTCAGGTTCTTAGGACCTTTACTACAATTTGACTCATGATCTTTCTTCTGTCCTTCTGCTGGCAGTTGCCAGGAAAACCTGCCACTTAATCTTAATTGATGTTTGTGAAATGCCTTGTCTTCCTCTGCTGAAAATCTGTTAAGTGTTGAGCATTACAGTGTTACAGTGGTTGTTTTATTACTAAAGCAGTGCCAACGAGGTTACACAACAGCTTGGATCAGGAAGTGAAACAAGGGCGGTGATCCCACTGAAGCTACAGGGGATGGGGATTTGGGATGGCAAAATGTTAATTACCCAAGACGGAATGCGGGCTGGAGGCCAGAGCTGTGCTCCTGGAGATCATTTCAGTCCCAGAGGCTGGGGCTGGCTCTTTGGCAGTGGGTCCTAAGCATCCCGCCCTCCCCTGGCTGGAATGTTGGATTCACTTCGCTGAAAGCTGCCACAGAGAAAGAATCTAGTGGCGAGGAGCCAGGAGCACACGTCTTGCACTGCATCAGGGGCCACTCTGGAAGCTTCTCAGGAGCTGAAGGGCTGTTCCGTTTGCACGTAATAAATTATTTATTTCTAAAACAATTTATTCTTTCTCTCTCTTTAGACACTCTTCCTCCTTGTTTCTGGCTCTTGAGGTCTCTCTCCAAAGAGTGAGCTGGAGATAGATGAGTGGGGTTGAGGAGGTAGGCTTGGCACACAAGGATGGTAGAAATGTTCATTTATAAAGCTGAGAAAATAAACACAGAAGTAGATGGGCTTCTGGTCAGAAAACACCAAGATGGTTTACTTTACGGCGGAGAGGAACGGATGCCGGACAGGAGAATGTGGCGGTGGCAATGACAACCTCTCCATAGCTTTAGTCTCCCACAATGTCACCTACAGAAACCGATGGAGGGAACTTGCTTTCGGAATGAACATATTTTTAAGATGCTGTGTTGGCTGGCAAGTAAGCTTCTGTAGGAAGAGGCACCAATAGAAAGAGCGAAGGCTCTGGTCAGACAGTCCTAGGACCAATGCCGGGTTCACCAATTACTTTCTGTGTGTGTGACCTTGGGAAAGTGTCCTAAATCTCCTTAGAGCCTTCGTTTCTATCTGCAAAATTTAGAGAACGTAAAACTCACAGGTTTAACCAGAATATCCCTGTAAATAACTCAGAACAGTAGTTGGCACAAAGTAGGCACAAAATAAACGACGGTCATTATTATCGTCAACGACGGGCCAAACGACCCGAGTCATCCAAACTCTCAGCAAACAATTAACCGTAGCACAGAGAATCCAGATCTGACTGACGCGCCTATTTGCCCAATAAGGTACCAGGAAAGAACCCTGTGGAGTCAAACCAATGGCACTAGTCCTTGTTGTCGGACGGGTTTTCTGACTGTCCCACCAATTGCTTGAAGATTTGACTAGGGAGTGACATTCTGACAGTCCAATGACGCACAGCCAGCCCACACTCAGCACTTCGAAGGGGATAAATCAAGGAGCCGGCGCGTATAGATTCCGTTATTAGGCGATACTGGATGGAGAGGGGAGCTCAGGGGACACAGCGCGAGGGCGAGGCACCAATGAGCTAAAAAAAGAAAAAAAGACGATGGTTGCGCCCAGTGAGCTCGGCCGCCATCATGCTCTAGTTTCCCCTTCGCCTCTCCGGGTCCGCGACCAAGGAAGCGGCCTCTGGGATGCTGAGGGGGTGTGTCCCCGAATGATTGGCGCAGGCAGCTCAGCCAATCCTAGCTCGTCAAACGGGAAGCACTTGACCAATGAGGGGCGACGGCAGCGGCGAGGCATTGGAGGGGCGGAACCGCAGCCTGATGGGCACAAAAGCCAGCCAGTGAGAGCCGGAAGCATCCTCCCTGCGGCCAATGGAGTGGGGCTCTGGGCGGGCCCCCGAGTGTTTGTGTTGTGGTTTTGGGGGAGGGAGGCGGAGGGGAAAGTTTGTTTATTTTGTTTTTAGTTTCTGGGGTCCCCGTGTTTCTGGGAGGTGAAGCGGAAGGGAGTGACCCCCCGCGCCCCTTCAGTCCCCCTACTACGTCGCCTCCGTAGCCTGCGGAGAAGCGGGGACCGCGCGCATCGCAGCGCATCGCCTCACAGCGGAACGCCGCGCACTCGGAGCCGGCGCGGCTCGGCGGTGAGTGAGGACCGACGGCCACTGCCGCCCTTCCCCTCCCCCGCGCACCGCCCAGTCCGAGCCGGGCGGCCGGGTGGGCGAGGACGCCCGCGGGAGCGCGCGGCGCGGGCCGGCCTGTCAAGCTGAGGCGCAGCGTGTGCGTGTCCTCGCGAGTGAGCGCGCGCGGCGGGGACAGGGCCGGAGGGGGGGGCGGGAGCGCGCGCG
>LNAC01000812.1:293308-380553 GCA_002007465.1 Ailurus styani | reverse complement strand
CGGGCCCCCTGCCTGGCGGGCGGGCGGGGGGGAGGTGCAGAGGGAGGCGTCAGGCCTCCGAGCTGCGCGGTCGCTGCCAGCGCGGGACCTGCGTGACAGCGCGACCGCGTTCCCCTGCTTAATCCGGGCCGGGAGGGGGTGTGTTTGTGTGTGTGGGGGGGTCGCACCCCTCACCCTAGAGCCCTGCGGCGTGGCCGCCTTCCAGAGGCGATTCAGGCTTTCCACGAGGAAATGGGACCAGACGGCACGAGGAGCGTTTTCTCTCCCCCTGAACTGGCTCCCCTTAGATTCAAGCTAGCGGGTTTGTTAGCCCGCGGGGGGCCGGAGACCCTAAAGTGGCGGAGGACACCCAGTAACCGTAGCTTCTTGGTAGGTGTCTTAAATAAGGAGCAGCCCATCCTCAGTTCTTTAGGCACAGTGTACCGGTCTCGGTCAAGGTTCCTTGCTTTCTCATGCATCTTTGGGCTCTTTTATTACTCTTCAGCATCTGTGCTCGAAATTGTGCGAGGAATGAGACGAATTTCAACGTGGTCGTTTGTATTACAATATAAGCAAAATTATGCAAGACACAATTGGCCAGAGATATTTCTCCGTGGGGAGTAAAACGTTATGGGTTGCCTTCCTCCCCCCCCCCACTCCCAGGAGTTAAGCGTACAGAAATAAGGTGTATAAAAATCTTGCATCTTAGCATCTTCTGAAAGTTTAAGAATAGAGGCTATTTCCTTCATTGTTGTGGGGAATTTTAGTGGACGATAGCTTCATGTTGATTTGGAGAGGCATCAGTGATTTTGGCTTTGGAAACTGTTGTTTGGGTAGTGTTGTGTAAATGACTCTTGAAAAGCAGAACTTTTAGCACGTTGTCTTGCACCTCTGCAGCGTGCTGTATCGCTGTAGGTGGGGAGTGGGAGGGATATGAATGGAGTAGGTCCCTACACTAAGGGATCCAGAACACAGACCATACTGGCTTGTCCCGCTTGGGACACAGCGATGATGATAACTCTGCCTTTTTATTTTCTTGCTTCCTGGCCATGTTTAGGTGCTTGTCCCAAACATCCTTATTTGAGAATAGTTTCTGATAGGACTTAAGAAGAAGAAATTACCAAGCTGCTTTTCTAAGGTAGCATGTACATGTCATGCCCTTGAAAATAAATTTTTTTTCTTCATTCAAATAGAAGCACTTAAAAATGTTTTAAGTCAGAACAATACCATTTGTTCAAATGATGGTAAAAATGTTAACTAACACTGCATTCTTCTTCTATGCCAGCCTCTTTGTATTTTTTTCCTAATTTAAGCCTGTCATGTAGGTGTCATTACTGTTTTGTGGCTAGGAAAAAGACCCTCGGGGCACCTGGGTGGCTCGGTGGGTTAAAGCCTCTGCCTTCGACTCAGGTCATGATCTCAGGGTCCTGGGATTGAGCCCCACATTGAGCTCCTTGCTCAGTGGGGAGCCTGCTTCCTCCTCTCTCTCTCTGCCTGCCTCTCTGCCTACTTGTGATCTCTCTCTATGTCAAATAAATAAATAAAATCTTTAAAAAAAAAAAAAGGAAAAAGACCCTCCAAGAGCTGCACAGCTAGGAACTTGAAGGGATAGGTTTAGTTTTATGTCTGTCTGGTTTCAAAGCCAGCGCTTATTCCGTTTTGCCTCCTAACTTATCCAGAGGAGGAAAGGCGGAAAGGACACTGAAAAGTAGTCGGGAAAACAAATGAGGAGTGCCACTGACAATGAGGCTGCCCATACCTGACTTAAGAAGTTAATATTAAATTGAACTCATTCTTAGTTTTTAGAAATTAAGAACATTTTTACAAAATTACATCCCACCTTTGTTTTCATTTCTTCCCTGTTTCATTTTTATAAAGATAAATAAAAATGCATTTAATTCAGAAGGTCAAGGCTTTCAGAGCCCTTTGTTCAAATCTCTACTCCAGTACCTTGTTATTGTGATAAATCCTGTGTACTCTTCCAGGGACCAGGCATTGCTCACTTTTCTATCTAGGACAGTGCTTGGCACATAGTAGGAACACAGTAAATGTTAGCTAACTAAGGAGCGCAGTTAAAAATGTAATGACTTTGCGTTTGTTTTAGCAGTTTTAGTTTAATGGGACAGTAAGAAAGTGAATAGTTCATGTGCAGAATGCATGTTCTAGAAGAATACTGAAATGGAGCTACTTGTGGTGTGGAAGGTTGGCTCTGCCAGTTTGCTAAATCTCCCAGTTCTCCTTATCTGTTTGAGCTACGTGCCATTCTGTTTTTCCTTTCACCTCCGAAGTTCTAAAAGAGGGGGCTGTACTGAGTGCTTTCCTTCACTGCTCCAGTTATTCTTTGAACCTTTGCAGCTGGCTCCCAACCTTAGTGAGACTTTTTCCAAGGTCGCCAGTTACCTAATGGTTAAAAGTCCCAGAGCATCTTTTCCGGATTGATCCTGTTATGTCTCCCTGCAGCAGTCAGTCCTTTTGTCTACCTCCACCCCTTTAAAAAATAACAGTAACATTAGCTTTTAGTATGTGTACAGTTCTATGAATGTTGACATGTGTATAGGTTCATATAACCACCTCCACAACCAGGATGCAGAGTGGTTTCATCATCCCCCAAAAGACTTCCTCATACTATATGCCTTTTGATACCCCTTCCTCCTGACTTCTATCCCAGCGATAAACACTAAGGGTCAGACTTAGGCTCCTCTTGTTCTTTTATTATTCTCTGTCTACTTCTGGAAAATGTTATTTACTTTTCGAACTTAAAATTATCTATCGTGTTTGTACCTACTAACCTACATATCCATGTCTGATCTCTCTTCTATACTCCAAAACAACATCAATATTTACCTGCTGGAATTTACTGTTCCTTCCTACTCAGTATGTTTAAAGTTTTGTTTAACTTTGCCTCCTAAACCAGCTCTTCTGTCAGATTTTTCTGTACTTTTTGGTGATGCCATCCTCCTCCCTGCTTGGAACCCTAGAACACTTGGAGGACCTTATAATAAACTCTCTTATCCCAGACCCGGAATCCTGCTACTCAGCTACAAATATTGGCTCCTGCCCCTTTGTTGCCGAGTTGGCTCCCATTCAGTAGTCTGAGCGGAGCATAGGTAATTGGAGTACTTAGAACACCATCAGGATTGGACCACTTCTCTGGTCAGAAGCCGTCGTGGCCTCCCACTGCATTGAGGCCTGTTTGGGATTTTATTTTTCATCCTTTGAGGCTCGGTAAGATCTGGCCCCTGCCTGCCTCTCCAGCCTTCTTTCATCTCTTTTATGGCCCACCCCCCTTTCAGATGTCCCAATTACCAGGTCTTTCTTTCAATTCCTTGAATTATCCAAGCCTTTTGCATATTTAAGGTTTTTGTACATACCACTCTCCTGGCTTGAGCTGTTCCTCCCCCGCCTCCTCCCTAATCTTCACCCACCTGACTTCAGGGTTCAGATTAAATTGTCACTTCTTCAGGGACACTTTCCTTTATGACCTTCCACCACCCCCATCCACCCTCAGTCAGGTCTTTCAGAAGCTTCTGTATCTTTTCCATAGCTCTCACCACGATTTGTGATTCAGGACCATGTCTGTTTTGTTTCCCGTGTCTCCAGAGCCGAGCCAAGTATCAGGCGTACAATAAACTGCCAGTAAATATTTGTTGGCTGTGTTATGAGTCTGGATTTTGTTTTTATAATTTATTGCTTTCTTGTAGTTTCTGGTAGCCTTGCCTTCTACCTCCTACCTTCTCTGGGACTTGATCTCACTGCTGAAGTCTTGCCACACAGAGAGCTGAAATTGCTGAAGAGGACACTGAGCCTTTTCTCCTTCTGAACTAACTGTACCCCTGCCTGGGAGCCCTTACCACTGAGGCATACTAGATCTAACCCAGACTGGCTGAGCTTGCCGACTCCACTGAGCAGTGCACCTTGGTTATCCAAGCACAGGCTGGGGCCAGTGCTTGCAGCTGTTATTCTGCGCTCACCACCCCCTGCTCTTGATTTCTTCTTCCTCTCTCCACCCGGTCTGTGGCTTCTAAACACCTTGTCTACTTTCCAGCTGAGTCTGCTTACCCTTTGACATTTGCCAGCCTTTTGACATTGACAGTAACTGCCTCCAGTGTCTTGACCCTACAGATTGCCTCCACACTAATCTTCCCGAAACAGTGCTCGTTTATGTTTCCTGCCCCCTCCCCGAATCTACCACAGGCACTTAAAGTAATCATAAATATTCTAGTAGCCACATTTAAAAAGTAGAAAGGGTGAAATAGGTTTTCATAAAATCTTATTTACTTCAATATATCCACATTATTTTATGTAAATGTGTAATCAGTAAAAAAAATTATTTAGATGTTTTTCTTTCTTTTTCCCCGTGTTAGGTCTTTGAAATCTGGAGTATATTTTTCACTTCATCTCAATTCAGACTAACAGCCTGTGGTTACTGGCTACCATGTTGGACAGTACAGCTCTAAACTATGTCCTCAACATAGTTGGAGAGCTATACCTAACTATACCTAGGTAATTCCAACCCCTAGCCTTTTGATAACTGTATTCCCCTTATCTACAACCAGCTTCTCATTCAAATATGCTAACCTTCCTTGCTTGGGAATCCCAAGGTATCTCTAGACTTCACTTCTCACCATTTCCTCTGACCCTTTAACCTTATTTTTGTGTGTGTCGCTGTTTTTCCGTAGAGTAATTAATTAAAATATTTATGGCTTTGCATTACTATCTGAGGTAAAGTTAAAGTATTTTAATAGCTGATATTTAACAAGGCATGGGTACCGATCAATGGAAATAAGTGCCTGATGAATTAGAACTGATGGCAACTGTGCACATCTTCTTCTCAGCTGTGTGTACCTGCTGAATTACAGCTCTTACTGTCCTGAGTTGTGTGTTGGCTTCCCCCATCAGACTATGAGTTCCTCAAAGGCAGGTTTTTGACCTACTCATCTTTGCATCCCTTATAGCTCCTGTCCTGGCCTGTGGTAGGCAGTCTATAAATATTTTAAGAAAATGAACAAATGTTATCTTATATCTTGTTTTAGTCTATGTTCTATATTACATCTTTCCAAATAGAAACTAAAATATAAGTTCTCTCAGTTCAGCGATCATGGATTATTAAGGACTGTATGGAATATTTTCTTGGTTGTCTTCATAGGAGCATTTCTTCCGAATGGAAGATTTGCTTTAAAAAATAACTTTTGGGGGGGTGCCTGGGTGGCTCCATTGGTTAAGCATTCAAGTCTTGATCTCAGGGTCATGAGTTCAAGCCCCGAGTTTAAAGAAAAAGATACCAACGAAAAAATAACTGTTGGGGTGCCTGGCAGGCTCAGTCAGTGGAGCATGCGACTCTTGATCTCAGGGTTGTAAGTTTAAGCCCCACTTTGAGTATAGAGCTTACTTAAAATATAAAATCTTAAAAAAATAAAAAGTAACTGTTTAAGGGCACCTGGCTGGCTCAATCTGTAGAGCATGCAAGTCTTGATCTTGGGGTCCTGACTTTGAGCCCCATAGAGATTACTTAAAATGTTTGTTAGTAGAAAAAAAAATGTTTGTTAGTGCCGTTGGTGATGGTTAAAAAGTTGAATAAAGATTCAAAAAATAATAACTGTTTCGATATTATTATGGGTTTTCAGGCTGGATCAGAAATGAGGTTTGGCTTTAATTTAATGAGACTTATTTTCTTTTGTGGTTTGTAAACTGGCTCAGAAAGCAGCTTCAAAAGAGCTCCTTGGAATTAATCCATCCTCTTTCAGAATTAGGAGTGCAGTTGGTTTTGGAAGCCCTAGGAGTTAAAAGTTGCGGTTGGTTTGTATTGCAGACATTTGCTTTAGTACGTACCATGTTCCAAGCACAGGAATGAATGAAAATTCAGAAACTATAATAGTATGGAAAAAATGCCCCTTTAACAGAGATGAAGTGATTAATTCTTCCTAGGAAGATTTAATTTTTCTCTGCTCCATTATATCTTACTCATTTCTAGCAGACACTACTCTATATCATGTTTCTAGGTCTGTCTCTCTCACTAGATTGTACGTTTCTTTAGCGTAAAACTCTTGTATTCATCTCCGCCTCCCTAAGCACACACTGTACTGTGCCTGCCATATTGTACTCACTCAAATGTTTATTGAATAAATAACCTCAAATAAATTACTTAGCTTTGCAAAACTTCAGTTTTCTCTTTTGTAAGTAGGGAATTCTCTGCCTCAGAGAATTGTTGAAGCTACAACAAAAATAATCTTTTAAAATTATGTATCTATTCTGTATGTTACACCTCAACTGTAAAACATTTACGCAAAAAACAAGTGTAAATCTGATCATATTTGTCCCCTATTTAAAACTGTTAATGAGTCCCAAAAGCCTTGCCATCCCCCTTTTGGAGTATAAACTTCATGAAAAGAAATAACTGATCTCTCATGTTCACTGAATACCCAGTGAAGACCCAGCCTCATTTCCTGTCACTCTCCCCTTTGCTGCCTGAACTCTCACCACACTGACCCTCTTCTGGTTGCTGAAATGCTTCTTCCTCTTCACTCAAGGTCTCTTCCTTGCGCTTGCTGTTCCCGTAGCCTGGAAGCCCCCGTACCTGACCTTAATTGATGCCTCTTCAATCCTCTGAGCTCAGTTTATATGTCACTTCTTTTTTTTTTTTTTTTTAAGATTTTATTTATTTATTTGACAGATCATGAGTGGGCAGAGAGGCAGGCAGAGAGAGGGGGAAGCAGGCTCCCCGCCAAGCAGGGAGCCCAATGCGGGGCTTGATCCCAGGACCCCGAGATCATGACCTGAGCCGAAGGCAGAGGCTTTAACCCACTGAGCCACCCAGGCGCTCCTATATGTCACTTCTTTAGTGACTTCCTAATCATCCCCACCCCGGATTAGATGTACTCCTTGTTGTCTTTTTTAAGATTTATTTTTAAGTAACTTCTGCCCCCAATGTAGGGCTCAAACTCACAGCCCTGAAATCAAGAGTCACATGCTTAACCAACTGAGACAGCTAGGCACCCTTAGATGTGCTCCTTTTGAACACTTAGAACACTTAACAGAGTTGTAATGGAATGATGATTTAATTTGCGTAGTTTCTTTGCTAGAACATACCTATGCGAATAAAAATACCTTGTCTGATTTGTTCGCATTTGTATAACCAGTATCTAGCACTGTAAGTCGCGTGTAGTCGGTCCTCATAAATATTTTTCAAATGAAGTTAAGAAAAAGAATTAAAAATAGAATTTTAAAAAAGTAGTGATTCAAAAAAAGTAGTCATTCTAACAGTTTAAATGAATATATGGGGGCAGGGAGGGGCTTTCCTTTTTAAATTGTCTCCAAGTTCTTTTTTTTCTTTAATTTCTAGTTGAAATCGGTAAACACCTGAAGATTACAGAAAGAATATTGTTCTTAAACTTTTTAATTTGTCTGAAAATCTTACTTATTTTAGAGTTTAATGAGCATCCTTTTAATCCTTATTAGTAGAAATGATCAGAATGATTATTCCTTTTAAAATCTTACGGGGCACCTGGGTGGCTCAGCTGATTGGGCGTCCAACTCTTGCTTTCTGCTCAGGTCATGAGCTCAGTGTTGTGGGATTGAGCCCTGCAGGGGTGGGGTGGGGTGGGGGTGGTCTGAGGGAGATCCCCTCTCAGTAGGGAGTCTGCTTCTCTCTCTCTCCCTCTGCCTGGCCCCCTGCTTGTGTGTGCCCCCTCCCTTCCTCCCTTTCTCTCTGTCTCACTCAAAATAAATAAATCTTAAAAAAAAATGGGGGGGAACGAAAGGAAGAAAGAAAAGAAAAGCTAGGACTACAAGAATGGGATGAGAAGAAAGAAAGAAGGAAGCTAGGACCGTAGGAATGGGATGAGAAGAGATCTTTGCTCCTGGGCAGTGCACAGCCACCTGGGTGAGGCTGATTTGGACACAGATGAGTGCCATTTGATGTAATAAAAGCTGTGATAGACATTGCAAGGGATGGGGCAGGGAAGAAAGGAAAGTCATCGATATGACTGGAGGTCAAGAAAGCCTTTCCAGGGAAGGAAGCACTCCCAGTAAGTCATGGAAGAAAAGGGCACTTCAGGCAGCGGGAACAGCCTGTGCAGAGGCACAAAGGAGCACATTTAGCACATGGAGAAGACGGCTAGCACAGTGGTATGCTTTATAAAGCTGGTCTGGGGTACAGGGCCAACGGCTGACTTAATAGGCTGTGACATGTCAGACTCAGACTCAGGTTATATTGCGTTTCGGTACTGGAAAGGATCTTAGAAATAATGATGTGATTCTGTATATTTGAATTCATAAAGGCAAAATATGCCATTCAGTGTCAAATATACTCAAAACCCAAAACAAAATAGTAGCATTCAAAGAGGATTAGTCATAAACCAGAATGGTGCTTGTCACTGTACTTGTAGCTATGCAAATGATACCAGGTGGAACTAGAAAGTGGTGACTCATTAAGTTTATCTGTAAGAGCCAAGAGTAAAGGAAGTGACCTCTTGCTTGACTGCCTGAGGTGAGTGCTGATCCATCTCTCCAGACCCAGATGCTGAACCAGTGAAAGGGATAAGATCAGAAAGGAGTACCCAGAAGAGCCTCTGGATATGTGTACATTTCTACATCTTAAAGGTTGTTACATATCTGTCAATCTCCAGTTGGTTCACTGAACTAGCATTGGTTTAATTTGATTCTCAACCAAATTGAAAAAGGAAGGTTTGTTGGCCGGAAATCTAGCACATTTTCCTCCTTTTTAGTTCATCAGTTCTTTGGTCTCTTGTCATTTCATACCTCCTTTATCAGCCCTGTTACTCTTAAGTAGTGCCTCCTTTCGCCCAACCCACCCCATCTCTTGCCATCTTTCTTTCTATTGTCACTAAGTTGTTTTCAGTTGCAACTGAGGGATACCTATACTTTGTTGGCTAACCAGTGTTTCTCAGCTTTGCATGTTCAGAGCTTGGTATTTTTCAGAATGAAAAAAACTACTGGGGCGCCTGGGTGGCTCAGTCGTTATGCGTCTGCCTTCGGTTCAGGTCATGATCCCAGGGTCCTGGATGGAGCCCCTCATCGGGCTCCCTGCTTGGCAGGGAGCCTGCTTCACCCTCTCCCACTCCCCCTGCTTGTATCCCCTCTCTCGATGTCTCTCTCTCCCTGTTAAATAAATAAATAAAATCTTTACCCCCCCCCCAAAAAAAACTACTAAGCTCTGGTAGTGCTGGGGACACTCAGAAGATGCTGTTTGACCCACCGCACCAATTATAAGGGGTGAAGGAGACAGTGGATGGTAGGGAGAATGACAGCAGCGTGTATGGTTTATTTCAAGATGTTTGGAAAGGGGCACCTGGGTGGCTCAGTCGGTTGAGCGTTGGAGTCTTGATTTTGGCTCAGGTCATGATCTGGGGGTCATGGGATCCAGCCCTGTGTTGGGCTCTGTGCTTAGTGGGATGTCTGCTTAATATTCTCTCTCCCTCTCCCTCTCCCCCTCACCCTGCTCTCCCTCCCTCTCTCTCTAAAATAATAAATAGATAAATCTTTTTTAAAAAAGATATTTGGAAAAGAAAGGAAGGAGGCAATGAAAGCAGGGCAAGACTGAGAAGACAAGTTAAGGTGAGATAGAAGATCTACTTAAAGGTGTGTAGCAAGGACCCAGGAGAGAAAGAAAAATTGAAACTGCTTGAATGGAGAAGGTAGCAGGTAATCCACAGGGCAAGGCCACCAGATTCCTCTGAATGGCACGGGTGGGGTAATAATCCTTAGAAGTTCCTTGTAGTTCCTCAACTAGAGAAAAGGGAGAAGTTGGGGTTCTTTCTTGGTACCTTGAGCTCCAAACAAGTTTATACTGCTCTGGCACCCAGCAGAATGGTTTGCACATAATAGGTGTAGACATTCATTTTTTTTTTTAAGATTTTTTTTTATTTCTTTGACAGAGACAAAGCGAGAGAGAGAACACAAGCAGGGGGAGTGGGAGAGGGAGAAGCAGGCTCCTCCATAGCAGGAAGCCTGTTGCGGGGCTTGATCCCAGGACGCTGGGATCATGACCTGAGCTGAAGGCAGACGCTTAACGACTGAGCCACCTAGGCACCCATAGGTGTTGTAGACTTGTAAGAGATAAATTCACAGGATGGAAAGAAAATATTGATTATAACTTTGAATTTGTTGTAGTTACTGGATCACACTCTATAGTTTATGACAAATGAAGGTATTAATCCTTTATCTAGTGAATAGGACAGGTTACATTGTATTCTTTTCCTAAAAGTGTTAATTTATTAAATGTATATATTTAAAATATACCACAATTTTTATAATGCTGTTTTGGCATGTCTTTATTTATTTTTAAAAAGATTTTATTTATTTATTTGTCAGAGAGAGAAAAAGAAAGCACAAGCAGGGGGAGCTCAGAGGGAGAAGCAGGCTTCCTGCTGAGCAGGGGCCCCAATGCTGGACTCAACCCCAGGACCTCAGGATCATGACCTGAGCCGAAGGCAGACGCTTAACTAACTGAGCCACCCAGGCATCCCTGCCTGGCAGGTCTTTATTTTAAAAACAATACTGAGAACCTCAAAAAGTGGAAGTGGATCAGGTTTCCTAACTTAGGCCCTGGTCAGTATATCAAGAGAAATGTTTTGAGCATCTGCTGGGTTCTGAGGTGGAAGAAAGGAAATACAAAGTAAAAAGATGAAAACTGAGGCCCTCCAAGGAGCCTAGCTACTTTTCCTCCTGGTAAAATCTCACAGCTGGTGTATCATGCTCAGTATTATCCTGTTGATGAGTAAATCTTTTACCTCTGTGGATGTCTGTCTCTGTGGAACTTCTGAATATAGAATCTCCGCACTCTGACAGATTTTTTTAAAAAGATTTTATTTATTTATTTGACAGAGAGAGAGAGATCACAAGTAGGCAGAGAGGCAGGCAGAGAGAGGAGGAAGCAGGCTCCCCGCTGAGCAGAGAGCCTGATGCGGGGCTCGATCCCAGGACCCCGAGATCATGACCTGAGCCGAAGGCAGAGGCTTTAACCCACTGAGCCACGCAGGCGCCCCTAGACTGACAGATTTTAAAATAAATCTCTTCCTGAGTACTTTTTTGTCAACCTTTTCACTATAAAAGTTTTATATTTTTATACCAAAGTATTTAAAATTTATGATGTTTTTATTTTGCAGTTTGGCTCTGTCCCCTTAATCAAAAGGACACACTACTGATTCCCACTTAAACCATCAAGGTGGGTCTGTGGATTGGTAGAAAGAGAGGAGGTCTTTTTATGCCCTCACATGCCTATTCCTGAAACACAGACCCAGAGGGGAAAACATTACTTTTAGAACACCAAAAGAACTAGTGAGAAGGCTCTTTGTAGAAAAAAACAAAAACAAAACAATAGAATGAAAATGCAAAACGCATCACATTTCAAGCCAGAAGGGCTGGTTTGAAAACTTTAAAAAGGGGACCCTGTGCCCCACACACAGCTTGTGAGTCGGCCTCAGCACATTTTGACACCGCCCTACGCTTCCTGAACCTGCCAGAACCCGGGCTCAACACTGATGTTTTGTGTTTGCGTTGGAAGCGGATGCTCTCTAGACTTTTATTTACTGTACTTAAAAATGCGTATTTAATGTCATTTTCTCTTGTTTTCCTTTAACCTCCTGAAGACTTGGGAATTGTCATTAAGGGTGCTTTTAAGGCAGGTCACTCTGGAGAGGGGCCTCTGCTTCCCCTCCCTTAAAACTTGTTGACTCTATTGGGTCCATCACTGGTAACCCACCTTCCCAATTCCTGAATCTCAGAATCCTGAAGCATTGAATCTTGGAATATTGTCATATTCTTTAGCTCCTTTCTCTGTGGCTTTGGACCTTGAGTCTCTCCTTTTTTGTTTCCATGCCACCATCCTGATTCTAAGTCATCCCCAGGCTATGGCCAGATTATTAAAATAGCTTCCTGTCAGTTGTTCTGTTCCTAGTTTCTCTCCAGAAAGCATTTCCTACAATGTTACTTTATTTTATGAACCTGTGCGTTCTTACTTTGTGAAATCCAAACACCCGCGTCTGAGCCTCCGGCTTTACTGCTTCCATCCATCAACTGACACTCCCGACTTGAATCTTTGCCTTCTCCCATATAGTCTTTTATCTATTTTCTGTATGATTTTCTCCCTTTTTGTCCTTTATGAAAGGCTATTCCTTATGTAAAATATTCTCCCAGTTTCTGGCTTCTAAAGCACATTGCTTCATACTCTCAGAAAGTCTTCACTAAACTTTTCTTCGTGGAAGCCTTTCTTTTCTTTTTTTTTTTAAAGATTTTATTTATTTATTTGACACAGAGAGAGAGATTACAAGTAGGCAGAGAGGCAGGCAGAGAGACAGGGAGAGGAGGAAGCAGGCTCCCTGCTGAGCAGAGAGCCCGATGCGGGCCTCGATCCCAGGACGCGGAGATCATGACCTGAGCCGAAAGCAGAGGCCTTAACCCACTGAGCCACCCAGGCGCCCCATGGAAGCCTTTCTTTATTAAAGCCTTCTTTCACTTGGACACAGTTTGTTTTCATCAGTATGACTGAACAAATAAACTTTACTAATTTCATTCATTACTTTTAGTGGCATTTTTGTTGGTTCTTTTGTTGTTGTTTTTTACATATGCAACTATATCAGTTACAAAGAAAGTCAATTTTACTTTCTAACCTTAGAGTTCTAATTCTTGCCTTATTGTGCTGGCTAGGACCTCAAGTACCATGCTCAATAGAAGAAGTATGAATGGGCTTCCTTGCTTTTTTCCTAGACTTAGTGGGAAAGCATTGTACCATTAAGTGTGATGTTGGCTGTGTTTTCCATAGTTACTTTTTTACTACTCAGATGAATATTGGAGGGGGTCCCCCCTTTCCGGAGTTCTTTCTCTGTGTAGCTCTTTCCTCTCCAGCACTGTATACTGCAAACTCTCACTGCCTTGACTTTCCCAGAATCTCAGCTGCATCTCTTGAATTAAGGGATGTCTTTGGTTTCCACTTGGGTCTCCCCCTCCCTGGTTGGTGGCCTGGCATCTTTCCTTAGGCAGCAAGCTATGGCAATGCAAGGCTCACTTTGTTCGTTTACCATCTCTTAGGGATCACTGTCCTTCCTTGACTGATGTCCAGTGTTTTGAAAACTGTTGTTTATATATTTCATCCAGTTTTTAGTTGCAAGGGTACATCTATCTGACCACTGTTATTCCTTCTTTTCTGAAAGTGGAAGTGTCCTGCCTTTTTATAAAACATCTGAGGAATTATTTAGGAATTGCTTCCAGAGTATGAAATCCTCTTTGGAATTTCTGTAGGGGAAAAATCTTCGTTCTTTTGGGGTAGATTTGATTTTGGGGAGCAACCAAGAACCATTTTTCAGGTCTGGTTAAATGATTTGTCTGGGCATACTATTTGGGGTCCAGAATGAGTTCAAAGTAATGAGGCAGATTTCCTTGTGTGATTTGTAAACTGGTTTGGAAGCAAAATAGGAATTGCACAGTGTTATCAGTGATGGCAACCTGTTTGAAATAAATACCTATAAAACTTCATAGGAAGTATGTATCTTAAAAAATGACTTCCTTTCAAATTTTTCTGTATATTGATTGGTATATATTTAATATCAGTTTATGTTTATAATTTGTACATAATTTCTTCTTAGTAAGCTTTCTTAAATTGTTTTTTTTAAGATTTTATTTATTTATATGACAGAGAGAGAGAGATTACAAGTAGGCAGAGAGGCAGGCAGAGAGAGAGGAGGAAGCAGGCTCCCTGCCGAGCAGAGAGCCCGATGCGGGCCTCGATCCCAGGACCCTGAGATCATGACCTGAGCCGAAGGCAGAGGCTTTAACCCACTGAGCCACCCAGGCGCCCTCTTAAATTGTTTTTGTGTGATACTCTGTCTCCCACTTGAGTATAAACTCTCTGACCTCTGGATACTTATGAACATTGTCTTACTATGCTGTACTCAACTGTGGAAGCTCCTTAAATCAAGATAGAAATTAGTTAACTATAAATTAGTTAACTATAGTTAACTAAGAGTTGACTGATTTATAAGGAAACTAAGATCACCTTGTCAGAATACATTGCATGGTATAAAGGATATAAATTGGTTTTTGATACCTGCATAGCATTATTAATATTTTCATAACTTACATTTGAAGTTATTCCTATAAGATATTGAATTCCAGTAGCATGAGCACATACCTATATCTGTCTTAAGCGGTAGGAATTACGTGAATGACCTAGTTCAAAGAGATGCCTTGAATCTGGATCTGTTATGTAATTAACCAAGGACTATCCTTAAAACCTACTAGACTGGCATATATGCTACATTATGTGCAGCCTTCATCACTGAGTAGAATTCTTTTCCCATGGTCTTTGTTTTCTAGCCCCTGAAGGTCCTGTTAGTCCCATCCCCAACTCCCATTAGAAAATAAGGCTTTTAAAAATATCCTTAAGGGATTAAGTTCTTAGATTTTTTACTTTCAGCAATGACTTTCTTTTTTTTTTTTTTAAGATTTTATTTATTTATTTGACAGAGAGAGAGAGATCACAAGTAGGCAGAGGCAGGCAGAGAGAGAGGAGGAAGCAGGCTCCCTGCTGAGCAGAGAGCCCGATGCGGGCCTCGATCCCAGGACCCTGAGATCATGACCTGGGCCGAAAGCAGAGGCTTTAACCCACTGAGCCACCCAGGCGCCCCAGCATTGACTTTCTTTAATTTCCTATTTTTAGTTAACGGACTTTATAGCTTTATAGTTCTTTTTTTTTAGTAAATCCTATAGTAGAGAGTTTGGTTATTCTTACTTGATGTGCTCTTGGCTTGCTCTTTATCCTTGATATTCTCAAATTTAAATTCTTGTATATGACATGGACTTTTTATATCTTAATTTACCCTGAGGATTTTTTTTAAGTTGTTTTTTTTTTTAATATATTTGACAGTGAGACAGACATAAGAGAGAGCACGAGATGGGGGAGCAGCAGAAGGAGAGGAAGAAACAGGCTGTCCACTGAGCAGGGAGCCCTATGCAGGGCTCCATCCCAGGATTCTGAGATCATGACCTGAGGTTTTTAATTTTTAGTTTTAATTAATGTAGAATTCTGCATATCAGTGATGTTCTCATATATACTATTTCTGAGGGCGGTATGTATTTCATGGATAGTAAAAACTGAGTTTAGTAAATAATAGTGGTAAGCCTCATCCTTCCTCTCTAGGACATAGCAACACCCAGTTTTGGTACTAATGTTGCTTTGAGGAGTGTTTTGAGTTATTTTTCCATCTGTAGTTTTTTTTGTTGTTGTTTGTTTTTGAGTATAACTTGGTGAGAGCTTCCTTTAAACAGAAATAATGTGGGGTTCTTCTGTATCCCACACATTCATTAAAAGAGGTTTTCACTGCTTTCATGTCTACCAGTTGTGAAATGAGGTTCCTGTTTGGTTGCATTGTTTCTAGCATTTGTTAGTTGTGCAAGGGTGGGGGAGGGAGGGAGAATTGGTATATAGTTAAAATTTTTACCAATTTTGTTTTATGTAGATACAATGGTCTAAAAAACAGTACTGTATTTTTGTTTATTAAAATGTTGATTCTGTCCCTATTTTTCACGTAAAATCTTCTAAATTACTCTGCACTGTAATTAATTATAGGTTTTTGGTAGTCTGATGTCTTAGTTCTTGCTTTAATCTGGCTTTACAGTTTTCTTTCCACAATAGAGACCTTTGAGTTTTACAAGCTTTGTTATCATTTGTCATTTAGTCGTATATTATAATAGAATTGATAAATAACTGGGCAAAAATATATAATTTTCCTTGCTTGTTAATGTTCTATTTCTTGACTTTTATTTTGTGTTCTATTCCTTGGTAACTACTTGGATTATGGGACTTCGTTTTGATTTTTATTCTTTTAATGATTTAAATTGATACTTTTTCACTTTTAAATCTGTGCTCCTCTTTGATACATTAAAAAAAATCTCATGCCATTTGTTTTTGTTTTTTTTTTTTTAAAGATTTTTTTTTTAATTTATTCATTTGACACAGAGAGAGATTANTTTTATTTTTTTAAAAGATTTTATTTATTCATTTGAGACAGAGAGAGAGATTACAAGTAGGCAGAGAGGCAGGCAGAGAGAGAGGAGAGAGGAGGAAGCAGGCTCCCTGCTGAGCAGAGAGCCTGATGTGGGCCTCGATCCCAGGACCCTGGGATCATGACCTGAGCCGAAGGCAGCGGCTTTAACCCACTGAGCCACCCAGGCGCCCTTGTTTTTGTTTTTTAAACATAGAAAGAAAAAGCATATTGACAGAGGTCTGCTATTTGAACTCTGCTGTCTTTACCCCATTGTGATACCACCCTCCTGCCAGAGGTGATAACGCCCTTCTGACTTTAATGCTGCTTTCAGAGAGAGGTTGATTTAAAGTAATGTTGAAGACGTATAAAATGTTCTACCTGGGGCGCCCGGGTGGCACGGTCGCTTGAGTGTGGTTTTGGCTCAGGTCGTGAGATGGAGCCTGTGCTGGGTTTTGCGCTCAGTGGGAACCTGTCTAAGATTCTCTCTCTCTCTCAGCACCTCCCCCCTCTTTGCTTGTGCATGCTCTCTCTTTCTCAAATAAAAAATGTTCTAATAATGCAGTTATAGGTTTACAGATATTCAAAGTAAGATATTTTTAATAGCAGTAAGTTTTTAGAAAAGAGAAATTAATTTAAATTATAAGAATATTTTCAGGAAAAATTGTGTATTTCAGTGGAGGCTGACAGGAACCTGATGATAATCGGTCTCCTACTCCTCCGCCATCTTGCCTCCCAGTCCTGACAGGACCGTTTTAATAAAAAAACATCTTTAGGTTCATAGTCCTTTATTGGAAACTGTAAGGGCCATCAGTATTTTAGAATTCAGATTTTTTTTTTTTATTTTTAGAAAGCTAATAAGATGCTTTTACCATATATTATGTAATGGCCCTGCAGAGTCAGGGGCAGCACTTCGTAGTCAAATACATTAATATTTCGGCAGCCAAAGCTGTGACTATTCTTACTTTAGTGGGTAGACTATAAATAGTCTCATGTCAGTTCAGGTCAGATATTGCTGCCAATTAAGTTCAGATCAAGTTTTTCTTCTGGATGAATTACCGAAAACTGGTGGTTTTCAGAAGTTTTTGGATTTGGGAATTGTGGCTAAGGGATTAGGAACCGTATTTACTTTCTTAGTTCTAATGTTTGGTTACTTTTGTTACCTTCAGAAAATGAAACCTGCTTCCCTTTTTTTTCCTCCTACAGGATATGAGATTAAATCTGTTTTCTACAGGCCAGTTAATAGAAATTAGGACACCTCTTCACAAAGTTTGATCCCTTAGGCGGCTGTCACGGTCACGTGGCACTTCTACACTTCCCTGTCTTTATGTTAAGAATCTCCTGGTTCCTTTCCCAGTTCTCCTTTCTGAAGTTCTTTGTGGTAATAAATAGTAAGGAAAAAGGATTTAAAATGTGCTGTACCTCATGTAAAGTATATCCTATCTCATGTAATAAGGTTTCAGAAGGAGCAGCAAGCTTTCTCTGAACTGACCTTTCCTACTATCAGCTAATGTGGTAGCTTTAAAAATAAATCTAGAAGAGATCCATGCTTATGGTAAAACAAAAATCCGATGTTACAAAAGTGTAAGTAAAAAGTAGAAGCTTTCTTCCGTCCTCTGGCATTTCTCACCCAGCCAAGTTTTTGACCACTTGTTTTATAGCTTTTCTGGGGGTTTGGATCCTTTTTGGTTTGTTTGTTTTATTTTGTTTTTGTTCAGACATTCCAGAGGACAGTTTGGGAAATTCCGATTAGGGATTATAACCCCACTTGGACTGAGTTTGTGTTCGTTATGTGTTAAACTGTGGAGATGGCCTTTTCTGTTCTACTTGGCATGTATAAATTTTATTTCTAGAGCTCTTTGTTCAGGATGGGTGTCTGTGTGGCTGTCGGTTAAGTGTCTGCCTTCGGCTCGGGTCATGATCTCAGGGTCCTAGGATCGAGCCCCACGTCAGGCACACTGCTCAGTTGGGAGTCTGCTTGTCCTTCTCCCTCTGCCCCACCACCTGCTTGTGCTCTTTCTCTCAAATAAATAAATAAATAAAATCTTAAAAAAAATAGAGCTGTTTGTTCAAGCTGCATCATAATGAAATGTTAATTAAACCTGTTTTTTTAGTATTATTGTTCCAAATTGAGAGTATCTGAGTATGACCTATATGTAGAAATAGAAATAATGACTTATTGATTTACTTAGCAAAAAATGATTTTTTAAAGTCAAAAATCATATATAATATTTGACAGTGCACACATAATTTTAAGGAGCACTTTTAAGAAGTGGGATGTGAGGTCATTTTCCAAGTCATTGGTTTTTGAGGTACGCATATGGGCAGTGGGATGCAGATGTGGTCCCAGTGATTATTCCCAAGAATATTATTTATTAATATATTAAACATGTTTTGGGGTTTTGTTTTGTTGTTTTGTTTTGTTAGAGAGAGAGAGAGAGCGTGCCACAGAGGGAGAGGGGGAGAGAGAATCTTAGGCAGACTCCATGCTGGGCCTCGATCTCACAACCCAGAGATCATGACCTGAGTTGAAATCAAGAGTCAGGTGCTTAACTAACTGAGCCATCCAGGAGCCCCAAAATTACTTATGTTTTTAAAGCTAGGATAAATATAAAAGCATAGTGCAACTTGAATGTCCTCCCGGGGATAGTGTAAATTTTTGTTTTATATGGAATCCAGATTTTTTTTTAAAAGATTTTATTAAGTAATCTCTACATCCAACATGTGGCCTGAACTCCAAACCCCAAGATCAAGAGTTGCACCCTCCACCAGCCAAGCAGCCAGGCGCCCCGGTTTCCAGATTTTTTATTCTTTAGTTTAACTAATATTGATTGACTACTAATACTACGTGAAGAACTGGCTTAGTAGAGAGAGAATATTGGGACATTCCAGGGGACTATCCAGAGATTGCTAGAAAAAAAAAAAGCTGAGAACCACTTTACCACTTTTCCTAAGTCATGATGAGGCTGTCAGATGTACCTTTTTAAATGAGGGTCTACCAATAAGTATTGGCTGAAATGTATTCAGCAGAAGGACATTCAGTCTCAAATTGCCTGGTCCAGATTCCCTAACTAGCACTTCCCCCACAGTATCCCATCTCACCCCTGCCTCCCACACACACATAGGGGCTGGGTTTTTCTTTCCAGTCCTTGTACCTGGCACCATATATGTAGAACAGTGGAGATACGTAGTCATGAGTGTTCCAGGTTGCCTGTTTGCCGGCTTAGAGCTTTCAGATTTCTTGTTTTTGCAGAGTGTGCACGTAGACTGTTCTTGTTCTTGTTGTTTTAAAGATTTTATTTATTCATTTGAGAGAGAGGAGGGAGCACAAGCCAGGGAAGAGGTTGGGGGGGAGGGAGAAGCAGACTCCCTGCTGAGCTGGGAGCCCAGCGACAACGTGGCGCTCCTTCCCAGGACCTGAGTATCGTGGCCTGAGCTGAAGGCAGATGCTTAACCATCTGAGCCACCCGGCCGCCCCTGTTGTTGTTGTTAAGTGAAGGTCAAGGACGCTGTCTTTGTCCTCTCCTCCTGCAGCCTTGTTAGGATTCAACACTGCTCTGACGGAAATTGTGGGAGCGAGAGATTTCTAAGGACTTTATGGCAAAACTTTGGCTAGTGGAATGTAAGAATCTAGGGCCTCTTTCCTTGTAGTGGTATTTTGGAGGTGCTGGAAACACACACAAGGCTTTGACATTACAGAGTTAATGAAGTTAAAAATGCCGGTTGATGAAAGGAAACTTGACTATAAAGTGTAGTAGAAGTGAAACTACTACTAAGTGGGACCAACACATAATAATTAGCAAAAGTTTGCTCTAAAGTCAGGCAAAGAAGATAATCTCAAGTAGTAAAAAGCCAATTAGCAAGCTGAAGAATAAAAAATACCAAATTTAAAAATAGAGCTGATTATTTTAGACAGGTCGAACTTAGAAGAGTAATATAAATTCTCCTATGAGAATATAAAATTCTCCTATTTTATTTATACTTACAAGTTTATCAATTTTATTGAACTTCTCAAAGAACCAGCTTTGAGTTTCATAGATTTTCCCTATTGTCTTGCTGTTTGTTTTCTGTTGTTGATTTCCAGTCTTATCTTTATTGTTCCATATTATTTGCTTTGGATTTAATTGGTTCTTCTTTTTTCTAGTTTCTCAGAGATGGAAACTTAGGTCGTTGATTTTAAGCCTTCCTTGTTTCCTTTTTTTAAAAGATTTTATTTATTGAGAGAGTCAAAGAGAGAGCTAGAGAGAGAGCATGAGTGGGGAGAGGGGCAGAGTGAAAGGGAGACGCAGACTCCCCACTGATCAGGGAGCCCGACTTAGGGCTGGATTCCAGGACCCTGGGATCATGACCTGACCTTCATGAAGGCAGCTCCTTAAACGACCACCCAGGTGCCCCCCACTTTAAAAAAAACCGTGTATGTATCTATATATTTTAGAGAACATGCACACACACACAAGCAGGAGGGGCAGAGGAAGGGAATCAAAGCAGACTCTCTGCTGAGCGCAGAACGCAGCATCGAGCTGGATCCCAGGATCCCGAGATCACAATCTGAGCCAAAACCAAGAGTTGGCCGCTTAACTGACTAGGCTCTGGGCCCCCCAGACCTTTTTTGTTTCATCATAGAAGCATTTAATGCTCTAGATTTCCCTCTATATCTCACTTATTTTAATATATCATTTTCAAAGTATTTTCCAATTTGGTTTGTGACATCTTCTCTGAACCATGTGTTACATATAAATTTATTTCTTAATTAATGTCCAAGTATTTCTGGATTCTCCAGATTTTTTGTTTCTAATTTCTGCTGAAAATTCTCTTGTGTTCATAGGACACATATGTAGTTTCAGTATTTTGAGATCCATTGGCACTTGTTAATGATTGTTCTGTGTGTATCTGAAATGGATGTGTGTTCTATAATCCTTGGGTATAGTGTGCTATTAATGTCAATTAAGTAAAGTTTGTTGAGGGCGCCTGGGTGGCTCAGTGGGTTAAAGCCTCTGCTTTCGGCTCAGGTCATGATCTCAGCGTCCTGGGATCGAGGCCCGCATCGGGCTCTCTGCTCAGCAGGGAGCCTGCTTCCTCCTCTCCCNATAAAAGAAAGGAAGAAGGGCGCCTGGGTGGCTCAGTGGGTTAAAGCCTCTGCTTTCGGCTCAGGTCATGATCTCAGCGTCCTGGGATCGAGGCCCGCATCGGGCTCTCTGCTCAGCAGGGAGCCTGCTTCCTCCTCTCCCTGTCTCTCTGCCTGCCTCTCTGCCTACTTGTAATCTCTCTCTCTGTGTCAAATAAAATAAATAAAATCTTAAAAAAAAAAGTAAAGTTTGTTGATAGCATCATTTAAGTCTTATATATCTCTACTGATTTTATTTCTACTTACTAATTTCAGAGAGGAGTATTGACATTTCCAACCATAATAGTGGATTTATCTATTTCCCCTTTCAGTTTGGTTCCTTTTTACTTCATGTATTTTGAACCTCTATACTTAGATTTGTACACATTTAAGATTGTTATGTCTTCTTGGTGAATTGAGTCCTCTACCAATTATAAAATGCCTCCTTTTCTCTGTGGTAATAATCCTTGTCTTGAAGTTTACATTAAGTGAGTCTGTTTCCATTTAACATGATCATTCCAGCTTTCTTATGGTTAGTGTTTGCATGGTGTATCCTTTTCCATCCTTTAATTTTTTTAAAGATTTTATTTATTATTTATTTGAGAGAGAGAGAGCGAGCACACAAACAGCAGGTGGAGGGTGTGGGAGGGGCAGAGGAAGAGGGGCAAGCAGACTCCCCACTGAGCAGGGAGCCCTATGTGGGTCTCAGTCCCAGGACCCTGGGATCATGACCTGGGCTGAAGGCAGACGCTTAACCAACTGAGCCACCCAGGTGCCCCCATCATTTAATTTTTAAGCTATGTGGTTTTTTGTTTTTTTTTTTAAGTACCCAGCATGGAGTCCAATGCAGGGCTTGAACTTATGACTCATGACTCTGAGATCAAGAGTCAGATGCTTAACTGACTGAGCCACCCACCTGCCCCTATGTCTTTTTTTCTTAAATGAGTTTCTTTTAGATAGCAGATAGGTCGTTTGTTGTTGTTGTTGTTGTTTTAATCCAGTCTTACCATCTTCTTTAATTGAGCTTTTTAATTGAAGTATTTAGACCATTTACATTTATTTTTAATAAGGTTGGGTTTAAGTCTGCCATTTTGCTATTTGCTTTCTATTTATCCCACCTCTTTTTGTTTATTCTTTCTTTTTTCCCCAGCTTATTTTTTATTACTTTTTAATTATTCGGTTTCCTCTCCTGGCCTATTAGCTATTTTAAATCTTTGTTTCATTTTTATAGTAGTTTCTCTAGGGTTCGAAATATGCATCTTTGGGTTGCCTGGGTGGCTCAGTTGGTTAAGCATCTGCGTTTTGCTCAGGTCATGATCCCAGGGTCCTGGGATCCAAGTCCTGCATCAGGGTCCTTGCCCAGCAGGGAGCCTGCTTCTCCCTCTGCCTGCTGCCCACCCCCCCTGCTTTTGCTCTACCTCTCAGCAAATAAATAAAATCTTTTAAAAAATAAAGTTAAAAAATAAATTAAATATGCATCTTTAACTAATACTATCACCTTAAAATAATATGCTGCTTTATTTACGGTGTAAAAACTTTATGGAGTATACTTTCATTTTCCTCAGTCTTTGGGCTATTGTTGTCATACCTTTTACTTCTGCATATATAATAAACCCCACGGTTCATATTACTGTTTTTGCTTTTAATGAAAAAAAGACTTTCCCATTTACCAACATATTTGCCACCTCTGCTGCCCTTATTAATTCCTTTGTTTAGATCTAAGTTCCCATGTGTATCATTTTTTCATTTTTTAAAAGATTTTATTTATTTGGGAGAGAGAGACACAGAGAGTGTGCTCACATACGTGAGCATGAGTGAGTGAGGGGGGAGGCAGAGAGATAGGGAGAAGCAGAGTCCCTGCTGAGTAGGAAATCCAGTGCAGGGCTTGACCCTGGGATCATGACCTGAGCCAAAAAGCAGACATTTAATCGACTGAGCCACCCAGGCACCCCTGTATCATTTTTTCTTTAGCCTGAAAACCTCAACACTCCTTGTAGAAAAGATCTGCTGGCAATGAATTCTCTCCTATTTTGTTTGTTGAAAAATCTCAGTTTCTCCTTCATTTTTGAAGGGTATTTTTGCTGCCTATCAAATTTTAGATGGACAGTTTCTATTTTTCGGCATTTTAAGATGCTTTTCTATTGTCACCTATCTTGTATTGTTTCTAATGGGAAGTCAGATATTTATCTTAACACTGTTCACCTTTGTCTAGTTTGCCTTTTTTCTCTGGCTGCTTTATATGATTTTTCTCTCACTGGTTTTCAGCAATTCGATGTGACAGTGTGCCTTGGATGGTTTTCTTGGAGTTCTGGGATATGTGGGCTTAGACATTCCAACAAATTTGGGAAAGCTTTAGCCATTATTTCTTAAGTATCCCCCCCACACACACATACAACATAGATTTTGGGGGTCTGAAATTACACCTAACTTAGATTACTTGGTATTATAAGTCACTGAGACTTTGCCTTTTTTTTTTTTGAAGTTAATAAGTTAATAGATCTTCTCTCCTGTAGTTTCTGTTGTGCTGTAAGGTTTATCCAGTGAAGTTTTCATTTCAATTATTGTGTTTTTCTTCTCTAGAACTTGTGTTTGATTGTTTTTTATATATTTTGGTTTTTTCTCATTTTGTTGCTTTTCTTTAAATTTTAAACATGTTTATAATGTTTTAAAATCATTACCTGCTGATTCTATAAATTTTCACCGTTTTGGAAAGATTTTTTTCATTTTAAAAAATATTTTATTTGTTTATTTGAGAGAGAGAGAGAGAGAGAGAGAGAGAAGCAGACTCCCCACCAAGCAGAGAGCCCAACACAGAGCTTGATCCCAGGACACCGAGATCATGACCCAAGCTGAAGGCGGACACCTAACCAACTAAGCCACTTAGGGACCCCATTGAGTCTGTTTCTATTGACTGATACTTTTTCTTTTAATTGTGGGTTACATTTTCCTGCCTCTTTGCATATATAGTAATTTTTTGTTGGATGCTGTATATTGTCTTACTATCTTTCTTTAAAGAGGGTTGAGTTTTGTTTTAGCCAGCAGTTGAGTCACTTGTGGGTTAGATTGATTTTTTTCTAGGTTAGTTTTTAAACTCTTAGGGTAGATCTAGAATTGCCTAAACTTTTGCATTTAGCCCTCTAATAAGACCTGACCCATCTAGGGTCTCTGCTGAATGCCAGGAGTATTCCTTGGAGTCTCCACTCTGGCTGGTAGGAGCTCAGATGTCCCCCATCTGGTTATCAGCTCTGGGAGTTGTTCAGTTTCAAGCCCCCTAGTTGTTTTGTTTTGTTTTGTTTTCCTCCCAACAGCTTGGCTTTGCCTAGCCTTGTAGAATTCTACCCAACAGGTTGGTATAGCAAAAACACTCGAGGAGACCCCTACACAGAATTTTGGAGCTGTTTCTGTATGTACTCTGCCCTGGTAGATTCCAGCTTTCCTAGGTTCCCTAAACCCTGAATGCTATCGCCTCAACCTGTTTAGCTCACTGGGCTCTGCTTATGGTCTTTTTCCTAGTGCCACAGTGTAGACAGTACCTCCAAGGAGAGATCCAGAACCTTCGTAGGGCTCATCTTTGGTTCCCTTCTCTCAGGGATCACAGTGCTAACTGTTGTTCAGTGCCTAAAGCAGTTGTTTCATATATTTTGCACAATTTTCTTGGCTTTTTTAAAAAAAGATTTTATTTATGCGTGTGTGTGAAAGAGAGAGAGAGAGAGAGCCCAATGTGAGACTTGATCCCAGGACCCTGGGATTATGACCTGAGCTGAAGGCAGACATTTAACCGATTGAGCCACCTAGGTGTTCCTATTTTGCACAATTTTCTAGTTGTTTGTAATGGGAGGGCAAGTCTGGTACTCATTGCTTAATCGTGGCCTGAGCAGAAGTTAGGAGGTACTGTTTTTATCTTCAATTTATAGGTAAAGCTATAAGGCTTTACCTACAGCTACATTATTTACCAAGGCTACTTGGTAAATATTTACATTATTTGCCAAGGCTACAGATGTTTGAGGAATTCTTCCTTCTGTACTCCTTTCACCAGATGGACAGTCTTTATGTTTGTCTCTTTAAAACCATGTAACTCTCTGCCGCCGCATTACGCCCTGTCTACTCTAGACCTAGTTTTAGCTAACTTTTTTTGCAAAGGTCCAGATAGTTAGTATTTTAGGCTTTGTGGGTCACATAAGGTCTATGTCACAAATTATACTTTGTTTTCTTTTACAACCTTTTAAATATGTGAAAGCCATCCTAGGCTAATGGCCACACAAAACCAGGCCATGGCCAGATTTGGCCTGTGGGTCATAGTTTTCCACCCCTGTTCTAGACAGTGCCTTAGTATCTTTCCTAGGCCCCTACTTGTTCAAAACTCATATATTCCCTATCTTATTCTCTAGGGTCTTTAACAACAACATTTATTCAGCTTTTGGTTTGAGACAAGCATATCCACCATTATGTCAGTTTTCAAATGAAGAAACTTTGGCATAGAGAGGTTAAGTCCTGGACACACAGTAAGTGGCAGAATGGAGACTTACTTAGACTTAGATCTGTCTGATTTTAAAGACTTTCCCCCTCACCATCCCAAAACATTTGAAGCTATACGCTATACTAGCCCTAGGACTGACAGAATAGCTAATTTGGTTTTTTTAAAAAAAAATTCATGCTAAGATTTTAGTGGTTAGTAATGGCATAATGTTTTTCTCATTCATGAGAATTACAGAATCCTAGGCCTTCAGGGTTAGAAGAAACACTAACTATATCAAATCCACACTCTTGCTGAAGTTGGAATCCCTTCAACACATCTTCAACCATACTACTTCATTTAAATACCTCGACTGCCTCTGTGGGCAGCCATTAGTTTTGGTCAAGCCTGTTGTCCACATTAAAGTTCTTCAGATGCTCTCCCTTTCAGTGTTAACCAGATTTTTTCAATGATTTCTCATAGAACCTGGCTTCTATTCACCTCATGGCCTAGTCTCTTTTCTCTTTATCTCAGTTTATCCATGGTCTTAGTAACACAAAGGCAATAGAAAGGAATCGACTACTTAACACACATACCAACATGGCTGACTCTCAAAACCATGCTGGGTTGAAAGAAGCCAGAAGCCAAGAAAATACAGCCTATATGATTTCATTTATATGAAACCCTAAAAAATTCAAGTCTATAGTGATGGAAGGCGAATCAGTGGTTGCTTTGGGGCTAGATGTGGGGTTAAGGGGATTAACTGGTATGAAGCTCAAGGAAATTTGAGGGATGATTGGAAGTGTTCTGTAACTTGGTGGTAGTGGTTACATGGGTGTATAAATTCATCAAGTTTTATCAGACTGTACACTTTAGTGGGTACATTTCATTGTGGACATATCTCAATAAAATTGATTTTAAAATAGAGTTCTTGGAAATGAACATGGTGTTCTAGCCCTAGTTCTATCAGCATAGAAAATAGTAGAACTATTACTTCTCTCCATCCTAATATTTTGCATTCCCTGTTGATAATTTACCTGCCTTGGGGTACCTGGGTGGCTCAGTTGGTTAAGCATCTGCCTTTGGCTCTGGTCACGGTCCCAGGGTCCTGGGATAGAGCCCGGCATTGGGCTCCCTGCTCAGCCAGGAGCCTGCTTCTCCCTCTGCCTGCTGCTCCCCCGCTTGTGCACGCTCTCTCTCTTTCTCTCTCTGACAAGTAAATACAAAAAATCTTTAAACAATAATAATAATTCACCTGTCTTAAGGAACTCCTTCATGTTGTTGATACATATTAATATCATACTTCACTAAAATCTCTCTCATATGTGTTATTATCAACCTTGATATAACTCCTTCTTATGCTATCACAGTTGATTCTTTAAATGTATTCTCTGTGCTCCCAGAGCACTTTGTTCA
Source organism: Ailurus styani (assembly GCA_002007465.1). Classification (NCBI taxonomy): domain Eukaryota; kingdom Metazoa; phylum Chordata; class Mammalia; order Carnivora; family Ailuridae; genus Ailurus; species Ailurus styani. The sequence goes on along the minus strand of LNAC01000812.1, from coordinate 353,606 downwards.
TACACAGCACTGTGATAATAGCATTTATCTTGTTGTGGTTTTTCTATTCAAGTGTCTGCCTCTCTGATTAGACAGTGAACTTCCCCTGCAGAGCCTTAGTCCCTTTTGTATCCCTGGATCCCAGCATAATAATCAGGTATAACTGGCACTCAGTAAATGTTGTTTAGTTGAATACTAATGAATGAGGGAATACATTTAGTCTTCAGAACCCGTCTCAGACATGTGTCCTCCAACAAGTGTTTCTGATTTTCTGCTCCTCAAAGCTAGGTTAGGTGTTTCTGCTGGCTGTATCACTAATACTCTGTGCTTATCCATCACATTATATGTTACAGTGTTTTCATATTCGAAGATGCTCACTGTACTGTTATTTATAGTAGTATAAAATGGGAAGCAACTTACCTATCCAATAACAGGGAAATGGTTAGATTATGATTCATTGTAACAGTGGAATCTAAGCTATCATTAAAATCATATTTTAAAATAATTTTTAAAGATGTGGAAAATGTTTTAAAAACAATAATAAAAGGAAAAAGGACACAAAAGACTATATTTGGATTCCTGGTTTTAAGAAAAGTAAAATGTACATATACATACGTACATGGAAAAAAGGCCAGTCAATCATAGATGTTAGGAGTGCTTATTTTTTCATAGAGTTTATCAGAGATTTCTTTTTCTTCCTCCTTTTTTTTTTCACTTGCAGAAAACATGTTACTGTAAACAGGAAAAAATAGTTATTAAAAATGTAATTAGAGGAGAGATGTGACAACTAAGTGTAATGACTGGTAGTGGAACAGAAAATAGACAAAACTTGCAAAAAAGTGGTAAAGTCTGTAGTTAATGTATTGTAGCGATATTAATTTCCTAGTTTCACTGATTGTATCATGGCTATGGAAGGTGTTAATATTAGGGAAAGCTGGAGGAAGGTGATATAAGAACTCTCTATGCTACCTTTGTAACTCTTCTGTAAGTCTGAAATTATATCAAAATAAAAAATATGATTGAGTGTTAATAGGATTCTAAACTCCTTAGGGATAGAGACTGAGTTTTATTCATCATGGCACACCTTGGGCTGTATTGGTCATATAGCAGATGCTTTTAAAATACACATTAATTGAGGTGAAATTATATATTTTCTCAGTTTCTGCCATCCCAGTTATTTTGACTCAGGCTTCAGCCTCCTAAGTTGATACTGAATTTCTAGTGTGTCATCATCCATTCATATGCTGAATTTTTTTTAAGATTTATTTATTTGAGAGAGAGAGAGAGAGAGAGAGAGAGAGAGAGCAGGGGGAGGGGCAGAGGGAAAGGGAGAGAAGCAAACTCACCGCTGAGCACAGAGCCCCCATGTGGGGCTCAGTCTCATGACCCTGAGATCATGCCCTGAGCCGAAACCAAGAGTGGATACCTAATCGACTGAGCCACCCAGGCACCCCTTTAAGCTGAATTTTTTTGAGCATTTATTATGTTGTGTTCAGCCCAAGCACTCAGACAGTCTGCTGGCACTTGTGAGATCATGAGGAGCTAAGACATAGACAGACTTTATAACAAAGGGTGACTGTGGTAAGTGCTCCACAAAATATTATGGAGGTGGAGAGTCTGTAGCGAGCATATCCACTTGGGAGATTAAAGGTTGCTTACCAAAGGAATGCTTATTGAAAGAAGTGAAATTTTGAATTTATGGTGGTAAAATTCAACTACCGTGTTTCAAAAAGAAAGGTAAATGCCTTTATATTTAAAAAGTGGCCTTTGGGGAGCCTGTCCGGCTCAGTTGGAGGACTGTGTGACTCTTGATCTTGGGAGTCGTGAGTTGAGCCCCACATTGGATGTAGAGATTACTTAAATAAATAAGTAAATAAACTTTAAAATACAATAAAATGTGGCCTTTACTTGAGATGTTTGGAAAGAGGAGACCCTTTCATTGACTTGAATCATGCAGAGAAAACCAGCCCTTTGCTTTCTATTTGTTCCTGAAGGCAAGGACAAGGTGAGGAAAGAGTTGGAAAGGAGAAGAGGAGGAAAGTAAATGAGGGGTAGGACAGCACTTCCCTGGGACTCCCTTACATCCTGATGTGTATTTCAGAAGCCTGCAGGGTATGGACTACAGGTATCTAGATAACCAGTCTATATTGTTTAGTTCCAGTGGTTATTATAACCAAGAGTTGGTGGGATTTTTTTGTAGTGTTCATATATATTTATAGATGTGTGAAACACTTATTGTATATGGTGTGTTCATTCAGTCATCCCACAAATATTTATTGAGTGGTTTATAGAGGAAGATGATCTCATTCAATTCCCACTGCAGCGTCCCTTGGGAGAGGAGTCTAGGGTTATCATCATTTTAAGTCTACAGGTGATCAGGTTGCATTTGAGAGAAGTTAAATAGCCAAGTCAGTAGTTTAGCACTCACAGCTAGCCACTGTGTGGTAATTTCTGGAACCCCTGTCTTCTGCCTCCAAATTAAGGGCTCTTCCCAGTAGAAGAGCTTGGTAGTTGCTCAGATATTGTGCTGAGCATGTATGTCTTTGAGTGTAGGTTTCAATTCTAGGCCTTATTGAACCCAATCAAGAGGTTAGACCAAGGAAATTCCTTTCCAACAATTAATAGCTATTACAAATCAATGTGCATTTTTTTTTAGTGAAAACTTTTATTAAAGAAGTTCTTTCTTTTAAGCCTTTCCCTTAGCCTAGAAGTTCTGATATGCTTCTGGGAGGTTTTACAAAGCTCCCCCACATATTTCTGACTAGCAGAAAGGTGTAGGGGGTGCCTGGGTGGGGGCATTTGGTTAAGTGCCCAACTCTTGGTTTTGGCTACGGTCGAAGTCTCTGGGTCATGGGATCAAGCTCCACATTGGTGTGGAGTCTACTTGGGATTCTCTTTCCCTCTTCCTGCCCCTCCTGTTTGTGCTCACTTGCTCTTTCTTTCTCTCTCTCTCTAAAATAAATAATTCTCAAAAAAAAAAAAAAAGGAAAAAAGAGAATCTTGCCCAACAAAGTGAACTTTGGTAACTGTCATTTTGGTAAGCAAGTCACATTAGCTTGCCTTTAGAACAAAATTCCTTTAAAAACAAAAAGGACAAAATTCCTTTGAAGTCTCCTGTTTTATTTATTCATCCATTCATTCATTCATTTTTGTTTTTGTTTTTTTTTTAGATTTTTTAAATTAATTTATTTGACAGAGATATAGAGAGAGCACAAGTAAGCAGAGTGGCAGGCAGAGGGAGAGAGAGAGAAGCAGGCTCTCTGCTGAGCAGGGAGCCCGATTCAGGGCTCGATCCCAGAACCCTGAAATCACAACCCGAGCCGAAGGCAGCCGCTTAACCAACTGAGCCACCCAGGCGCCCCTCTTGTTTTATTTTATTTTTTTAAGGTTTTATTTATTTATTTGAAAGAGAGAGAGAATAAGAGAGAGAGATCATGAGAGGGGAGAGGAGAGAAGCAGACTCACTGCTGAGTTGGGAACCCGATGTGGGACTCGATCCTGGGATTCCAGGATCATGACTTGAGCCAAAGGCAATTGCTTAACCAACTGAGCCACCCAGGCGCCCCAAAGGCTCCTGTTTTAACTGAAAAATTCTTATAGAATTTATATTCTATTTCATAAAATACTATTTTATTATAAAAAGGTTTTTATGGTTCTGTTATTTATATTTAACCCCAAATCTAAATGAATTTTATTTCCTTACATGATATGAAAGTAGGGATCCAATTTGATTTTTTTTTTTTCCAACTGGATAACTAGTTGTCCTTGTGGGATTTATTAAATCATATGTCCTTTCTTCACTGGTCTGATATGCCATCTTTTTTCTATAGCAGATCCCCATGTTTATATGCGTAGATCTGTTTCTGGGTTATATATTCCTGTGTGGGGACCATACTGTTTAAGTTACTGTAGCTTTGAGGCATTTTTGTTTTCTAATCTTATAATAATCAGCAGTGATGTTGAAGGTCACATCTGTGCTTAGCTGCCAGCCTCATCTCTTGCCACTGACCCATAACCCACTCCCTCCACATCTGGCCATATCCAGTTCTCAGGGTTCCTCAAGTGTTCCTTGCCTCATCAAATGACCCTGCCTTGTGCGAGTCCCTCTCCTTGCCTGCCCTCTTCTCCTAATGCGTCCAGCGTCAGTTCCTTTTCTGTGGAGCCTTCCCAGATTCCCCCTAGGCTGCAAGAAACCTTCCTCCTTTATGCTTTCATAGGGCTTTATGCATAACTTTCTTGTGGTATTTCATCTTTTATTTCACATCCACAGCTCCTAGCACAATGGTACTCATTACGCTCACTTGTAAAAAATAAAACAAAGGAATCCTTGGAAGCATCCTAGGTACACAAGTGCGCCTTTAAGTGCCTGCATACTTTTTTTGTGCATACTGTTTCCTCGGACTGCATGGCCTAGCAATTTCCTACTTCAACTTTCAGACTCTGTTTCATGTTACCTCTGAAGGAGCCTTTTAGTCCTTCCTCCTCCTCAAGAGTTCTCTGTTTCCTTCCATTGCACCGTGTGAATGGGACTTTTTTCCTAGGGCTGCAGAGGATAGTGCACACTGGAAGCACAGTGGTAGTCAGTGGCTTGGCTTTACAACTGAATAGCCTAAGTTCTAAACCTTACTTTACCAGTTTCCCAGCTCATATCCTGCTACCAACGATTTAAACTTTGTAAGCCTGTTTCCTTGGGTGCAAGATGGGATAATAATAATCCCTTCCTCATAGGGTTGTCGTAGGACTAAATGAGACAATGAGTCTGAAATGCTTCACCTTTTATCCAGAACATGGGTGGCCCTGAATAAATACTACTTGTTATTATATCTGTCTCTCCTAGACTTTGTATAAGACTTTCTCTTATTTATCTCTGAAACCCAACACCTAAGCCCAGAACCTAGCAGGGAGTAGACTGATGAATAAATTATCAGCTGCCCTCAAAACTCTCCCCTCCTTGTTCTTTTCTCGGTGGTGCCATCAGTGTCTTTAGTGTCGTCTTCAACTTTCCCTCTCATTCAAAACAAAAAAAAGTGTGTTCGGTGTTTATCATGAGTTAGGCACTCTGCAATGCTCTAGATGAAAAAGAGAAAAAGATAACAATCTCTATCCATTGGAGCTTATAATATATAGGAAGGGAAGTAGTTAAAAAAAATTAAAATACTAGAATCTGTGGGCTCATTGCTGTTTGCTCTACTTTTGTTTATGTTTGTACATTTTCAAAATATGTTTTTAATTAAATGAGTAAGTAATTATAAAATGTTATGTGCTGTGAAGAAAATGAATAAAGGCTGCATTTAGGGAGGACCATTGTAGATGGTCTGGGGAGTTTACATTTAAGCTGAGACTGGAGATGGAGAAGGAGCCAGCCAGAGTAGAGGGTGTTCCCAAGGGAGGGGGTAGCATGGAGCATGCGAAAGGAGAACAAGTCTTAGCACAGTCAAGACACTGAAAAGTCAGTGTGTCTGCCTTCGAGAGAGGAAGATTGGAGAGACACGTTGGAGGGCAGATAAGCAGAGACTATATCACTTAACGATCTTGAAGACCAAGACAAGGAGTCCAGATTTTATTCCTCTTACAGTGCAGTGCTGCCGAAGACTTACAAGCAGGGAATAGGCTGATGTCATTTTCTGTTTTTTAAAGATGCATATCAGAAGGATCAGAGGGAGACAAAGATGGGAGCAGAGAGGCCAGTTGGAAAGCTGTTGCAGTAGTTTAGGCAAGAGATAATAATAGCAAGAGAAGTGGAGAAAAACGAACACATTTGAGATATATTTTTGAGACAGTCTCGGGAGCTTGCTGGTAGATTAGAAGGGAGAGAGGAATCCAGATTAATGGCTTGAGAGCTGTATCTTGTGTTATTTTCTGAGATTTACTATGGAAAGAATGTTTTGAAAGGAAAGTCAAGAGTTAAAATTTGATTTTATTAAGTTTGAGATGTTTTGAGATGTCCAAGTGGAAATGTCAGTTAAGTCATTAAACACAGGAGAAACAAGAGTTCCAAGGATAGTTCCAGGCTACAGATTAAAAAGTTGGATGTTTTCACTATAAGGATAATAATTAAAACCATGGAAATGGATGATGTCATTTAAGGAGAGAGTAAAGAAAAGGAGGCTTGGTTGGTATTAAGTTTTGAATTACTTAACAATTAGAGACTAGGTCAGAGGAGGATGAAGATGAGAGGTAAGAGGAGTGAAAAACACAGGAAACCAGCAAAGTGAGGGGTCGCAGAAGCCACATATCTGCAGCCTGTGCCTAAAATGGTACCTGGCCGGGGGTAGAGTTCAGTAATCACTGGTTGAATGAAATCAAGAGATTATTCCAAAGAAGGAGGGAACGATGCTGGGAGGCCAGTAGGATGAGGGCATAAACTAGTTATAGGATTGGCAGAATGGATGTTGCGGTGATGGAGGCAGAAGTCATATTGGAATGGATTGAATAGAGCATGCACAGGAGGTAAGAAAGTGCAGATAGCACTTTAAAAAAAAAAACATTTTAACACCATTTGGCTGTGAAGGGAGTAGAGAAACGGAGTAATACCCAAAGGGGGATGTAGGGGTCAAAGGAGAATTTTTGTTTGTTCCTTAAAAGAAGTCATACTGGAGCTTAAATATACACAGATGGGAATGATTAGGGAAAAAGTGTGTAATGGTTGATGGAGGGAAAAGGGAGATAATTATAAGGTTGGAGTTTATAAGTAGGGAAGAAGGGATGGGATTGGCACATAAGTTGAGGGATTGTTCTTCAAGAGGAGATGGTCGCTCACTTCTGATGAAACAAAGGAAACCAGGGAGAACGGGGACAGATTCTGGTAGGTTTTTACAGCTCGTCATGAAAAGATGATAGATTTCTAGGTTTAATTTTAGGTTTTGTAGTTTTTAATGAAGAATCAAGGACACTAGCTAAAAGGAACATGAAGGTTGTAGGGGAGGGAAAAATGAGTAAGAGAGAGCCTTCTTGAGGAGGGGAAGAATTAGAAAACCAGTTTATCAGTGAAATTTAGTGGAATTACTTTTAAGACTGAGTGCCCATTTAAAATAACCTTGAATTTACCGGGAAAGTAATCTGCCTAGTTGACTGCTTTTTCATCAATATTTTTGGTATGGAGAGGACAGTTTCTTGAGTTCGGCATTATGGAGTTTGGAGGAAAAAAAAAGAAACCTTGGAAGAAAGTTGAGGGTTCTAGCAGGGAGGTGGTTATAACTTTAAGTATGAAATCTAAGCTAGATAAAAAGAAAAGTTGAATCTGGAGAAGGAGGATGGGGTCAAGGGATTGAAGGTCTCATGGCAAATGAAAAGTTGTTTTCATGGGGCACCCGACCAAGTGAACTAGAAGGATCAAACTGTGGATTGAGTTTGATGTGACAGTGGGAGTGTGTGGTTGAGGCAGAGTGAAGGAAAAGGTCCTTGGAGCTGAGCAATGTACAAAACAGAGAGGCCAGCTTGGTTGGCTAGGTCACCCATTTGGATGTTGAAGTTATGTTGAGTGTGATGACTCATTGTGCTGGAGAGTTTAACACTGAGCCAGATGTGCTAAAATATCAGATAGTGATAAGTATTGTGCAAAGAATTAAAACTGGGTTCTGGGAAAGAAAAGGGATAGCTCCTTCAGATCAGGTGGCCAAGACAGGCCTCTCTGAGGAGGTGATACTATGGTTAGAGCTGAATGGTAAGATGGTGAGTGGAAGAAATTTTCCAGGCTGAGGGAGCAGCTAATACAGACAAACCCCTCACCTTTGGGAAACAGAAAGTTAGGCCTGTGAAGTGGAGCTTATTGGACCAAGAAGGAAGAAAATGAAATGAGGGTGCAGTGCAGTAGGAGCCAGATGATGAAGGGTTCTGAAAGTCAGTCAGGAGCTTAAGTGCCATGATGTGGTAGGCAGCCTCCAAGATGGCCCTGATGATCCTCACCTCCTCCTTTTCATGCCTTTGTGCAATCCTCTCTGATGTGGAATAGGTTGACCTGTGTAACCAGTGAGATATTGAGGCAATGATGGTACATGATTTCCGGTGCTAGGTTGCAACTTCTGCCTTGCTCTCTTAGGCCACTCACTGTGAGAAGGCAGCCTGTTGTACTGTGAGGATATTGAACTTGCCGGAAGTAATGTGTGGAGAGGAAGTGAGGCATCCAGCTAACACCCAGCATGGGTGGCAGCCCTGTGGAAGGAGATCCTTCAGCCCTAGACAGACCTTTAGATGACTGCAGCCTCTCACGTGTACTTCATTCAAAATTTTCTGGTGTGTATCTCTAAAAGATAAGGATTCCTAAAAAAACCAAACAAACATAATACAGTTACCACATCTAAAAACTTAATAATTCTTTACTATCACACCAAAACTCAGTAGTCAAATTTCCCCTGATTTTATAAAGTTGATTTGTTTGTATCAGGGTCCAAACAAGTACCCAACTTACCATTTGGTTAGTGTGCTTTGCCAGTCTCTTTTTATCTGTAGCGTCCCCTCTCTTCTTTTTCTTCTCAGGTTATCTTAAAAATAAACTTGGCCATCTGTCTTATAGTTTCTCACCTTCTAGATTTTGCTAATTGCATCCCCATGGTATGTTTAACATGTTCTTCTATCTTCTATTTTGTGTAAACTGGTAGTTGTATCTAGAGCTTGGGGTTCTAGAGTTGTATCTAGAGCTAGGTTCTTTTTGTTTGGCAAGAATACTTCATAGGAAGTGGTGTTTACTTCCGCCAGAAGGCACAGAAGAGCAGTTGTCACATCTTACTGTGATGTTAAAAGGTATTGAAGATCAATGCCTAGCTGTGTTAATTTATGTTGCAAAATGGTGGTATTCTAATTTTGTCATTTGTCTCTCTTAATTAGCTAGAGAAACTTTCCCATATCAATTCTGTGGTTAATCTGAGGTACACTTCATTCAGGAAAGGTAGGTTAAATGCTTGAATCTTTCCATTTACTTTCCAGTTTTCATAATAATAGCATGATTCCTAGCATCGATGGTCCAAAGGAGAACAACTGTATTTTCAAAAAACCATATCATGATGGACTTAAGCATTTTTAAGATATTTAATAGATGTGAGTCCATTGCAGTGATTTTTTTTAAATTGATGCTTCATATTGTCTTGTTCTTGACTAGTAGGGGGAGCCTCTTCAAGTTGACTTCTGAAGATATTTTATACCATCCTTGCTTTTTGATATGGCAACATGTCAAGACTTATCTTGTACATTTTCTGTCCCTGTCCTGCATCAGCTATTTCTACAACAAGTTCTGCTTCCTTTCAGTGGTAAAGGCTGTATGTGAATTTTGGGTGCTTGGTCACATACAGAAGACTTTTTAGCACTTGCTTATCAGAATCTATATAGAGTTCAAAAAAGGTATTCCGATGGATAGAAATTTTATTCTTTTCTTAACATATGAAAATAAGAAACCGTGTTTTCGTTCATGTTTGCAAGGAAAAAGGAAAATGAGGGCTTTATGTTTTTTTTTTAAGGTTTTATTTATTTGAGAGAGAGAGTGCATACAAGCAGGGCAGAGAGGAGCAGAGGGAGATGGAGAAGCAGGCTCCCCGCAAGCTGGGAGCCCAATGCAGGAATCGATCCTAGAACCCTGGGATCACGACCTGAGCTGAAGGCAGACGCTTGACAACTGAGGCACCCAGGCACCCTGGTTGATTATTTCTTTAGTCTTTTTTATCTCTAGATTCCTCCTCCCCATGGGCCTTCTTCTTGGCATTTTTAGGAGGCTGTATTATTTTATTTTGAAAATTTTTGCTTCTTCATAATACTTTCAACTTACACTACATCATACATAAAGAGTCTTAGCTTTTGTGACAGGCATAAGGAAGCCTTGTTTCTGGACATTTTGATCACTAAAACTCCGTTTATTACACATAGAGAGGGAAATAACATTATATAATTTGAATGTTTGTATATTTAAGTTATAAATCAAGTTAGAGGGGAATAGAATAATGGCCCCTTATAAGAAGACCCTGGAATGTAGACTTTTTTTCCACATGTTTAATAACTTGATCCTTCCCTCTTTCCAGTATTCAGGATCTAGTTCAATAGTTTTATATATGATGTGTAAGTTTTTCATTCACTCAACAAATATTTATTGACCCCCTACTATAGTAGACATGGTACTAGGAACTGAGGGTAAAGAAATAAGCAAAACATATGCTGACCTCCATAGAACTTTTTATCTACCGGGATAAAAACAAACAGTTACGTTACTGCCTATGTAATGCCAAACCCTGATAAATGCCTTTTAGGAAAAATACAAGGAGCTTTAAGAGTAAATGATTAGGGGATTTGAGTTAGTCTGGGAGGTGCAGGAAGGCCTCTCTGAAAAAGTAACATTTAAGCAAAGATGGGAAGGAAAAGTAGGAGTTGACCAGATGATTATTTGGAGCAAGATCGTTCTGGCAAAGGGACTAATGTGTGTAAAGGTGATGAGGGAGGAAAGAGCTTGAAGCCTTGGAGGAACTGGGAAAAGCTGGCTTACTGGAGACAGAAGAAGGCACGGAGATGGGAGAAAAGCTACAGATGCCAGCAGGGCTGGGTCTTACAGGGCACCATCAGCCTCAATTTCTTTAGAGAGTCAGAGGTACGGCCACATAACTGTTGATGCCCCAGACTCCAAGGACCAGGTTTCCACATGCCACTTCCCAGGACCCCTTGGTCCTTCTCCTGGGAAAAGCTTAACCTGCCTGGAACTCTTTGACTTCAGCTTCTCGCCCCCTACTTCTTGAAGGTTCTTTCTTAATAAAGGAATGCATTATACCTGCTTATTTTGTACACAAGAGTAAAAGAGATTTTTATTATAAACAGAATTATTTTTGGCTAATCTTCAGAAGCCATTACTTGAAGAATGTACTCCTATATAATTGTACCTTTAAAAGATTTTGATATCTTATCTGACCCTTATAGCAACTACATAAGGTAGATATTTATTGCTTTCCTCATAATATAGAAAAGAAGATGAAACTGAAAAATTAGATAATTCCCCAAGGTCCACTAATAAGTAGTGAGATGGTAAATGGATACTACATCTTCTAACTACAAACCAGTGATCTTTCTGCTCCATTCCTCCATTCACTTTGAATGCAAGGGTTTCTAGCATATTTTGATGTCAATATTTTCAGTCTATATTTTTTAGATAGAAGAATAAATCATAAAAAGTTAAAAAGAGATTATAAGAGATGACGGAAGGGAAGCAGGGTAGAGGGGACAGAGATAGGAATTAGACTGCTTTGAAGATTGCCTATTTGTAGATATGACTTCATGCAATGATTTAAATGATTACAAGGTAAAGTTAATTGGTCTTTTTTTTTTAACAATTTTATTTATTTATTTGACACAGAGAGAGAGAGCACAAGTAGACAGAGCGGCAGGCAGAGGGAGAGGGATAAGCAGGCTCCCTGCTGAGCAGGGACCCCCCCCCACCCATTCGGGGCTTGATCCCAGAGTCCTGGGATCAAGACCTGAGCCAAAGGCAGATGCTTAACCAACTGAGCCACCCAGGTGCCCCAAGTTAATTGTTTTTAAAAAGCAATCTTTAAAAATTGAAAATAACAAGGAACAAAGAACCTAAAATTTAAACCTCAGTAATTTGAGCTTTATATCCTTAGTGGTATCTACTGTAAGGATAAATAAAAGAAATGCAAAAAATGACAGCAACAACAACAAAACCCATATATTATTGGTGGTGGTGTTAGTATTATTATTCTTTAGTCTGAGATTGCTGTGTGTGTATTGTCAGATAGTATGTATGAGTAATTGTGTGACAGTTTATCATTTCCTGTGTTGTTGAGACCCAGAATCTCAACATGGGTGAAAGGAGTTACAGATATACAATAAAAGAGGTTAATTAAAGCCCTATTAACTTGATTTTTTAATAGACTATTTTTTAGAACAGTTTTAGGTTCACAGTAAAATTAAGCACAAAGTACTGAGTGTTCCCATATACCTCCTGCCCCACCCTCCCCAGCTGCCCCAGCAGTAAGCATCCTGCATCAGAGTGATTCATTTTTTCTAATTGATGATCCTACATTGACATTTCATTATCATACAAAGTCCATGTTGTACATTAGGGTTCACTCTTGGTGTTGTACAATCTGTGTGTTTCAACAAATACATAATGATGTATATTCACCACTGTAGTATATAGAATAGTTTCATTGCCCTAAAAATTCTCTGTGTTCCCCCTACTCGTACTGCCCTCTTCAAGAGCCCCTGACTACCTCTAATCTTTGTACTACATTCTAGTTTTGCCTTTTCCAGATGTCATTTCCAGTCGAAATCATATAGTACGTAGCCTTTTTAGATTGGCTTCTTTGACCTAGTAATAATACCTTTAAGTTTCCTTCATGCCTTTTCATGGCTTGATAACTCATTTCTTTTTAGCACTGAATAATATTTCATTGTCTGGCCATATCACAGTTCATTTTTCCATTCACCTACTGAAGGACATATTGGTTGCTTCCAAGTGTAGGCAGTTATGAATGAAGCTGCTCTAAGTATCAGTGTTTTTGTGTGGATATATAGTTCCTTTGGGTAAATATCAATGAGTGTGATTGCTGGATTATAAGTCTCTGTTTAGTTTTGTAAGAAACCACAAGCTGTCTTCCAAAGTGGAAGATATTCCATATTACATTCCTTCCATATTACATTCCTTCTAGCCATGAATGAGCATTCCTGTTGCTCCACATCCTCTCCCACATTTGATGTTGTCAGTGTTTTAATTATTGGCCATTCTGATAGGTGGCTAGTGGTATCTTATTGTTTAATTTGTGATTCCCTAATGACATACAAGGTCGAACATCTTTTCATATACTTACTTGCCACCTGTGTGTCTTCTTTGGTGAGGTGTCTTGTTCAGGTCTTTTGTTATTTTTTTCTGTTTGGTTTTTTTTTTTAAGATTTTATTTATTTATTTGACACACAGAGAGAGATCACAAGTAGGCAGAGGAGGCAGGCAGAGAGAGAGGAAGCAGCAGGCCCCTTGCTTAGCAGGGAGCCCGATGCAGGGCTCAATCCCAAGACCCTGAGATCATGACCTGAGCCGAAGGCAGAGGCTTAACCCACTGAGCCACCCAGGCGCCCCCTGTTTTTCTTTTTTGAGAGAGAGGGAGAGAGCATGAGCAAGGAGGAGGGGCAGAGGAAAAGGAAGAAGGAGACTCCCTGCTGAGCAGGGATCCTGACCCAGGGCTTGATCCCAGGATCCTGAAATCATGACCCAAGCTGAAAGCCACCCAGGTGCCCCCACCTTTTCTTTCTTTATTTTTTTTAAAGATTTTATTTATGTTGGAGATAGAGAGTAGGGGGAGGGACAGAGGCAGAGGGAGAGAGAGAATCCCAAGCCCACTCCACGGCTGGGGAGCCCAGTGCAGGGCTTGATCTCAAGACCCTGAGATCATGACCTGAGCTGAAATTAAGAGTCTGTCACTCAACGGGACTGAGCCACCCAGACACCCCCTTTAGTTCATTTTTTAACTGAGTTTTTCATTTCTTTATTTTTGAGTTTTAAGAGTTCTTCATATATTTTGGATAATAGTCCTTTATCAGATAAATCTTTTACAAATATTTTCTTCTTATTCTGTGGCTTGTCTTCTCATTCTCTTGATTAACTGGATTTTGAATTGAAAGTTTTAATGTTAACTCTTGATATATTTCATCTTTAAAAAACTGCCTAACATATTATACTGAAAAGGCCTAGAAACAATAACCAACCCAGTTAACAGTATGTAACCCTAATGCCTGAATTTTGATCTTGAAATACCAGTTCTCACTAAAAGAAAGCAGGACTCCTTGGATAGCTGTTCCAGGCCTGCAACAGGAATTATACAAGATAAATGTGGAATTTCTTGTTATGCCATATAGCAGGGAAGTCATCAAAGACTATGACAAGGGTCACATCAAAAGGACGCAGGAGCACACACACATGAAGAGACTCCCTTTGGCCAACGATGAGACAATTAGAATACCAATAAAAACATTAACTGAGAAGTTTATGAGTTCATAATGATACTTTTAAAAACTTGTTTAAAAAAAGCAAAAACTTATTTGTTGCCATTAGTTAGTGCTAATTTAAGTATATGCCTTCCTTTTCCAATACAAATTGATCTGGTTTCTAGACTGAGAACTAATTTATAAGAATTACAGAGGACAGAACAACATATTTTACTTTCATTTCTTCAGAAGTAAATGTGAACTACACTGAACGCCCTTGAGAGGGATTAACATTTCCCCCATGGTGATTACTTAAACAAGAAATATTCTTTAACATTGGATTGGTCAGCACTAGCTGGGGAAGGCCAGATGTTGAGTGTAGAACATACCCGATAAAGGAGGTTTAACATGCAGCTGGAATAGTAGCATTCTTCTGCAGGTGTTTTTGAAATGTTTTCAATTTTCTTTTCCACTCTGGTTTTTGATTACCACTTCCATGTTGTTGAGAGGAGATTATTGCTAATTTCACGTGATCTTCGAGTTCATCTATTTTAGTTGGTCTTAGTGCTCATAACACTGCAATTTGTGTCATTGCAGTATAAGTATCACCACTCTTTCCAAACATTTTGATTTGGTTAAATAATCTCAAATCACTGTTAAGCTGGTAGCTAGAGGGCTGTCATTTAATGATATCATACACTCTAGAATTATTTACAGTTATATTATCACAAAGAAAAAGAAGACTATACTTATTCAGTTATTAAAATAAAATTGTTCTTTGGATTACTACAGTAGCCTCATAATTCTTCCTCCTATTGCTACTTTTATCGCTTAGGGATAAATTAGACTACATGTAATGGAAAATCCAAGTTTGCTTGAACCAAATAGAGATTTATTTTCTCTTACACAACATAAAATTGAGAAGTAGTCCAAGACTGTTACAGTCACTCCACAGTGCTGTTAATGTCTCCAATTCCTTCTACCCATTCTTAGATGTATCTCTCTTGATAGTGGTGAGTTCACTTCTCTGTTTCCCTACCCTCTTCCAGCCCCTAGAAGAAGAAGGAAGGGTGAAGTACAAAACGTGTGCCTCATCTGATGAGGTGTATCTTACTGACCAGAGCTGTGACACATGGCCACCTCCGTTCATAAGAAACGTTGAGAAATCTGAGTACAGAATTACACCCAACCAAATCTGGATAGCAATAGGAAATGTAGGCAACTACCAACTTTTGCCATGTGCCACTTTATTGTGTGATGTGTATTTTCTTAAAGTATATGTTTCATTAATTTAGCAAACATTTACCAAGTACCTGCTCAATGCAAATATGAGTAAAGTACCCCATTCTTCCCATGGTTGGTAGGGGAGATAGACGTGTAAGCACTATACCTATAGCCTTCATGTTCATGGCAGATGTCATTGACAGGTACAGTGATTTATTCATGCCATTACCAGCTCACTGACCTAGTGATTTTAGCCTAGGCCATCCACGTACTCTAGCTCCTTTGTACCCCTCTCATCCCTAACCCCAAGTATTTGTATGTTATCAAGCTGATTGTCTTAGAAACACAAACATGACTACCATACTGACTTAAGAAGGTACTGTCTCTTGTATTGAACACATCGGTATCCGTAATAAATTGTCAACCACTAAGTGCCCTGATAATGGATCAAAATTTTATAAGACTTCAGATTCCAGATCTTCAGACACAGGGTACTACTGAAATGGTCAGTTCTTTCTCGGGAGGTCTGCAAGGACAATTGTCAGCCAGAAGTTGTGGGTTGGAATAAAGCTGATACTATCCAGCTAGGAAGTCTAGGAAACCCTTGTTGTTATGGATAAGCTGAGACGAGGCTCTCTTACTCAACCATAGCGTTGTATTTTTGAGAAGGATCCAGATTTCCTGCAAAGACATGATTTTTCTGTTAACGAACCCTGAGTCAAACTTGCGCTGGCATATAGGTCGTGTGACATCACCATACCTTGACAATGGAGTGAGTTGGGTTTGCAGAATGAACAGTGGGACTAGACCAGGGTGTTGTCTGAGTACTTGGTGGTCCGTCTGCATTGCACCCCAGCCAAAGAGATCACAAAACTGACTCTACCTCTTAACGTCTTCTAAGAAATCTTGTCTCAGTATTCTGCTCCAGAATAATTATAACTATGGTATCCATGTGTTACATAGGATGGGGGATATATGCCAGTGAATGGCTCTGAAAACAAAACGTTGGGGTGCCTGGGTGGCTCAGTCAGTTAAGCATCTGCCTTTGGCTCAGGTCATGATCCCAGGGTTCTGGGATGCAACCCCTCATCAGGCTCCTTGCTTAGTGGGGAGCCTGTTTCTCCCTTTCCTCCTTGCTCATGCTCTCTTGCTGTCTTTGTCATTATCTCCGTCTCTCTCTCTCAAATAAGTAAATAAATAAAAATCTTGAAAAAAACCCCAAACATTATTTCTTAATATTTATTAGCTAAAAAACATGTTACATTTTGGTTTACAGTGGTAGGGATATATTGGTCAGCCCATACATTAGCACGTCAACTTATTTTCCTACAAAAGCAGTTGAAGGAATCTATTAATTTATTTGAGCAACTCTGTCAACATTGTTCTAAAAGGAATAAATTAGAATGCCATTCCAGTGTACCTATCACATTAAAAGCTTTGATAATGGCAGGAAAGCTTATCAGAGGTGGCACCAGACTTCATCAAGGATACAATGAAGGAGGGAGAACAGACATCCTACCCTGCCTAACCTGTCATTAGGGGAGTTCACCCTGGTGATGGGTAAGTGTGTCGGGTGACAAAGCTGGACCATCATGACATCTGACTGAGGAGTTTGTACTATACTCTCTATGGGCTGGGAGGCTTTAGAACTTTTGGACAAAGGAGTGACATCAGATTTACTTTTTATTATAAGATCAATTCATGTTCCTTGAAAGGAACTTGAAGTTTATGAAGTATAAAATAGAAAAGTCCCCCATCTCCCTCCTCAAAGTGCCTGTTTTTTAAGGTCATTGTATATCTTGTCAGCCTTTTTCCCCTATACTTTCATGCTGGTTTCTAATGTTTATATTATATACTGTATACATTACATATATACCTATAGTATATGTAGTATATAGTGTATTTGTGTTATATGAATATAGTTGACCCTTGAACAGCACAAGGGTTAGGGGCACCAATCCCCCATGCAGTCAGATATCCATGTATAACTTTTGACCTCCCCAAATATATAAATTTATATATGTTATAGTTACATATATGTGTGTGTGTGTGTATGTGTGTATTTACCAATAAGGAATTAAACTATACATGATGTTTTATCATGGCTCTTCTTTTAATCTAACAAGACGTTGTGAACATCTTCCATGTTACATTGCCTCCTTCTTTGTAATGACTGCAGAATACTCTTATTTCTATTACTAGTCTCCAAGTGGTTGACATTAGGACATCAAGGGTGTTCAGGGTCACGGTTTAGGATTGCAAATAACACAGCAGAAGGAGCAGTGAACATCTTTATACAAATATGTTTGTACACTTGTGAGTATTTTTAGTAGAATTCATTCTTAGAAGTGGAATTGCTGTATGAAAGAAATGCCTATTTTACATTTTGGTAGATGTCCTTTTATGCTGTAGAAAGGTAGTTTATATACTACCATCAATATGTGATAGTGCTGCTGTCCCCGCACCTGACCTTGTCAGTTTTCTTAATCTTCGCCAATTTGCTAAGTTTTTAAAGCAAAAAAAAAACCCCAACTTTTAAAAAAAAGTATTAGATTTTTTTAATATCCTTTGTATTTTTTCTTTTGTGAGTTGTGTTTTCTTTTCCCTTATGCAATTATCTAATTAGATTGTTCTTTTTCTTTAAGTATTTTAATTTAAGGAATCTTTATACCCATCATGGGGCTTGAAATCATGACCCTGAGATCAAGAGTCGTATGCGCCACTGACTGAGCCAGCCAAGCACGCTGTGTTCATTTTTTTTCTTAAGAATATGAGAGAACGCTGGGATGCCTGGGTGGCTCAGTCGGTTGAATGGCTGCTTTCAGCTTGGGTTATGATCTCAGGGTCCTCGGATTGAGTTCTGCATCAGGCTCCTTGCTCAGCGGGGAGCCTGCTTCTCTCTCTGCCTCTGCCTGCCACTCTGCCAGCTTGTGCTCTCTTCCTCTCACTGACAAATAAATAAAAAAATCTTAAAAAAAATATGAGAGAATTCTTTACCTATTGTGCACTACAAATGTTTTATTAGTATGTCTTTTTATTTTATTATCTTTTTAGCCGTAGAAAAGTTTTCAGATTTTTATGTAGTAAAGTTTATTAGAAATTTCTTTTAAGTCTTCTGGGTGAAATTATCATGCTTTTAGGAAGATCTTCTCCTATTGAAGTTGATAAAAATATTTTTGATTATTTCACTTACTACTTTCATATTCCTTTTGGTTTTTTAATTAAAGTGTTTGATTTACCTGGAATTTTATTTTGGTGCATGGAATAAGATGCACAAAGTAAGGAATATGGCTTTCCACTCTCCATTCTGACAACTAGCAAGTTCCTCCAAAATCATTTATTGAATAATAATTTTTTTTAAGATTTTATTTATTTGAGAGACAGAGACAGAGCATGAGCAGGGGGAGGGGCAAAGGGAGAGGGAGAAGCAGACTCCCCACTGAGCAGGGAGCCCGACATGGGGCTCCATCCCAGGATCCTGGGATCATGACCTGAGCTGATGACAGACGCTTAACCAGCTGAGCCACCCTGGCGGCCCTCATCTTTTCTCCATCAATTTCAAGGGTCTCCTTTTTTTTTTTTTATCATAATTCCCCCATATGTGGTACATTTCCTCTCTTGACTGCCTAGAGTCCCAACTGTGGAGTCAACCAGGTTAGTATCTTGGATGAGGACTGGTAGAAGGGAGATCGAATGTAAGCAGTGTAGAGGGTTGTGATAGCAGAAGTGTATAGCACTTGAAAGAGGAGTTTGGAGAACACTTTTTTTGGATAGGTTGGGTTGGAGATTGGAGGCACATTGTGGTAGAAGTTCTCAGCAGGTTCTAAAATTTTCTCATCTTGGTCCATTCCTTCCTCTTCTTCTCTTCCTGTACCACTAACAATCAAACGTTAGCCTACATCAGAATCACCTGGATGGCTCGTTAAAAACAGGTTGCTGGTTCTGCCCCCAGAGTTTCTGATTCGATACATCTGGATAAAGCCTGAGAATTGACATTTGCATCTAGTTCCCAGGTGATGTCAGTGCTGCTGGTCTGGAGACCACACTTTAAGCATCACTGCTCAAGACCAGGTCCCCTTCACTTCCATCTTAGATAATTCTAATGGTGTCTAGTTTGCTGCTCGTCCTAGTTTTCTTCTCCTTTACCTCTTCCTGACACCAATTAGAATTGTAGTGGTGAGAATAGAAGTGGAGAGAAAGGAATAAACCTGAAAGACACTCCAAAAGAAAGGTTAATGGACTTTGGAGACTGAGCACATGTGAGAGACAAAGGAGCAGGAACCGAAGAGGCGCTTTCTAAACACTGCCACCAGATTTACTCTTTCAAAAACACTTCTTTCATCTTGTTATTTCCCTGTTCAAGAATCTGCAGTGAGATAAATCTAAAATGAGATTTATTTGAATAAAACAAAACTGACAGTTGACACCCAACTAATGTGGTTTCTCCTGCTTTGCCTAAGTCAAATCTCATTATGACAAATGACGTTGCAAATAGATCTCTGCATTACCAAATACTTTCAAGCCCGAGCCAGTGACCTACTTTAAGCAATATCCAATTTAGCAATTCCAGTTCAGCAAAATAATTTGGATAGGATTTTAGGGCTTCTTGTAGAATTTGATCTGAAGTACATTTGTAGAAAGAACTGCCGATTTCTGAGGGTTAATTTAAACTCTATTTAGAAAGCCTGTTTATCGTATGTATAACATTTTTTTAAATCTCATTATACACTGTGCTTTCGATATTTACCTTTTGCTTATGTTTGCCATTTGGCTATAAGGGGTGGGGGGCCTTGTGCCAAATATGCCTATTTGCAATTATAAATGCAGATGAGGCCAGAATGTGTGTTTGTACAGGTGGGGTGAAATAAACAAATGACAGTGAAAGCCTGTTTATCAAGATCATTGTTTTGTTACTGCTGGGTTGGAAAATAAGTAAGGAGGTGGCACTTTGGGTTTTTAAAGATATTTAGTACATGACATTTAAAAATTTTTTTTTTTTTTTTTTTAAACTGGGCGCCTGGGTGGCTCAGTGGGTTAAAGCCTCTGCCTTCGGCTCAGGTCATGATCTCAGGGTCCTGGGATCGAGGCCCGCATCGGGCTCTCTGCGCAGCGGGGAGCCTGCTTCCTCCTCTCTCTCTGCCTGCCTCTCTGCCTACTTGTAAACTCTCTCTGTCAAATAAATAAATAAAATCTTTAAAAAAAAATTAACTTTTTTCGTTATGCTGTATGCTGTGTTCTTTGGTCCCATGTGGAGGTGAGATTTTATAGATGTGAGAATTACAACTAGCTGCAAAAGAATTCTCAACATTTCTGTTTTTTTGTTTGTTTTTAAAGATTCTGTTGATTTGAGAGAGGGAGAGAGAGAACACAAGCAGAGGGAGCTGCAAGGCTCCCCGCTATGCAAGGAGCCCAATGCAGGGCTCGATCTCAGGCCCCTGGGATCCTGAGCTGAGCCGAAGGCAGAGGCTTAACCAACTGAGCCACCCAGGCGCCCTCAACATTTCTGTTTTTAAAAAACAACTTTATTGAGGTATAATTTACACGTCATAAAATTCACCTATTTTAGGTGTACAATTAAAACATTTTTAGTAAATTTACATCATTGTGTAATCATCACCACAACATCATTTTAGAACATTTCCATCAGTGCAAAGAGACCTTTCGTATCCATTTGCTGTCCGTGGTTTACACTCCCAGCCCCAGGCAACCACTGATTTGCTCTCTGTCTCTGTAGATTTGCCTTTTTTGGACATTTCCTGTACGTGGAATCATACACCATGAGCTTGTTAGTGAGTGGCTTCCCTCACTGAGCATCACGTTTTCGAGGTTCACCCCACTGTGGTTTGTATCAGCAGCTTGTTCCTTTTTGCTGCTGAGTAGTTTTCCACTGGGTGGATTTACCACTGTGTTGATCCATTTTCCAGCTGATGGACATTTGGGTTTTTTCCACTTTTGGGCTATTTTGAAAAACGCTGCTGTGAACATTCACATAGGCAGATGTTTGTTTTGATATTACCTAAATCATTAATAACCAATTGAGAGAATTGGGGGAATTTTATTACAAAATATTTTAATTATTACTGCAATATATTGCAAATTATTATTAAAAATAAATATTTAATGTTTATTTTTAAAATAAAGATCTTGTCTCATACCATATGAGATTGCATTTTTTCATTATATTAATTCCTTATTACTCCCTAAAGCCCTTTCCAGACTTGCAACTCAGCAATAATCCTGTTGTTTTATTAAGGCAATTAAACCTCTTATAATAGAGCGTCACACTTAAAAAATATATTATCATAGTTACTATCATTTGAGACTCCCGAGAGGTAGATAGGACAAGTATTATTACTTGTCCCTCATTTATTGCTACCAGGGGAGTCTACACCCACATTCTGTGGTAATTGCTGTAGGAATCTGTCAAGACTTTGCTCCCGGTTTGTGGCATACACAAGGATAGGGCACCTTTCAGGACCAAAGGACTACTTTTATATGTGATATAGATACCTGTTTGGAGTCTTGGTGGCTTATTCATTCCACAGATAGTCACTGAGTATCTACTACATGCCAGGCACTGAGCTAGATATTAGGGATTGAGGAATAAAAGATTTAGTCCCTGCTCTCAAGGAATTAACTGCCCATAAAGGGCTGTATGGAGGAAAATAAACTGTAATACTGACCCATGGGAGCCCAAAGGAAGAGTGTCTAATGTAAAGGGGCTTCAGGGTATAGACAGGAGGTTATCTGAGTATATTGATAATAATCATAGTAGCTAAGAGTTAGTTAATATTAGGTAATAATAATATCTAGTACTTAGTGCTTGCTGTCTTGCATATATTTACTTATTTAATCCTCAAGCTACCCAGTGAGGCAGATAATATTTTTATCCTATTTTACAGATGTGGAAACGATAAAACTAAAGTTTGGTAACTTGACTAAGGTCACAGAACTAATAAATGGCAGATCTAGAATTTGAACCAGACAGTGTGTCTTTAGAGTCTGTGTCTCCTAAAAATGTTTCTCACAGGAGATGATACCCAGGCTGTGTCTTAATGACAGTTTGTACTTAGTTTGGCAGAAGAGTGATTGGGGTGTGTCTGCATGGTTTTCTGGACAGAGAAATATCATGAGTAAATATAAAGGACACACCTGGGTGCGAGTGAGTGTGGCAGACTACTTGTAAACAAAAGGTGAGTGGCAAGAGATGAGGCTAGGAGGACAGAGCTTGGTAATGAAGGGCTGGGATGTCCTCTAAGGAACGTGGGTTCTGTGATCTAATTTTTAAATTTATACAAAAGATACCACTTTTCCCTTTGTATTAGTTCTCTTTGCATTCATTATCATTTACCGTGAAATATATCACACAGCCAGAAAAGTGCATAGAATATAGATATAAAACTTAATGAATTATTTATTTTTAAATAATAATTCATTCTGAGGTTAAGAAGTAGGACATTACAGGGATGCAGCAGCCCCATGATAGTGACCTGTGCCACTCTCCTGAGAGAGGTAACTGCTCTCCTGATTTCTTTCTTTTTCCATTTACCATCTGTGTCCCTCTGAACATTATAGTTTTGGCTGATTTTGAACACAGAGTCACATGCCATATGTTCTTTTGTATGTGGTCATTGTGTTTGCAAGATTCATCCATGTTGTTGTGTGTGGCTGTTGTTCCTTTTCATTGCTGTATGGTATTCCATTGTATGAATTTGCTAGAAGGTGTTTATCCATTAGACTACCGAGGATATTTGGATTGTTCCCAGTGGAGAACTATTATGAATAGTGCTGGCCTGAAGATTTTTGTGTCTTTTGGGTGTATGTATGTATGAATTCCACTGGTGTATATACCTAGGAGTAGGATTGCTGGATCATAGAGAAGAATAATGGTGAATTGTATTCCAAAGTGGGTATAACAGTTTACATTCACACAATCAGTGTTAGGGAGTTCCCTGTTGTTCCATATCCTTGGCAACATTTGTTATTACCAGATTTCTAAATTTTTAGCCATTCATGGGGTGCCTGGCTGGCTCAGGCGGTGGAGTGGATGGCTCTTGATCTCAGGGTTATGAGTTTGAGCCCCATCTTGGGTGTAGAGATTACTCAAAAATAAACTCTTTAAAAAAATAATAAATAAACAAGTAAATTTTTAGTCATTCTGGTATATAATGATATGTCATTATGATTTTCCTTTGTATTTTTCATTGTGGTTTTATTTTGTATTTCTCTTACTTCCTAATGAGGCTAGACACCTTTTCATATGTTTCGTTGGCCACTTAGATAATATAGTGTTTTGTTTTTGTTTATTTGGTGACGTGCCTTATCTAGTCTTCTACCCATTTTCCTATTGAGTTATCTTGTTCTTTCCTCCTTGTTAGAATTCTTTGTTATTTCGAATATGAGCTCTTTGTTGGTTTTATAGAGCCTGCTTTTTCATTTTCTTGAGGATGTCTTTTGATGAACAAAAATTCTGAATTTTTATGTCAAATTCATCTGTTTTTTAATAATAGGTGCTTTTTTGTGTGCTGCTTAAGAAATCCTTCCCTACCCTTAGGTCATGAAAACATTATCCCATATTATCTTCTAAAAGCTTTATTATTTATTTTTCATATTGAGTTATAGAGTTGTCCTGAAGTTGATTTTTGTGACTGGTAATTCTTAATTAACTTGTTAATGCCCTTGCCTTTAATATATTTTTTATATTTTCTTCAGGTTTTCTGGCTATCCTCAGCAGGACAGTTGGTCTGAATTACCTAGTTTGCCATTCCCAGAAGCAGAAATCTTTTAAAGTTTTAGTTTCACTTTGACTTAAAAAGGGTCTGTTCTGGTCTGTAAGGGTGCCTTAAGAAATATGTTTACTAAAAAAGGTAATAAAAAAAGACTAAAAACTATATAGATTCATGGTTGTTTTCATATTTTTTTGCGAGATCAAAAAGAAGCTTCTGTTTCATCTCTGCTTCTCTCAGCTATAAAATACTTTTCGATAACTTAAACCATGCTACATAAAGTGAACAATTGTACCTACTGCAGGATAATTTTAGAACATTAATCAGCAAAATTTTACATTAAAAATATATATACTATCAAACATTGACTTTGGTAATAAAAACAGTTTAACCGTGGTAATGGCCACCCCCCTCTCTCTGTCTGTCCATATACTTAAACCTCTTTTTTGGCCAGAGATGGACTGTATGCAAACCGCATCCAGAATGCTTTTAGTTTGTGCCACAAAATATGAAGAAAATGTTTTCAGTTTATGGCAACTAGATCCATGACATATGATGCTCCGGGAACTGTTTCTGCAGTGCACAAGATGCACAGGAACAGAATCACAAACTCACATGATTATTGGCAAGGAAAAAACTGGCTACGTGGCTGATGTTAAATTTGCTTTTTAAGACAAGCCAGATCAAGAATGTCTGAAAAATTTGAGACTGTAGCAGTGAGATGATTTTGCAGTTAGTAAACACAGCCTCGGGAAGCCATGGCAAGGCAGTTTCTTATGAGCCATTTACAGCTTCTAGGAGGAGAGCACAGTGTGGGCGCTAGAGAGGAAAACCTGACGTGGCCTCCAGGGAATGTTGCAGGGGGGGAAATAGAGCCTCTCCAGCGTGCGCATACACACACACACACAGACACACACACACAGACACAGACACACACACACACACACACCCCGGATGGTGAGGGAGAAGATCCTTGTCCCGCTGTCGTGCAGAACCCCACCTGGCCCTCCTGATTCTGTCTCTGAGGTTCACAGAGAAGAGGAGGTGAGCTTGGTTGTAGCCAAGATATAAGAGTAAGCATTGCGTATGTGGAATTTATGGCTCCGAGCCACACGCTTCCTTCCTGCTTATACCCTTATACCATTTTCTTGTCCTTTTAAAATTAGTCGTTACTCAAGGCGTGCTCCAAGGGTCCTCCCCACTCCCCATCCAGACCCTTTCAGGGGGTCCATGAGGTCACAGCCATTTTAATAATACAGACGTGTACATGCCTTTTAGACTCATTCTCTCATGAGTGTACTGTGGAGTTTTCCAGAGGCTTCGTGACATACGATACTGCAAAAGACTGAATGCAAAAGCAGATACGAGGATACAGCTGCCGTCTCATAAGCCAGACGTTAAAGATATTTGCAAAAATGTAAAACAATGGTAGTTTTCTCAATTTTTTATTCTCTCAATATTATTTTTAATTTAAAAATGTTACGTGTAATAGTGTATTAATATTTTTAATGGATATTTATGAATAAATATCTTAACTTTTTCATAGCTTTAGTTTTTAGTATGGGTAAATATTGATATTTTTAAACCACATAAACAAACACTCTTTGGGGTCCTTAATAATTTTTTGTAAAGAGATCCTGAGACTATAAAACGTTTGAGAATCACTGCTTTAAATCCTGTCGATTCTGTTGGAATCCTGCTTTCTCTCTGAAGGCTGTTCTGATTGTCTAGCCCACTGTTTTCTCTGCATTGTCCTAACTAGTGTGCCACATAGCTTAGTGCTTTTAGTTCTTGTGGAATTGCTTGTTGTGCTGATTTTCTTCTCCTTATCAATAGTGTAAGACCTCTGAGGACAGGGATCATCTGTTAAATGAGAGGTTTTTTTAGGTGTCGGTGATGTACATCGCTGAACACAGCATATATGGTGGTTATTGGTTAATGGTTATCTATATTACTCTCATCTCCAGTATAAATATTAAAATTTCCCTAACTCACTGGTTTTATTGGCAAACCAATATGCATTTAAAATTTTGTGAACTTTAATAGAAATAGCTATTTGATTAAAAAAAGCCTACATCAAATTAATATACAATATGGAAAAAGAATAAAGCCTTTTTGATCATGGGTAAGTAAATTTGGTACAAAAGCTGGACACATTAATCTGCTTAATTCTTTTTTTTTTTTAAGATTTTATTTATTTCACAGAGGGAGAGAGATCACAAGGAGGCAGAGAGACAGGCAGAGAGAGAGGGGGAAGCAGGCTCCCCTCCGAGCAGGGAGCCCGATGTGGGCCTCGATCCCAGGACCCTGAGATCATGACCTGAGCCGAAAGCAGAGGCTTTAACCCACTGAGCCACCCAGGTCCCCTTAATCTGCTTAATTCTTATGTGACCAACAATGGCAGTAAAACCTGGCCATAGGCCCTTGCTCTGAAATCGCGAGCATCACGCTAGGCGCTTAGTAAGCATTCAGTAAAGCTGGCCCAGTTGACTCGGCTCTTTCAGTAGCTGCCTCTGCTGTTCCTGTAGCCAGCAGTCTTCATTCCCTACCGTCCCCACCCCCATCTCCAAGTGGTTTGCGCTTGTGTTTAGGTCTTCAGAAGGTACTTTCTGAAGCCTTTTCTGTTAAAGAATTGGCAGGTCGTCCTGGACTAAGCTAGAAGACATTAGTTGACCAAACTGAATAAGTAGCTGAAAGTGAGCACATACCCTTTTCTTCATCCCTGCTTCAGACTGAGTTTGTTTTTCTTAGGCAACCATCCTTGACTTATAGGATACATGAATAAATGTAACATCTTTGTGCCAGGGACCTGCCATCAGTCCCAAAGTTTCCTTCGCAGCTTCTCTCTGGGAGTCTGGGGTCCCACACAAGTAGCCCTCTGCCCTGAGAGACCTTCCGTTGCACTAGCGCCCTTTTAAATGATGATGATACAGTAGTAAATAAGACTTACATGCTGCCTTCAGTAGTCCGTAACATAAACAAGCCTAGTGGAAATATATACCAAGTATAGTCACTAACTCAGAGGAAGTCCCCATCCAGACCCCCTGTGGCAAGAGTGTGGCATTAAGAAAGGCTTCATAGAGGGCGCCTGGGTGGCTCAGTGGGTTAAATCCTCTGCCTTCGGCTCAGGTCATGATCTCAGGGTCCTGGGATCAAGTCCCGCATTGGGCTCTCTGCTTGGCAGAGAGCTTGCTTCTTCCTCTTTCTCTGCCTGCCTCTCTGCCTACTTGTGATCTCTCTCTCTCTGTCAAATAAATAAATAAAATCTTAAAAAAAAAAGAAAGAAAGGCTTCATAGAAAAGGTTTCCCTATACCTGCATCTTGAAAGTGGGGAAGAAATTTGCCCTGTGAGTAGGAAAGCAGTCCAAGTCGAAACAGCATATACAAAGTCACTGGCACATGAAGCCATGTGGTGTTTAAGGAAAACTGAAAGCAGTGTGATTTTGTCAGGTGGAGCTGAGAGGTGAACAGGTATTGGGCTTTGTAGACCATGTAGTGAGAATTGGACTTTCTCTTGAAGGTGGATGGGAGACATTGCAAAAGGCTGGGTGGGATTGCACTTTATGAAGGCAAATCTGATGGCAGTGGGGTAGGAGGGTCTTGAGGGTAAGAAAACCAGTGTAAAAAAAATGGGATAAGTTTGGTGAGAAACTATCAGAACTAAAGCAGTGGCAGTAGGGATAGGGAAGAAAGTACATCTTGAAATATTTGGGGATTAGAACTGACAGAGTTAGGTGAGAAGAAGATGCCAGGTTTTTTACTTGAGTGGGACGTTAGCATTCCCAAATGAGGCAGAAGGAGAAGAACACAGTTTGAGGGAAGATTATTAGATATATTGTATTTTAGAGACCTGTGGAACACAAGGCAAAGTACATTGACCTTACACACTTTATAGAAGGCTTTGAAGATTGTGAGAAAGGTCAGTACTAGAGAGACTTGGGTGTTATCAAGACATAGATAGTAGTTGAGTCTATGGGGAAGATAAGGATGTGTGTGTATAATAAAAAGAGAAAGGGAAAGGTGTAACTCCCAAGGAACATACCAGTAATGAAAGGATGAGCAGAGAAAGATTCTCCAGTAAGAGTCTGCAAAGAAATGGTCTAAGAGGTGGAACAAGTGATGAATTTGGCTCCTTCTGGGGGTAAAGGGACATGATCCATGACAGTTGGGGTATCAGAACTGGGCTCCATCCTTGAAGCCAGGAGTTGAGTTTGGTTGCCCCACCCCAACCCATGTACCCCTGTCCCCCATGTACAGAGACAGCAGCTCCTCACCCAGCACCACTCTGTTGGGTTGTGAATCTGAAAATCAACAGCATTGATAAAGGCCTTGGGCTGGCTGCAAACCCAGGGAGACAGGAGGACCCAGGCACAGCTGAGAGGCCAGAAACTACAACAAGGTGCCCCTGGCTCAGTGACTGCATCTGCACTATCTTTTTTTATTTTTATTTCTTTTTTTAAGAATTTACTTGTAAGTAATCTCTACACCCAACATGGGGCTCAAACTCACAACCCTGAGATCAAGAGTTGCATGCACCAACTGAGCCAGCCAGCTGCTCCTGGATCCTTGATACCATAGTATCAAGGATACCATCTGCCTGCAGCAACCCATCTCCACCTGTGCTGCTTGGGCTTTCGATATTATTATTTATGTTAATTTTTTAAAAGATTTTATTTATTTATTTGACAGAGAGAGAGACACAGTGAGAGAGGGAACACAAGCAGGGGGAGTGGGAGAGGGAGAAGCAGGCTTCCCGCTGAGCAGGGAGCCCAATGTGGGACTTGATCCCAGGACCCCAGGATCATGAGCTGAGCCAAAGGCAGATGCCCAACGACTGAGCCACCCAGGTTCCCCTTTGTGTTACCTAACTAAGTAGGTTCCTTCTTGCCCACTTGGGCTGGGTGCCCTGCTTATAGAGCTGGACATGTGGTGTCCTCCTATCTGCCCCGATTGTCCTGGCATCCATGCTCGCCTCCTGGAAGGGCCTTCCCAGCTCCCTCGCTGGTGTTTTGCTCCACCCTCACATCTGCGGCTTCACTTCAGATGCCTCTTCCAGGCATCTTGCTTGAAGTCAGGCCAGTTGCCAATGATGTAAGCAGGCAGGGCTTTCAGTGTTACTTGTGACTCAGTTAAAAGTTTATAGTATGCTTGACCCCTGAGCAGTGCAAGGGTCAGGGGTACCTGACCCCCTGTGCAGCTGAAAATCTGTGTATAACTTTGGACTCCCCCCAAATTTAACTAATAGTCTGTTGTTGACTGGAAGCCTTACCAGTAGTATAAGCAGTCGATTAGCACATATTTTGTATTTTATATGTATTACATACTACATTCTTACACTAAAATAAGCTAGAGAAAAGAAAATATTTTTAAGAAAATCATAAGAAAAAATACATTTATAGAACTATCCTATAAAATATCTGCATAGAAATGACCCCATACAGTTCAAACCCATGTTGTTCAAGGATAAGCTGTGTATTCTTTTTTTTTTAATATTTTATTTATGTATTTGTCAGAGAGAGAGAAAGTGCACAAGCAGGAGGAAAAGCAGGTAGAGGGAGAAGCAGGTACCCCTCTGAGCCAGGAGCCCAATGTGGAACTCAAATCCCAGGATCCTGGGATCATGACCTGAGCCAAAGCCAGATGCTTAACTCACTGAGTCAACCAGGCATCCCTCTTTTTTTGTTTGTTTAAGATTTATTGTATTATTTTAGAGAGAGAGAGAGTGTTCATGAGCAAGGTGGGGGGTGAGGCAGAGGGAGAGAGGGAAAATCCCAAGCAGGTTCTCCACTGAGCGTGGAGCCCAACGCAGGGCTCGACCCACGATCCCAAGATCATAACTTGAGCTGAAACCAAGAATCAGGCACTCAACCAACTAAGCCACCCAGGCACCCTGAACTGTATATTCTTAATAGTATAAATCTCAGAGTTATGCCTGGAAATTAAACAGATAACCATGGTGAGTCCTGGGTGAGGGTAGGGGGAGAGGGGACCATGATCAAGGGCCTTATCCATATCACTTGAATTTTTTAAAATGAGGATTAAAATTAAGCCTAAAAGAATCAGGCTGAATAACCAAGTCTGAAAATTAAAACTATGCCATATTAAAGTAGTAAAGCGAATATAATTTATTGGAAATGTCATATTGTCATATTTCCTAGGAAAGATGTAGGTCTGATTGCATCCCATGATTTACATTAGGTACTGGGCTTGGAGGAGCTCTTGAAGCCTACTTGAAGTTTAGCAGGGCCTAATAGTGATTTAGTCCAAGACCCATGAAACCTTCCCAACTGCATGTGAATCTCAAGCCCAGTCTGGTTACTCTGCAGGAGAACAGAGAGAACTGGAATGCTTCAGATAGTTTACTGCTGTGGCTATATACAATCAGATGGTAGGATTACAGTGTGGTTCAGAACATTTCAAAATGATGTTTTGAAGGAATTTGCCATTACTCATACCTTAGAAGGAAAATAGTGCTGTAGATAACTTCAGCTAGATAATTCCAAATGTTGATTTTAGAATCAGATGTTATGTTTATCTTGACTACAAGTGCATCTGATAACAGAGGTTCACAGCCCTGCAGAGAAACTAGGGAAGCTGTTCTGTAAAAACTGGTGTCTAGAGAGCTTGAAAATTGTCCGGTTTCCTCCACCTGCCCCTCCTCTGCTTCAACTCCTTTTTCCCTCACTGAACACAGGCAAGCATCTGAACCCACCTGCCAACCAGGAAAAGGACTGAGCTAGCCACTGTGCCCTAAGCTTGTCTATTAACAAGATATATGATGAGGGGCTACTTTATGAAGTTGGTACAGAATTTAGACAACCGGTAAGTCTAGAGAAGTCGTGTTTATCCTGGGCAGAATTAGAATAGAGAACTGAAAATTAGTCAGGGTTGTTCTCTTGATAATCTGCAGGTGACAAATGAAAGAATTGAATCTTTCTCCGAGGCGCTAAGGGTCACACATAACCACATAGCTCACATCTTCCACGAGGGCCAGACCCATCTGGAAGTTCCAACCCCTTCTTCAGCTTTCCCTGGTGCCATTTAATGGGGAAGGCTCCACACTGAAGTGCTGAGTTATCAGGAGCATGTCAGGATTCAGTTCAGCCTGTTTGTTCTGCTGGATACCAAATTCTAAGATGCGTAAGACGCAGAGAGCCCTTGTTGTCAAGAAGCCCCCATTGAGTGTAGAAAGCAGACCCTCAGACACTACGAGTATTATGTGGTATATCTCAGAGGAGGGACACTTAGTGCAGCCAAGCAGGGTACAGAAAACTTTCAGGAGATCATTCCTGAGCCAGGTCTTACAAGAGGAGTAGATGGGAATTAAGCAAAGGGCCCTCAGCAGACATCAGCGCGTGTGTTTTGGGCAAGGAAACCATGCGCAGTCCCCGTGAGGAGGGTATGAAGTGATGATAGGGCTAGAGAGATCTTGAATTTTACCTTAAAGGTAATAGGTAATTATTGACCGAATCTTGGCAGCAATCTACTCAGAGGTCACGTTTGCTTTTGAGAAAGGAAGGTGGCTGGGACAGCGGTGTGTATAGTAGGAGGATGGGGATAATGACAAATATCATGAATCCTCATCATAGTGCAATTCCATCTGAGATTTATTTATTCAAACACTGTTAAAAAATAAATGAAGGGAGATGTGCTGACAGATAAGGGGGCAACACGATGCTTTCAAGACTCCCTGAAGCACCACCACAAATACTAAGACATGATGTGGAACTAAAGCTATAACTCATAGTCTGCAGCTGTGGGGACGGAATGCGCTTTCTTGGACAGAAACATTTAAGTTGATTGTGAAACTAAGGGCCCAACTTCCAAATAGTGACAGGCTTTTTGACAGCCGTGTGGATGCTAATCACAGATGAGTCTCTATAGGGCTTGTCCAGCATTCTTTCAACCACTTTTGCACACACACAGAGGTCCAACCTTGAGCAGATCTCCTTCTGGCATTTGTTCCTGCCATTGTAAAATGAAGGGTGTGGCTTGGGAATCTCTAAGTGTCTAATATTATGTGGCTTTCATTTCATATATATTCGTGTATCTGTATATTCACATATGTAAGTATGTATTTCATACATTAAAGAGAGAGACATTCCATCATGAAGTAAATACAGTTTTCACTGCATCCATTAGCAGCTTGCTGTGATCCAATTTGATTTTGAAGAGGTCATTCCAGCCATTATTTGGGAACAGACTGGGGAGGAGTAAGAGTCGGGGCAGGAGACTAGCTAAGAGGCCTCCACTAGCAAGGAATGATAATGGCAGTGGACGTGAAGAATTCACATGCTGTGAATCAGAGATGACAGGATTCCTGATGAGGCTGTGAGAGGCCTGGGATAGGGTGAGAAATCCAGGATGAACCTGAGGTTCTGACCCAAGGAAGAGGGAGGAGGATGGTGCCCTTGATAAGACAGTGGGGACGGGAGAATGAGGTTCAGGCAGGGGATGAAGAGTACTGTTTGGGACGCGTTGAATCTGAAGTGATTATGAGACATCCTTATGTCAAATGGAGAAGTTGAAAAGGAAACTTGGCATTTTCCTGGTAGAACACATAAGGTAAAATCAACAATAAAGGTTTAATATAGGTTTTAGTGTTTCTTCAGAAGGTATTTCAGTTCACATTGTTTGTTTGTTTGTTTTTTTGAAGATCTTTCTTTCTTTCTTCATTCATTCATTTATTTAGAGAGAGCTTGAGCATGGGGAGGGACAGGGAGAGAGAGAATCTCAAGCTGACTCAGCCCTGAGCTTGGAGCCTCACAACCCTGAAATCATGAGCTGAGCTGAAAACAGGAGTCGGATGTTCAACCGACTGGGCCATCCAGACGCCTCTCAGGTCACATTCTTTATTGAGCATGTGGTGGTGCCCTGTCCTGTACTGTTTTGTACATACTCCGTTTAAACGTCCAGAGCACCCTGTGAAGAAGGTGCTGTTGTTGCTCTCAGTGTTGAATGAGGAAGCTGAGGCCCGAGAGGTTAGGCCACTGGCCCAACAGTCAATAGCTGGCAGACGGAAGAGCCTGGATTTGTACAAGGCTGCCCAGTTCAGAATTGTTCCCTGCCGCTTCCCATGGCATCTTGCTGTGAGCATGCAGCTCATTGTGATTTTTCTCTCTTTTCAGGATTTGGGTTTTTTGCACTGAATGTAGTCTAGACTCATCTTCACGGGTTTGTGTTGCCCCAGGATACTGTCAAAGGTAAGTTTTTAAAATTTCAATCCACCGTGTATTGGCAGTGAAATGGGAGAGTCTTTATCTTAAAAAAAAGAAAAGTACATTTTGACATTATTTCTCCTTTCCTGAGTTGTTCCACGAGGATATTTAAAGTGGCCATCACATCAGCTCTTTGCATTTCTCCTTCAGTAGGCCCCTTTAAAAAGCACATCAGTCCAAATGATTGATAGTGACATGTGGTGCCTCATCCTTTCATGAAGCTAGAACTTGTTATCAGGATTTAGCAATTCCAGTTTTCTGTGAGTGTATTCCTAGCTTCACTGCCTCTAGTCTGTCCTTACTCCAGTCTGTCGTCTATGTTACTGCCAGGACCAGCTTTCAAAATGACGCATTTACTCATGTCACTGCTTTGTTCAAACAGCTCTCGGGCTTTTCAGTTGCTACTGATGCCATCCTACAAAGTGCTTGAGAACCTAATTCCAATCAGTACTTCTGGCTGCTTTTCTAGTGCCCCCTATCTGTTGTAAGCCCTACTGGGCCATTTTCTATTTCCCAAATATATAGTTCCCTTTCTCGGCTTTGTGCTTCGTGGATACTTTTCTCTCTGCTTGGAGTTTGGAAAAGGGGAGAAGAATGCAGCTGTGCACTCCTCTTTCTCGTATCTTTCCTGTTGTCCCCTCTTTTAGGCCACCTGGGCAGAATTTCTTTCCCATCTGTATTCTAGGTGCAGCTATTACTATGACCATAATAAAGCATTTAGTATTTTATATTAGAATTAGTTATTTGTCTCTGTCTCCTTTGCTAGTCTGTAAACCCTTTGAGACTTCTTGGAAAGGAATTAACTGGTTTTTTAGTGCCTGTTGGCTGCTCCTGGACACCTTGCTGAGTGCTGTGCATATATTATTTCATTTAATCCGTGTAACACCTCCTCCTGACAAGTTTTATGGATGAAAATAATGAAGATTAGAACGTTAAATGCCCAGGATTACACAGCTAATAACTGACAAAGAATTAAGAATGACTCTGCTCCTTCAAAGCCAAAGCTCGTTCTACAGCACTCTGGCCAAGCACCATTGGGTGTGTGGTAGGAACCCAGGAAATATCTATTGAATTGATACCTATTGAAATTTAAATAAAAAGGACTTTAGTTGATTAATTTGGTCATTCCTACACAGAAACTTACTGACTATTAAATTCCAGGTATACAGTTTTAAGTAAACTATGAATACAGACATTAACGAGATCTAGTATCTGGTGTCAAAGAGTTGACAGTGTCATAAGGGAGGCATCTGTGTAAGCAAGTAAAGCCAGTAGAGCGTTACAGGTCATATAATAGAATTCCGACAAGATCCACTGGGGACACAGAGGAAGGACTCGCCAGTTCCGTGTAGAGATGGATCAGGAAGTACTTTCGAAAAGCTGAGTCTTGAATGATGAGAGTAGGGTGTTCTCTGGCAGTACCAGGGGAGGGAAAGGCAGAAGGAGTAGTATGAACAAAAACATGGAAACCGGAAATAATCTGGCATATTTGTGAAACTGTAAGTAGTTCATTATGACTAGAGCAAAGGGAAAAAGAGATCTAGCCGATGACACCAGAGAGAAAGGTGAAGGCTAGATCCTGGAGAACTTGGAAGATAGGAATATATTTGCCATCTCTTAGAGGAGACCTAGCACGGATGCGGTACGATGTATGGTTTTACTCACATTTGTCGTTAACATTTGTTAAGTCCGTTCCGTGTGTGCTAAAGCACTGCCTGGTCAAGACTGCTGGTCACTTACCACATATGGCAAGCTGGTGACAGCTCTGAGGTGACATCATGTGCCGGAGTAGAAATCAGATGCTTGTGTTGTCACGTCATCTTTGACAGCTTTACCACCACTTGTTCGCCCCTCTAGTGACTTTTCACAGAAGTGGACTTAGCCTTGACTTTTTCATCACTCTCTTAGCACGGATACACTGGCCCTTTCATCACTTCCCACGTAGAACCCCGAGCTCAGCCTCATACTTTTGCATGGCCTACTTCATTCTCCTTCCATTTTGTCAAAGGGCAGTAAAATTCACAACATAGACAAAACTATAAGCTGTGTCTTCACAAGAATGTCATCAAGCTTTTTTCAAGAAACACCTTAAAAAAAAAAAAGAATAGTTCCAAAACCACACACCAAAAAAATGAGGGCAAATTAAAGAAAGGACAAATAGAAAAACAGGTATGATATGATGTGTAGTAAGTAGGCAGACTATATGGTGTTAATCAGGAAAGATTTTTAGAAATAAAAATTGACTGGATATTGGAAGGATAGAGATGTGGATTGGTGGTGAGGGGAAGGGCTTTCAAAGGGGGTATGGACTGCATAGATAGAAATTAAATTTGAAACTAATAATACAGTATATGTTAATTAAATTGAATTTAAATTAAAAAATTTTTTTAAAAATTAAATTAGTAAGTTGTGTGGAGAGAGTAGAGGGAAGATTTGCCTGAGTGAAGTGGGGGATAGTGTGTGTGTGGGGAGTAGCTAAAAACAGAATTGAAAAGTTTATAAAGTAAAAGTCTGCTATTCATATTTTGGTAATGGGATAATTGGGAAGATAAGATGGATACAGAAAACTTAATTCTGAAGAGGAGACGTTCCAGATATAACCTGGAATTGAAGAGGACCTGATAAAAAATGTTCTCTCCCCTGAGCAAGGTCTGAACCACAGACATAGGATGAAGGAGTAAGGCAGGTAGAGAACATTTTTTCACTTTTATTACTATTAAAGTTGATGTATGTAAGGTTTCCCGGTAGCCCTCCCAGTAACGGCGGATTGAACAAAGCACCAGACGAATAGGCACGAGGGGAGATTTTTAATAGAGATGCCCTCGGGCGAGGTTCCGCGACTCCGAGAGAAGGGAGTCGGGGAAGTTGCACCTGGGGAGGATGCGCACGGGTTTTTATGGGGTGTGGGCGGAACGGGGGAACATGACCGTAACTGGTAGGAGATTGGATGGAGTTCAGCCCTCGGTTTCCCGCCGAAGCTCTGGCCTTGGCGGTCTTTTGAGAGTGGAAGCTGATGAGAGGGGGGCGGGGCGGTGAGACGGCAGGGCAGCCGCCATCTTGTGGCCTCCTCAGTTCCCCGGACCCCGTCGGCCCAACAATGTAGAACTGGCTTGTGTCTAACAGCAAGTCAGCTTTCTAATACTCAGCTCCAAAGTTTAACAGGTTTCCTCACCCAGCAGTACTAGTCATAGACAGAGCGACCTCCTAGAAAAAGGAGGGGGCAGAGCAGAATAGGGGCTCCCACAGGAAAGGGCCTGGGGGGTGCTGGACTATGCAAGCCCAGTTTCCCTTTCTAGACCCACTGACCGGACAAGGCACTTCACCCTGACGGCATGTGTCAGGAATATAAGGCCAATAGTAGTGAAGGGATATTGCCTCACATGGAAGGAAATGTCAAGAGTGGGCAAGTTTTCCTCCCTTAACACACAATGGCTCTTGTCTCGTAGCACATTGGTCTTAAGTAGTGATCCAGGCCACATCGGGTGTGTCCCTCCCCTCTGGGGTGGGCGGGGGGAGGTCTCAGGACAGTCCTGCACCCACTTTCAAGAAGACAAGCCCCCACTACCACCCACTCTTCTTGGGTATATTTGTGGGCAAAATTGATAGAATAGATTTTGCCCCCCCCCAGAAGATCTTAAAATGGATCAGCGCGGTATATAAATTATATGAACTCCAAGGCCAAGCAAAATTGTTTCAGCACTGTCCCCATAGCCACCAGATTCAGAAAATAAGCCTACCTCCTGCCCATGAGCAGTAATTTCTGATAAAAGTATGTTCTCAGAGCGCTGTGCTCAGTCTTGCCGTATTGGTGTCTGAGGGAGGGAGGGTGGGTGAGGTCCGCTTGGTTTGAGTCTCTCCAAGATATCCGGTTACCCCATGCCAGTGTACAGAATCCACGACGTGGACACTTCCACCCAATTTGGGAAAATTTGCCAGCAGAAGTTAAATTTGGAACTGGCCCTTTATCTCGAAAAAACCCAACCAGTGTACACTGTCTTCTGCTTTAAAGATTAATACTTGATGTATCACCTTCTTTTTGTAATATTTAGGGATTTATAGTAGTGGCGGCTGCAGTTACCAAGTTCCTTCCCTTCCTTTGTAAGTTCCCTGCCTTTCTGCCTTCTATGAGTATAGTGAGACACCTCTTTAATTTCTGTTTCCCCTTTGGATTGCCTGTGTTAGATGAGCACAAACAATTTAAATGTAGAACTTCACCAGTTTTGTAGCACATGTGCCGTTTGAAATTCAGCTGCCTTGTAGGTTATGTGCAGCAAATAATTGTTCCACTCATTAATATCTAAAGGGCCTCTATGAAGAAAGTCTCTTTTCCCTACAGTCTAATCTTTGCTTCAGAAAAAGCTGTGCCTGCATAATTCAAGGTCAGGCAGCAGCCTTCTGTACTTTGAAGCCAACCACGCCTGCTAATGCCCTATTCCCTTTGCTGAGGCCAGCACGGCTGGCATTTGCTTGCGAGGCCAGAGTGGCCGATGTATGATGAGGCCACTCGCACAGCTGACATTTAGATGAGCCTTCAGTACCACCACCACCACCACGGACTGTGGCTTCTTTCCTTGCTGTCGCCAGCAAAGCCCCCAAGCCTTTGCCAAGGCTTGTGTGCCTGGCGTATTCCGTCTTGTCTCTATAGAAACAACCACTTACCTGAAGACAAAGTTACCATAACTACAGTCATCACTAATGTCAAAATACAAAGTGGCCTGTGGTTTATAAACTTCTAATTCAGCCTCAATGGTGTAAAGCTGGTGTATGACAGTGAAGATTCCTGTGGCCTCGTGTACATCTCTGCAAGATTGAAACACATTACTCCCTCGTTAAAAAGACCAAGGCCCAAAGTCCTGCCCCAACAGAAGCCATAGAAATTCCGCATGCATTTTACTCCCCAACTTTTCCTTCACGTGTATTTATCAAAACTTTTAGTCTCATGTACCAGATATTAGGATCTTTGAGAAACCCAGTAAATAGCAGTCTTTTTCCCTTGGCTGAATTCTATACCTGGTGAGAAATAAAAGAGGAGAGCATTTGACAGACCAAAATGTCATCTCTGTTACTAATAAAGCTATATTGGAGAATGTGGCTTACATCTATAGGCAAGTGAACTTCCTAGCACTGAAAACTCAATATTCAACAGGCTTACCTTGTCCTAGGTAATTGTGAGGGGCCTGAATTTAGAGCGGAGGAAAGGGCGTGCTCCCTGGGGACAGCTGGCTTCCAAAAGAAAGACAGAAGGGCTGAGCTCACATGCCTTCTTTCTCCTTCTGATCTCACCATTCAGAAAGGATCCTCTGGGGTGGAACTTGTGCACGTGGACAAGAGCCAGGAGGGAAACCTTAGGACAGGTGAAGGAGGGTGCCTCTTTCCCAACACATTCAAACGGAAATGGCACAGAAATCATTGGGGTGTCTTTCATTGTCCGCTGTCCATATAATGCATCATTTAAGAACTATAGTGTCTATTTCTGTAAAGCAGAATGAGAACTTAAGGACATTGGGGAAGCAGTTTGCATATGACATCCTTCTAGGTAGCTTACTGATTTTTTTCCAGTGCTGTCAATGTAATTTTCATAGAAAGAGCAAGTTTATTTTTGCACAACTGTCATAAACAGATGAGGGGCAAAACCAGCAAGAGAGCCTGTTTCCCTTGCTGTGAGCATCTGTTTCACACAGGGAATGGGCAGTGTCAGTTCATCTGGAGCGAGTGAATGGGGCTTGATTAGCAGAGCTTCCACTGTACCAATTTTACATTTCATGTCACATAAATACACATTGGTTCCCAAAAAACCTCATTAGGTGAGCACAGTAGATATTTTGATACTCCTTTCACGCCCAACAGATGAGGAAACAGATTCCCACACCAGACCTCCAGGCTGCTGCATTATAAAGAGATTCTCTGCACACACACATCCTAGCTTTTATATTTTGTAGGCATGAACCTTTTAAGTATTAGAAGGTTTTTAAAACACTGGTTATCTGTAATGTAATGGAGATTTGTTTTGTGTCAGTTTGAATAATTATTCCTCAGGAATTACATACTGAATGAAAATTTGAATGTTACATATACTTTTAGTAGTTTCCTTCTGGCGTATTTTAATTCATAATATTTTAACTAACTTGACTCATTTTATTCTTAGAGGAAAAATTACTACTTTTTATTGTTTTGCCCTAGGATAGCCTATCCTCATATAAAAATAAATTAACTGATATTTAGCTTATTAAGCAAATCCTTTTAAAAAACTGGGATCCACCATTAGCGTGTACTGTAATTTCAGTTACAAAATATACCACAAATATCAAACATAAATAATAAACCCGGGAGACCCAGCCAGTTTCAGTAGCTTATTGTAATATGCAGGCAGTATAACCTGCTACAGCCTAGCAACTGGCCCTCTGCTTTACAGAGGTGGGCATCCTTTCTGACAGGTCACCGATTGTACTGTATGAATTACTGAAGATTTTCACTGTCCCCTCTGCCAAAAATCAAGAAAAAAGGAGAAAGATCTCTAACTGTTTAATGCCCCAATGTCTTTAACCTTTCCTAATTAGCCTCCCCTAAGGTGGGGAAAATTTCCTCTTACCTCCCTCCTTCCCTTCTTACCAAAGATGCACGTACACACGCGTGCACGCACACACACACACACACACACACACACGGTCATTGCCTTGGTGATGCAGTTTCAATCTAATCTTTGAAAAGCTGATTTTTGGGCACCTGGGTGGCTCAGTCATTAAGTGTCTGCCTTCGGATCAGGTCATGATCCCGGGGTCCTCGGATCAAGCCCCGCGCCCGCGTCAGGCTCCCTGCTCACCGGGAAGCCTGCTTCTCCCTCTCCTGTTGTGTTCCTTCTCTGCTATCTCTCTCTCTGCCAAATAAATAAATAAAATCTTGAAAAGAAAAGATGATTTTTGCACTGAATTCCTTTTTTTTCTCTCTCTCTTCTTACCTCTTTTAGGCAGTATTTGTGTTTCTGCAGAGTTTTGCACAGAGTCTGTTCCCATGCAAACCAATGAGGGAGAAGTGTCGGAAGAAAGCAGTTCCAAGGTCAGTGAATTACTAAAGATGCGAACACTTTGGGTAGAAATTAAAAACAGGCAGCGGATGAGTAGAGTGGGTATTTTGTTTTAGGTGAATTTAGAAACTAGCTTGATTTAAATTGAAACCTAACCTGAGGTTGAGAAGATTTTTTTATCTTCTTGATAGCCATTTTTGTTATGCTCCATGACCAATTTAAAACAAATTTTACTGAACTCCTGGAATTTTATGCTTCATTTGTGTAATGGTAGCACTTTATCTTTTAGTATTTTATTATGCAAGTTCTGTATTCTTATTTAAAGAAATTAAAATGAGTCAGAAGTGTGTAAGGTAAAAAGTAAAAAGCCTGTCCCTTATTCCTGTTGCACAGAGACATTATAATAATTTTTAGACATTTTTTATTATAAAATTTTAAAAATGGTAATTTGTTAGGTTTGGGTTTTTAGGTTCAGGTCTGAATGAATGTTAACCATTGTCAAACCCTGTATGTAAATTGTAATCTGTGTGCTTATTTTTATCTCTATATCTGGCTCTATGTCCTGAGTCTCCTGGGCTCTTTCTCTACCTGGTCATATGGGACCCTCAGTGTCACTTTGATGTCTCTCTCCTTTCAAGGTTGTCCCTAGTCCTTCCTGGGCACTCCAGGGGTAGCTCACACTGTGTCCTGGACAGTGCCCAGGGTGCTGCGCTGGACCTTCCTGAGGGGAGTCTTTTTGCCGCTGCCAGTGCTACTGGTCCTCTCTGTGGGAAGGCCTTTTTCCCCCGGTCACTAGAATGCAGTTTTGTGTGACCTAATCACTTCTCGCAGAGCGTTCTGCTGTTTTAGTGAAAGCCGCTATTGTAAATACTGAAGGAAGACAAGTTGACAGAGTTAGTATTAATGTAAAACTTCAGAAGCCCTTGAATCCTTTGGAGACACAGTGACTATTCCTTATATTTTTCCCAAGGACCACTTCAGGGCTTATTTAATTTCCCTGCTGTGTACGTAAAAGAGAAAATTGAATAGCACTAACACAGTTACCCATGAATCTGTCTCATTGTTCCACACTTTAGAAGTTAAATATGAAAATTATGTTCTGTAAAAAGTCTTTGATGACATATCAGGAAATCCAAAGGCGAGGATATGGACTTCATTGGCCTGATTCCCTTAGAAAGAGACTCGTGTGATCTAATTTATTTAGTATTTATGTGCCCTATGTTGTCACACTGATCTGAAAACAGATACTATTTTGTCTGTTATATGTGGCTTTGACTCCCTGAATGCAGCAATCCATTTTCTTAGTGCTTGGTCTAGCTCCTGCACATGGAACTGTGCATTACGAGGGAGGCTCCAGTTC
The DNA here is from genome assembly GCA_002007465.1 of Ailurus styani. Taxonomy (NCBI): domain Eukaryota; kingdom Metazoa; phylum Chordata; class Mammalia; order Carnivora; family Ailuridae; genus Ailurus; species Ailurus styani. Next base: position 312,170 of record LNAC01000812.1, on the reverse strand, counting down.
TAGTGTGGATTTACTGACACATCTTAGACTACAGCTGTTTATTTATGCCATCTCTTTTATTCTTTTAAATTGTGGTATTCTTAAAAAAAATACCTTTGTTTGTCATTCAGTTAATTATTTAATTCACAAGCACTTATGGGGCACCTAGCATGTGCCGATGGTCCCAGGTATGACGTGCAGAGTTATATAACACAGGGTCTCTGCACGTTGGGAACTTGTCTAGCTGAGGGAGATAACCATACCACAGGGGCAATGATAGTGATATTAACTGTGTGGTATTAGGAGCTAGGGCAAAGCAAAGAATTCCTTCTGGTTGGACGCTTCATGATAGAGGAGGTAACACTTGAGTTTTGTTGGAAAAATGGGTTTTTGTTCGTTTTTATTGATTGGTTCATGAGGGGGTGGGTGGAGGTGGGAAGGGCATTATAAGCAGAATGAAGCATATGTCGCATATATAAATGGTGAATTCTAACAGGAGATGGTGAAAAGATTTGAGTGTATTTCAGATATCTTGCTATGTATTAAGCCACGCCAAAACTTAGTGGTTTAAAACTACTATCACAATCGCTTGGGCAGAATTCCAAATAATTTTTGTAGACACTTCACCCTCAAGGATGTAGAACCTGACTCCCCCTTCCTTAAATGTGGCTTCACACAGTGGGGAAACCTGGCAGACAGCATCTCAACCAGATGGTCAAGGTCTGCATCGATGGGACAAGTCATGTTTATAGTATGTCCCCTTGATGTGATGGGCTGAAATGGCACGTTACTTCAGTGGTCTTCTTCCCCAAAATCATTTCCCCCCTCTGATCATGAGAAAAATATCAGACAGATCCTGGTAGAGGGATGTCCTACAAAATATCTGACCAAGACTATCCTCAAAACTGTCAAGGTAAAACAAGTTATGTTGAGAAACTGTCACAGTCTAAAGGAGCCTAAGGTGACATCATGACCAAATGTAATACAATATCCTGGATGAGATCCTGGAATGAATAAGAATGTTAGGTAAGAACTAAGAAAATCTGAATAAAGTACGGATTTTAGTATTGGTTCGTTAATTGTGACAAAGGTACTGAGATAAAATATTAATAATAGAAGAATATATATATGCATATATATATATGTATAATCATCACCGCAGCTTTTGATTACCGCTCATGATCTGTGATTTACTGAGCTCTAGAGGGCAGTTCTGCTCCAAAGTGGTATTGGCAGGAGCTGCAGTCATCTGGAGGTCCAACTGGCCAAAAACATCCAAAATGGCTCACTCACATGGCTTGCAGCTGGCAGTTCAGCTTGAGGGTGTTGACCTGAGCATCAAGGATCTCCTCCATATGACCTCTGTACATGGCTTGGGTTTCTCACAGCATGGCGACTGGGATCCAAGAGGGAGTACTGTGAGAATGCAGAAGCGGCAACCTTAGAAGTCAAGCAGCTTTCCTTTCCCTACCTTCTGGTGAATTAAAGCCAGTCCCAGGGCTACCCCAGAAGGGGAGGAGAAACAGATTCCACCTGTCAGCAGGAGGATGAGGAGAAAATTTGAGGTTATCTTTAATAGTGATTAGAGTATTGGGTGCTAGCTGAAGAAGAGGGAATGACGGAGACCATTGTCTAAGATTATCTTAGGCTAAGGAGCGTTGAGAACAGGCAACAGATTTCTGAAGCATGGAGGTGAGTTGCGCGTTTTACTTTACGGTTTGTTCTCATAACAACTAGTGTTAATGTAGAGGATACACTAGCATACCTGCATCTTGACACTTGTTCTCTAAAGAAAGAGAATCTGATTGGCCCAACCTAGCCTGTGGCCTGATTTCCATTAGTTCTTGAGTTCTCCGAGTCAGGTGGCAGGGACCACAGACAAGGAAGTAGATCTCATGAAAGAAAGGACATGTGAGGGCGCCTGGGTGGCTCAGTGGGTTAAAGCTGCTGCCTTTGGCTCAGGTCATGATCCCAGAGTCCTGGGATCGAGGCCCGCATTGGGCTCTCTGCTCAGCAGGGAGCCTGCTTCCTCCTCTCTCCTCTCTCTCTGCCTGCCTCTCTGCCTACTTGTAATCTCTCTCTCTGTGTCAAATGAATAAATAAAAATCTTTAATTAAAAAAAAAAAGAAAGGACATGTGAAGCAGGAGGCAACAGCCTACACTCCTGGGACAGTCTCCAGTCAATGCTGATAGAATCTTCCACTATATTTCTTACCAAGGATGGATCAGAATTTTTAATTTCAACTCCACAGCTGTTTCTCCCTTTACATTGAGTATAATTTAGGTTGATATTCTAAACGAATTGGTGTTGGCTTACTAGTTGTGGAGATTCTGCAGCTATAGGCTTGGAATGTTTATTTTTTAAGTGAAATCTGGCAAGCATAGTAAAAATTATCATAAAACTGAACAGTTGAGTGTTTGTGATCGCATTCTCTGTACTTTGCATAGTTGAGCATTTTATGATAAAACAATAAAAACAAGCTCTAGAGTTTAAGAATTATAGCTATGGATTTAAGTGCCCATGTGTCTTTATTAATTACCATAAATAAAAAACACTTAATGAATCAGGAGGCAAACATTTTAGCTATAGTGTTCTCTTTATTATTATCAGAGGTAATAAGTGAATAAATGTAGTCTTTGTCTACAAAGAATAAAGTGATCTGTTGATTGGCTTTACATCAAAGAGTTAAATGAGATGATTTAGATTAAGTCTTTTGCTTTTTTTTTTCTTGCTTTAAAAAGAGAGAGAGCAAGCGGGGTGGGCAGTGGAGAGGAAGGGAAAAAGGGAGAGGGAGGGAGATAATCTTAAGTAGGCTCCAAGCCCATCGTGGAGCCTGATGTGGGGCTCGATCTCACCACTCTGAGATCATGACCTGAGCTGAAATCAAGAGTCCGATGATTAACCGACTGAGCCACTCAGGCGTCCCACGTCTTTTGCTTCTTTAAGTTTAGGATATCTCTATCTGAGACTGAATCTGATTTAGCAAATTATAACAAGATTTTATGGCTTTTGGTATTTTAAGAGCAGACTGGGAAAGAAACTATGCAGGATAGGTATTTTTCCCATTTGTTTTCATAGCTGGCAAGCAGCTTAAATTGGATTGGATTCCAAGTCTGACTCCAAAGTCTGTGCTAAGTTCAGTCCTCCATCCTGAAGAAGTTATATGCAGAGTAATCAATTCTCTTTACTTATATCAGAGAAACTTCTTAGAAAGGTCGCCTGGTATAGAAGAATGCGTACAAGGAGAGTGGGTGCTTTGTGCATATAAATAACGCTGCTATGAACATTCCTTATAGGAATGGTTTTGTGCAAACACATGCCTTCATTTCTCTTGGGTGAATAACCAGGAGTAGAATTGCCAGGTCATATGGTAACTTTGTGTTTTAATTTTTAAAGAACTGCCCAACTGTTTTCCAAATGGCTGCACCATTTTATATTCCCACCAGAAGTGTATGAGGGTTCTAATTTGTCCATATCCTCACCAATTTGTTATTTTATGTGTTTTTTTTTCTAGTGGATATGAAATACTATCTCACTGTGGCTTTGATTTGTACCTGGCATGTTTTTTTAAATGTAAGTGAAAAAAATTATAATAAAGTAATAATAAGATGAAGGTGACCAGGGCCACCCTGGACTTACTGAAACAGGATCTCAAGAGTTGAGAACCTGGGATCTCTGTATTTTCCAAGTGCCCCAGGTGATCCCTAACCCAGTAGTGCACAAACCACAGCTGAACTAAGGGGCACTCAGAGGAGGCAGAACCAGTGAATTCTTAAAGTTGTCTCTGAAAGGTAAGACATACACAAACTTCATAGTAAGGTTGCATCTGGGGAGGGAGGAAAAAGATTGAGTTTGAAGAAGGCTGGCGACACAGAGGGCCTCGACTCTTCACTGTATCTCTATTTTTATTTCTTTAAAAAAGAGGGAAAAATCTGAAGCAAATATGATAAAGCAAATATGTTAAGTCTTGAGTGGTGGTTACATGGGTGTGTTTGTTATTTTATTCTCTCTACTTTTTTCCATATCTTAAAAAAATGTCCCTAATTTATAAAAATAGAAAATTTTGTTTTCTCTCCAGCCCCAACCTTCACATTTGTATTCCATCTAGCAAAAAAGAAAGAACTTGTCACTTACCTTGAAAGACTTTATGAAAGTTGCACATTCAACTGTGCTTTTATATTTCTTTGACCAGAATTTAATGACATGACCACAATAAACTTCAAATGATGTTAGAATATGTGTTAGCTAAAATTGATATGTTCTTTTGCTAAGAGGGAAGTGCTTCTGTGTCTCAAAAGTCAACCACATTATCCAGTATGCTCCTATTATACTGGGCTTGCCCATCCTGTAGTTGTACAATTGATCCTTTTAAACCTAGAATTTTAAAAAGGGTTTTTCAAAAGACTGATGTAATTCAATGAAGGAAAGGAAGATCTTTCAATAAATAGTGCCAGAGCAACCAGATAACTATGGAAATACATGAGCCATGATTGTTATACCACACACCATACATAAAACCTAATTTGAGATGGATTAAGGACCTAAATGTGGGGGCTAAAACTATAAAGCTTCTGGAAAACAACATAAGGGATGTCTCTATGCAAAAAAAAAAAAAAAAAAAAAAAAAAAAGAGAGAGAGAGAGAGAGAGATGCCTCTGTGACCTTAGGTAGATTGCAAAAAAGCACAAACCATAAAATCAGTTGTTCAGTTGAATTTCATTTACAAAATTTAAACATCTGCTAATATGCTGACAGCATTAAGAATGTGGAAAAGCTACTTGCAATACATTTATCTAATAAAGGTCTCATATCTAGAATATATATATAGAATTCCTAAAAATCAGTAAGAATGATCAAACAACTGAAAAATATATATATAAAAGACATAAAGTTATTTCACAAAATAAGGTATGCAAATTGCCATAAAAGTAGGTTTTCAATATTATTCATGAGGGAAATGCAAATTAAAACTAATGCAATATTGAGGTGGCGCAGTTGGTTTAAGCGTCCAGCTCTTGGTTTCAGCTCAGGTCATGACCTCAGGGTCATGAGATCAAGCCCAATGTCGGGCTCTGCCCTCAGCATGGAGTCTTCTTGGGACTCACTATTCCTCTCCCTCTGCCCCTCCCCCATCTGAAATAAATAAATCTTAAAAAAAAAACAACTAATGTGATATTATTACATACTCACTAAAGTTTGAAAGACTGAACAAACCATATGTGATAAGAATGTGAAGCAACTGGAGCTCTCATATGTTGTTAGAGTATAAAATGATACAACTACTTTAGAAACTATTTCTCAAATCTCTAATAAAGTTAAACAGGAGCACCTGGGTGATTCAGTTGGTTGACCATCAGACTCTTGATTTTGGCTCAGGTCGTGATCTCAGGGTCCTGGGATTGAGCCCCACATTGGGCTCCATGCTCAGTGGGGAGTTTGCTTAAACTCCCCCACCCCTGGCTCGTCCTCCTGCTTGTGTGCTCTCTCTCCCTCTTTCTCAAATTTAAATAAGTAAATGAGTCTTTAAAGTTAAATATATGGGGTGCTCAGGTGTCTCAGTCAGTTGAGTGTTGGACCCTTGGTTTTGGCTCAGGTCATGATCTCAAGTCATGGGATGGAGCCCTGCTGCTCTGTGCTCAGCATGGAGTCTACTTGTCCCTCTCCCCCCACGCTCTCTCTCTCTCTCTCTCAAATAAGTGAATAAAATAAAATAAGTGAATAAAATAAAAGCATATGCCTAACCTATAGGCCAGACATTCCACTTCTAGGTGTATACCCAGTACACATGACTGCATACGTTCACAAAAATACTTAAGTGAGAACATTCATGGTAGCTTTATTCGTAATAGCCCCAAACCAGATATAGCTTAATTGTCCATCAACAGGTGAATGAATAAACAAATTATAGTATGTTTATTCAAAGAAGTAGTACTAAGCTTAAAAATTAGACTCTTTTTTTTAAGGAGGCTCCATGCACAGTGTGGAGGCCCATTTTGACAACCCTGAGATGAAGCTCTTTTAGCTGAGTTCTGTTCAAAGAGATGCACTTGAGGTAATGCCTCAATGATGTGAAGGAACCTTTCATGTAACAATATGAGAGAAAAGCTTTCTAAGTCAAAGACATAATTCAAAGGCTCTAAGATTGGATGAGAGAGAAGGAAAGAAATGAAAAGTAAAGTCTAGCATAAGGCAGAGGAGATTTTTCAAAAGGGTGGTTTTTTTGAAAGATGGCTACTATGTGAACTGTTACTTAGAGGACAAGGAGAAATAAGAACCGTAAGTGGAAAGGATATGCCACTTAGTAATAAAAAAATCATTAAGAATCGAAAGCAGGGAGATGCCTGGGTGGCTCAGTCGGTTAAACATCTGCCTTCAGGTCAGGTCATGATCCCAGGGCCCTGGGGTTGAGTCCCATATCAGGCTTCTTGCTCAGTGGGGAGCCTGCTTCTCCCTCTGCCTGCCACTCTCCCTGCTTGTGCATTCTCTTTCTCTCTCTTTCTCTGACAAATATATAAATAAAATCTTAAAAAAAAAAAAGAAAAGCAGGATGAACGCTGATAATGTATAGAATTGTTAAATCACTATACGGTACACCTGAAACTAATATAACATGATATGTTAACTATATTGGAATTAAAATTAAAAACTTAATTAAAACAGAAGAAGAAATAATTGAAAACAGGGACTCTGTCCGATGTTTGCATAAGCCGCCTTATTCACAGTGGCCAAAAAATAGAACCAACCCAGTGTCCATTGACAGATGAATGGATAAACAAAAAGTAGTATATTAACATGCATGAAGCTTGAAGACATTATGCTTAGTGAAATAAGCCACTCACAAAAATTTGACCTGGAGTGGTCAAATTCATAGAAACAGAGAGTACTGTGGTGGTTGCCAGGGACTGAAGGGAGAGGGGAATGTAAAGTATAGTTTTGGAAGATGGAAAACATTCTGGAGATGTATGACGGTGATGGTTGCATGCCAGTGTGAACATACTTAATACCCCTGAACTGTACACTTAAAAATGGTTAAAATACCACAGTTTTCGGGGCGCCTGGGTGCCTCAGTGGGTTAAAGCCTCTGCTTTCGGCTCAGGTCATGATCTCAGCATCCTGGGATCGAGGCCCGCATCCGGCTCTCTGCTCAGCAGGGAGCCTGCTTCCTCCTCTCTCTCTGCCTGCCTCTCTGCCTCCTTGTAATCTCTCTCTCTGTGTAAAATAAATAAATAAAATCTTTAAAAAAAATAAAATAAAATAAAATACCACAGTTTTCTATGCGATTTTATTTTTAAGTAATCTCTATACCCACCATGGGTCTTGAACTTAAAACCCCAAGATCAAGAGTTGCATGCTCCACCAACTGAGCCAGCCAGGTGCTCCTAAAATTTTTTTTTAACAAAAATTTTATTTAATAAAACAATTTTTCAAAGTTATTGAGATTTCTGCTACTGGGCATGTTGGAGTGTCAGGGACAGATTCACCTTCCCATGGAAATAATCACTTAAAAGTAGACCACAAAAATTATATATCTGAAATGATGGTTTAAAAAAAACATTGGACATTAGGTAATGAAGGGCAGTGATCACTGAGAAATGGAAAACAAATAAGGTGAGTCCTCTGACTACCCCAGCATATTAGCTTGAGAGAACTTCCAGGCTACAGATCAGGGAAGAAGAGCCCAGGCAAAGCCCAATGGACCCTCTCAGCTGAGGCAGCCTTGCTGACGTTCTGGAAAGACTAAGGTACCTAGAGATCTGGCCAGAATACTGGAGAGGGAAGAGCTACACACAGAGAGCACTCTGGAGATCTGTGGAGGGTTATCTTGAGTATTTAGCAGAATACTTTTGGGCACATACATATGAGAAGACTATTTATGGCTGGGGCAGGGTATGGGGACCCATCCAAGAGGATTAAAAGAAACAATGTCCTTAATATTGCCTCTTTGTACACCCTGGAAAACCTCATAACTCATGGAGTGTTAGGTAGAGCCCTCAGTAGTGGTACTAACAGAGTCCTCACCTCATTGATAGGGAATGATTAACCCTGAACTAGCTACTTTGGTTCCGCCTAGCACATCCTAAAAGCAAGACACAAAAGGAGCACTGTTTCAAAGTATTCTGTGTCACACAACAGAGCTCAGAAATATTCATAGGAATCCAGAATATTCAGTACTCAGCAAAGTAAAATTCACAATGTCTGGTATCTAAGCAAAGATTATCAGACATCTAAAACCCAGGAAAATACAGACCATAGGGAAGGGGTAAAAATTAATTAACTGAAGTCAACTCACAACTGACACAGATTAAAATTAGCAGACAGGAGTATCAAAATACTTACTATAACTGTATTTCAGATATTCAAAAAATCACAGAAATGAAAGATATTTTTTAAGAACACTCAAATTTCTTGAGTTGAAAACTATAAAATCTGAGATGAAAAATATACTGGATGAGATTAGTGGCAGATTAGACATTGTAGAATAAAACATTAGAGAATTTAAAGTCATACTAATAGAAAATATCTAGCACAAAACACAGAAAAAGAGTAAAACAAAATATGGAAAGATGATCAGTGTTCTGTAAACAACTGCAGTGTTCTATAGACAACTACAAGTAATTGTAGTCTCTGAAGAAGAGGGAAGGGAGCAGAAAAAAAAATCTAATAACGCCCCCAAATTTGATAAAAACTGTAAACCCAGAGATCCAAGAAGTTAAATGTTCCTGAAACATTAAGAAAACCACACCAGGGCGCCTGGGTGGCTCAATGGGTTAAAGCCTCTGCTTTCGGCTTAGGTCATGATCTCAGCGTCCTGGGATCGAGGCCCACATCGGGCTCTCTGCTCAGCAGGGAGCCTGCTTCCTCCTCTCCCTGTCTCTCTGCCTGCCTCTCTGCCTACTTGTAGTCAAATAAATAAATAAAAATCTTAAAAAAAAAAAAAGAAAACCACACCAAAGCATATCATAATCAAATTACTCAAAACCAGTGATAAAGAAAATCTTAAAACCAGAGGACAAAAGACACTGTTAACAGAGGAACAAAGATAAGGATTTGTCTTTGGAAACAAGAAGACGATGACAGTGACCTACAAAGTACTGAAAGAAAAACTGTTGATCTTAAATTTTGTAATCAGTTAAATTTCTCTCAGGAATGAAGGCAAAATAAAGTCTGTTTCAGACACACAAAAGCTGAAATAGTTTATCATCAGCATACCCTTCCTTACTATAGGAAATGTGGAAGGGAGAAGGAAGGGGATGGAAATGAAGAGCTCAGGAAATGGAAATGACATGAGTAGATACAGAAGACCTATTATTTAAATCTCTTTAAAGGAGAATTGATTGTTTGAATAAAAGTTATATAAATGCAATGTAGGTTTATATATGTGTATTGTACAGTGACAGCAGCCTAAAGGTCAAGAGGGGGGAAATGGAAGAATACTATCGTAAGGTTCCTGTGTTACATGTAAATTAGTATAATCTCACTTGAAGAGAAGGGGATACTTTCCAAGTCCTTCTGTGAGGTCAGCATTACTTTGATATCAAAACCAAAGATATTGCAAGAAAAGAGAATTATAGAATAGGATCTCTTATGAAGTAGGTGCAACAATTCTGAACAAAACTTGAGCATATGATAGATAATACATGACCAGTGGGATTTTCCCCAGGAATGCAGGGTTGGTTGAGCATTCAGAATTCAATCACTATGTAATTCATCACATTCACAAATAAAAATGAAAAACCATATGATCAACTCAACAGATGCAGAAAAAGCATTTGACAAATGACCACATCCATTCCTGATAAAAAACTTAGCAAACTAGGAATAGAAAGGAACTATTTGACCTGATAAAGGGCTTTTATGAAGATGCTAAACTTCATGGTGAAAGACTATTAAACTTCATGGTTAAACTTCATGGTGAAAGACTGAATGACTGATTTATTTCTAAGACAAAGAACAACAAGATGTCTGCTGTCCCCCCTTCTATTCAGCATTGTACATATGTTGAAAACCACAAAACATTGCGAGAGAAAATAAAGTCAACCTAAATAAATGGAGAGATATACCTGTTTATAAGTCAGATGATTCAGTATTGTTTAGATGTTCCTTCTCCCCAAATTGACCTATAGAGTCAATTCAATCCCTATGAAAATCTTTTTTTTTTTTAGATTTTATTTATTTGACAGAGAGAGAGAGAGAGAGTGAGAGATCACAAGTAGGCTGAGAGGCAGGCAGAGAGAGAGGAGGAAGCAGGCTCCCTGCTGAGCATAGAGCCTGATGCGGGGCTTGATCCCAGGAACCTGAGATCATGACCTGAGTCGAAGGCAGAGGCTTTAACCTGCTGAGCCACCCAGGCGCCCTCCCTATGAAAATCTTAACAGCTATTTTTTTGTGGAAGTGAAAAAGCTGATTTATAAATCCATAGGGAAATGCACAGGACCCAGAACAGCTGTATTAGTTTGCTAGGGCTGCTCTAACAAAGTACCACAAACTGAGTGGCTTCAACAACAAAAACATATTGTCTAACAGTTTGGGAGACCAGAAGTCCAAGATCAGGGTACTGGCAGGGCCTTGTTGCATGTGAAGGGACTAGAGGAGGGTCTTTTCCAGGCCTCTCTCCTAGTTTCTGGCTTCTATCTTCTTGACTTATTGCAGCATAACCCATTCTTCCTGTGGCTTTCTTCCTGCATGCATTCTGTCTTTGTGTCCAAATTTTCCCCCTTTTTATAAAAGGACACCAGTCATATTGGATTAGAGCCTGCTCTAATAACTTTATGATTGCCTCTGTAAGGACCCCATCTTCAAATAAAGTCACATTCTGAAATATTGGAGGTTAGGACTCCAAAATCTTTTTGGAGTGATGGGGGTACACTATTCAACTTATAACAATAATCAAAACAGCTTTTGAGTAGAAAAGAGAGATAATACCTGATTACAGAACCTTTTATAAAGCTGCAATAATCATGCCCTGTGAATTGTGTAAAACTGTTGAATCACAGACCTTTACTCCTGAAACAAATAATACATTATATGTTAATTTAAAAAAATAAATAAATGGAGGGGGTAAAGCTACAATAATCAAGACCCTGTGGTAGTGGGGAAAAGATAAGGCAAATTAGACCAGTGAAACAGAAGAGAGGTTCTGGCATAGACCCACACACATATGAACAAATGATCTTTGAAAAAGGCAATTTTGTGGAGGCTATTCAGTGGAGAAAGGGTATTTTTCAACAAATGGTGTTAGAGCATTTGGATATCCACACGCAAAGAAACAAAAAACAAAAAAAAACCCCATAGATCTAGACCTCATACCATATATAAAAATTAATTGAAAATGGATCTTAGATCTAAATGTAAAACTTAGAACTATAATGCTTCTAGTAGGAAATGTAAGAGAAAAATCTGTGGTTAGGTGAAGATTTGTTAGATACTACACCAAAGCAAAACCATTAAATTTTAAGAATTGATCAATTGTCTGGGCTCCTGACTGGCTCAGTCATAGAGTATGTGACTCTTGTAGGTTTGAACCCCACACTGAGTGTAGAGATAACTTAAAAATAAAATATTTTGGGGGCTCCTGGGTGGCATAGTTGATTAAGCATCCAACTCTTGGTCAGCTCAGGATGTGCTTTCAGGATCGTGGGATCCACCCCCATGTCGGGCTCCACACTCACCACGGAGTCTGCCGAAGTTTCTCTCTCTCCTTCTGCCCCACCCTGCTCTCTCTCTTTCTCTTTCTCAAATAAGTAAATACAGCTTAAAAAATAAAATCTTTTAAAAATAAATAAATAAAAATTTATAAATTGTACTACATCAAAATTAAGAACTTATGCCCTTTGAAAGATACTGCTAATGAGAATGAGAACATAAGCCACAGGCTGGGAGAAAATACATAAAAAGCATCTACCTGAATAAAGATTTGTATCTAGAATCTATCAAAAACTCTCAAAGCTCGGTGGCTCAGTCATTAAGTGGCTGCCTTCAGCTCAGGTCATGATCCCAGGGCCCTGGGATCAAGTCTCACGTCAGGCTCCCCGCTCAGTGGGAAGCCTGCTTCTTCCTCTCCCACTCCCCCTGCTTGTATTCCTTCTCTCGCTGTCTCTCTTTCAAGTGAATAAATAAAATATTAAAACAAACAAAAACTCTCAAAGCTCCATAATAGGAAAAAAACAATTTAAAAAATGAGCAAAGAATTGGAAGACATTTATCCAAAGAAGATAGACAAATGGCCAATAAGCCCATGAAGAAATGCTCAACATCATTACTCATAAGGGAACTACAAACCAAAACTACAGTGACATACCACTTTACACCTGCTGAGATGGCTGCTATCAAAGGGACCGGTAATAACAAGTGTGGGTGAGGATGTGGAAAAATTAGAACCCTTGGACACTGCTAGTAGAAATGGAAAATGATGCAACTGCTTTGAGAAGCAGTTTGGTAGTCCTTCAAAAAGTTGAACATAAAATTATCATATGACCCAGCAATTCCAATTCTGGGTATTCACCCAAGGGAAATGAAAGCATGTGTCCACACACAAAATTGTACACAAATGTTTATAACAGCATTATTCATAATAGCAGAAAAGTGGAAATAATCCAAATTTCCATCAGCTGGTACTATAGATAAACAAAATGGTATATCCATGTAACAGGATGGTATTCCACAATAAAACAGAATGAAGTACTATTTTCTATTAGTACTATTCTATCTGAATAGTATTCCTTCTGATAGTATTACTTCCTTCAGATAGTATTACTATCAGAATAGTACTGTTAGTACTGGTCTATCTGAAGTAGTAGTATCATGTAGAATACATGCTACAAAAAGGATGAAACTGAAAACATTATGCTGGAGGAGCAAGATGGTGGAGGAATAGGAGACCTAAATTTCATTCGATCCCAGGAATTCAGCTAGTTTTCAAACCATTCTGAACACCTACAAACTCAATAGGAGATCAAAGAAAAGAATAGCAGCAATTCTATGAACAGAAAAGCGACCACTTGGGCGCCTGGGTGGCTCAGTGGGTTAAAGCCACTGCCTTCGGCTCAGGTCATGATCCCAGGTTCCTGGGATCGAGGCCCGCATCGGGCTCTGCTCAGCAGGGAGCCTGCTTCCTCCTCTCTCTCTGCCTGCCTCTCTGCCTACTTGTAATCTCTTTGTGTCAAAATGAATAAATAAAATCTTTAAAAAGAAAAAAAAGAAAAGTGACCACTTTCTGGAAGGTAGGACATGTGGAAAAGTGACTCCAAGGTGATATATGGGAAGATAGACCGCGGGGGAGGGAGCCTCCGTCAGCTGGCTCCCAGCAAGTGACAGAGGAGCATAGCATGAGATTGGAACTTTTAGAAGTCTGCTCTATGGAAAGACATCACTCTGGTGGCTAAGCAGGAGGTGGAACCCTCGCTGGGTCAGTGTGGTCTCAGGGTCTCAGAAACACCGGGGGTGGCTGAGTGCGGCACAGCTCCCAGGTATCGGAGCAGGGAAGCCGCCTGCAGAAACAGAGCCAAGGAGGGGGCTCTCAGCTTGGGGTTGTCATAACCATGATCCGAGACACAGTCAGGCCACTACAAGTCAGACCCAACAAGTGGCAGATCTGGGGAGACTCCCCTGTCTTCCCCTTGCGGGGGAGGGGTAGCAGCACAGGAGTGCACCATAGGAATCTGCTGGGTTTGGAAACCCCAAATGGGGCTGTGTGCCAGAGATAGAAATGCTGGGTCACTGGCTGGGTGAGCATGGAGCGTGGCCAGAGACCAAGGAGATAGGAGTAACTGACTGCTTTTCTCTGAGGGTGCACTGAAGGGGAGGTGGGCAGCGAGCTCTCGGCTCCTACGGGCAGGAGATTGGGAGGCCTCCATCTTCCTTCCCATCCTCCAAAGCTGTACGAAAAGCGTTCAGGGAACAAAAACTCCCAAGAGGGAACACGAGCAGATGACTTAGCCTGGCCCCTGGCAAGGGCCGTGCAATTCTGCCTCCGGCAAAGACATTGCAAAATCACTGCAACAGGCCCCTCCCCCAGAAGATCAGCAAGAACATCCAGCCAAGACCAAGCTCACTGATCAATGAGAACTACAAAACTCCAGAGCTAGGGGAGTTTTGCTCCTACAATAGCCACATACAACCCAAGGCTTTTCCCCCCATGATTCTTTATTTCAAAGTTGTTTTAATTTTATTTTTTCCTTTTTTTTTAAAATTTTCTTCTTTCCTTTTTCAACCAACATCTTATTAATTCGTTTTTTTAAATCTTTTTAAATTTTCATTTTTATAGTCATTTCACAGTCATATTCTATCCCTTCATTGAATTTAATTTTGTGTGTATAAATATATGTTTTTCTTTCTTTAAAATTTTGGGATGCGATTTCTTCTAACAGACAAAATATACCCTAAATCTAGTGTATGGCTTTGTTCTAGTCTTCTGCCTGATCACATGGTCTCCTTTTTTTTTTCTTTCTTTCTTTTTTCATCCAACTTCTTATCAATTCCTTTTTAAAAATCTTTTTTAATTTTTATCTTTACAGTCATATTCCATCCGTTAATCATATTTACCCTTATTTTTGTATATATATAAGTTTTTCTTCCTTTAAAATTTTGGGACACAGTTTCTTCTAACAAACCAAAATACACCCAAAATCTAGTGTGTGGCTCTATTCTATTAATCAGACTGATCATATTCTTTTTTCTTTCTTTGCCCCCAGTTTCAGGTCTCTTCTTGTTTGTTGTTTAGTGTATATTTTTCTGGCATCATTGTTACCCTTTTAGCATTTGTTCTCTCATTCATCTCTTCTTCTCTGGACAAAATGACAAAATGGAAAAACTCACCTCAAAAAAAACAACAAGAGACAGTACTAACTGCCAGGGACCTAATCAATATGGACATTAGTAAGGGGTCAGAACTAGAGTTCACAATGACAATTACAAAGATACTAGCTGAGTTTGGAAAAAAGCATAGAAGATACTAGAGAATCCCTTTCTGGAGAAATAAAAGAACTAAAAATCTAACCAAGTTGAAATCAAAAAGGCTATTAATAAGGTGCAATAAAAAATGGAAGCTCTAACTGATAAGATAAATGAGGCAGAAGAGAGAATTAGTGATATTGAAGACCAAATGATGGAGAACAAAGAAGCTGAGAAAAAGAGAGATAACCAACTACTAGATCATGAGGGAAAATTTTTCTTTTAAAGATTTTATTTATTTATTTGACACAGAGAGAGAGAGAGAGATCACAAGTAGGCAGAGAGGCCGAGAGAGAGGAGGAAGCAGGCTCCCTGTCAAGCAGGGAGCCCGATGTGGGCCTCAATCCCAGGACCCTGAGATCATGACCTGAGCCGAAGGCATAGGCTTTAACCCACTGAGCCAACCAGGCGCCCAATGAGGAGAGAATTCAAGAGATAAGTGATAAAATAAGAGGGAACAATATTAGAATAATATTTGGGAATAATTGGGATCCCAGAAGAAGAAGAAAGAGAGAGGGCAGAAGATATATTGGAGCAAATTATAGTGGAGAACTTCCCTAATTGGGGGACAGAAACAGGCATCAGAATCCAAGAGGCATAGAGAACCCCCCTTGAAATCAATAAATGTAGATCAACACCCCGTCATCTAATAGCAAAACTTACAATTCTCAGGGACACAGAGAAAATCCTGAAAGCTCAGGACAGGAGGTCTGTAGCCCTCAATAGTAAAACATTAGATTGGGAGCAGACCTATCCACAGTGACCTGGCAGGCCAGAAAGGACTGGCATGATATATTCAGAGCACTAAATGAGAAAAATATGCAGCCAAGAATATTATATCCACCTAGGCTGTCATTGAAAATAGAAAGAGAGAGAAAAAGCTTCCAGGACAAACAAAAGCTAAAAGAATTTGCAAACATCAAACCAGCCCTACAGGAAATAGTGAAAGGGGTCCTTTAAGCAAAGAGAGAACCTAAAAGTAACATAGACCAGGAAGGAATAGAGACAATATACAGTAACAGTCACCTTACAGGCAATACAATGGCACTAAATTCATATCTTTCAGTAATTACCCTGAATGTAAATGGGCTAAATGCCCCAATCAAAAGACATAGGGTATCAGATTGGATAAAAAACCAAGACCCATCAACATGCTGTCCACAAGAGACTCATTTTAGACCCAAGAAACCTCCAGATTTAAAGTGAGGAGGTGGAAAACCATTTACCATGCTAATGGACAGCAAAAGAAAGCTGGGGTGGCAATCCTTATATCAGTGTGATGCAATACATTATAAAAGAAAGAGCAAGAACCATTATGATACTTTCGATAGATGCAGAAAAAGCATTTGACAAAGTACAGTATCCTTTCTTGATCAAAACTCTTCATAGTGGGCNACGACCAAGTGGGATTTATTCCTGGGATGCAAGGTTGGTTTAACATTCGCAAATCAATCAATGTGATACAAGACATTAATAAAAGAAAGAACAAGAACCATATGATCCTCTCAATAGATGCTGAAAAAGCATTTGACAAAGTACAGCACCCTTTCTTAATCAAAACTCTTCATAGTGTAGGCATAGAGGGTACATACCTCAATATCATCAAAGCCATCTACGAAAAACCCACAGCGAATATCATTCTCAATGGAGAAAAACTGAGAGCTTTTCCCCTAAAGTCAGGAACACGGCAAGGCTGTCCACTATCACCACTGCTATTCAGCATAGTACTAGAAGTCCTAGCCTTAGCAATCAGACAACAAAAAGAAATAAAAGCCATCCAAATCAGCAAAGAAGTCAAACTCTTTATGCAGATGATATGATTAGAAGAACAAATACTGTGAAAATCAAAGGACTCCACTCCAAAACTGCTAGCACTCATACAGGAATTCAGTCAAGTGTCAGGATATAAAATCAATGCACAGAAATCAGTTGCATTTCTATATACCAACAACAAAACAGAAGAAAGAGAAATTAAAGAGTCAATCCCATTTACAATTGCACCCAAAACCATAAGATACCTAGGAATAAACCTAACCAAAGAGGCAAAGAATCTGTATTCAGAAAACTATAAAGTACTCATGAAAGAAATTGAGGAAGACACAAAGAAGTGGAAAAACATTCCATGCTCATGGATGGGTAGAATAAATATTGTGAAAATGTCTATGCTACCTAGAGCAATCTACACATTTAATGCAATCCCTATCAAAATACCATCAACTTTGTTCAAAGGAATGGAACAAATAATCCTAAAATTTGTATGGAACCAAAAAAGATCCTGAATAGCCAGAGGAATGTTGAAAAGGAAAACCAAAGCTGGTGGCATCATATTACAAAGCTGTGATCATCAAGACAGTATGGTAGTGGCACAAAAACAGACNGTCATCATCAAGACAGTATGGTACTGGCACAAAAACAGACACATAGACCAGTGGAACAGAATAGAGAGCCCAGAAATGGACCCTCAACTCTATGGTCAACTAATCTTCAACAAAGCAGGAAGGACTGTCCAGTGGGAAAAAGACAGTCTCTTCAACAAATGGTNCAGTCTCTTCAACAAATGGTGTTGAGAAAATTGGACAGCCACATGCAGAAGAATGAAACTGGACCATTTCCTTACACCACACAGAAAAATAGACTCAAAATGGATGAAAGACCTCAATGTGAGACAAGAATCCATCAAAATCTTTGAGGAGAACACAGGCAGCAACCTCTTCGACCTCAACCGCAGCAACTTCTTCCTAGGAACCTCACCAAAGGCAAGGGAAGCAAGGGCAAAAATGAACTATTGGGACTTCATCAAGATAAAAAGCTTTTGCACAACAAAAGAAATAGTCAACAAAACCAAAAGACAACTGACAGAATGGGAGAAGATATTTGCAAATGACATATCAGATAAAGGGCTAGTATCCAAAATCTGTAAAGAACTTATCAGACTCAACACCTAAAGAACAAATAATCCAATTAAGAAATGGGCAGAAGACATGAACAGACATTTCTGCAAAGAAGACATCAAATGGCCAACAGACACATGACAAAGTGCTCAACATCACTCAGCATCAGGGAAATACAAATCAAAACGTCAATGAAATACCACCTCACACCAGTGAGAATGGCTAAAATTAACAAGTTGGGAAACGACAGATGTTGGTGAAGATGCGGAAAAAGGGGAACCCTCCTACACTGTTGATGGGAATGCAAGCTAGTGCAGCCACTCTGGAAAACAGTGTGGAGGTTCCTCAGAAAGTTGAAAATAGAGCTACCCTATGACCCAGCAATTGCACTCCTGGGTATTTACCCCAAAGATACAAATGTAGTGATTTGAAGTGGCACGTGTACCCCAATGTTTATAGCAGCAATGTCCTCAACAGCCAAACTATAGAAAGAGCCTAGATGTTCATTAACAGATGAATGGATAAAGAAGATGAGGGGTGTGTGTGTGTGTGTGTGTATACACACACACGCAGGAATATTATGCAGCCATCAGAAAAACCCTAAAATTGAAATCTTGCCATTTGCTATGACATGGATGGAACTAGAGGGTATTATGCTAAGTGAAATAAGTCAATCAGAGAAAGGCAATTATCATATGACCTCACTGATATGAGGAATTTGAGAAACAAGACAGAGGATCATAGGGGAAGCGGGGGGTGGGGGAAATGAAACAAGATGAAACCAGAGGGGGAGACAAACCATAAGAGACTCTTAATCTCAGGAAACAAACTGAGGGTTGCTAGGGTGTGGAGGGGGAGGGATAGGGTGGCTGGGTTATGGACATTGGGGAGGGTATGTGCTATGATGAGTGCTGTGAATTGAGTAAGACTACTGATTCACAGACCTGTACCACCGAAGCAAATAATACATTATATGTTAATTAAAAAATAATTTAAAAAAACCAAAAACTACAGAACAGGGGCTGCCTTAAGCATCTGGCTT